>OZ023265.1:176497310-177097310 GCA_964006375.1 Tillus elongatus
GGACAAAACAGCGGGCATAACAAGATGCTCTATGTCTGGTGACCTGGACAGTAAAAGGGTGCATTCGTTCTGTTCCTCTGGTAGATCTGTTGGGGGCAGCAGGTGGAGGAACTATGGAAGAAAGCTCCCCTGAGCAGTCCCGTGCAGTTATCTATAAGAGAGATAGAGAGAGAGATAGAGAGAGGGAGAGAGAGGTCACCAACAGCACGTCGGTGGGCAAGGGATGGCAGCTTTTGGGTGAGGGTAGGGTTACCGATGAGACGTATAGTTCTCTTCTGAATGAATTCCAGGATAGCGAGTGTAGAAGCGCCAGCGGCACCCCAGATGTGGGAGCAGTATTGAGCTTTGGCCTTATTTGTGAAGTATATAAGGTATAGAGATTAGCTGGTGAAAAGTATTTGCGGGCCCGGAAGAGGAACCCTAATTTCTTAGCAGCCGCTTGCCGCTTGCCGCGTGACATGTTGGTGCCAATTGAGACGACTCTGATCCACAGAAATGCCAACAAGTGGAAAGGATTCATTACTTTGAATAACTTGGCTGTTCATTGTGATGGGTATAGGGCTGGTGTATCTCTTATGAGAAAGAAAGCAAGACTGAGATTTGGTGGAGTTGAATTGTATAAGATTTCTACTTCACCAGGCTAATATTTTTTGGAGATCCACAGAGACAGAACCCTCCATGAGTCTGCGATCCTCATCTAATTGGGCTAAAGAGACAGACTTAGAATAGTGTATGTTTGAGCGGAGTGTGCTGTCGTCCGCGTAACTGTGAACTAGGTTGGATGTGCTAGAGACGAGGTCATTGATATGGAGAAGAAACAAAGTAGGGGCTAAAGCAGAACCTTGAGGAACTTCTGCATTAATTGGATACAGTTTAGAGAAATGGCCATCCACGACAACAGAAATGCTCCGGTTGGAGAGGAAATTTGCTGTCCAAGTACAGAGTTTTAGTGGCAGGTATTAAGCAGCGCTGCGTGCCAGACCTGGTCGAATGCTTTGGTTATGTCTAAAGCGACAATCTGTGATTCACCGTGTAGTTCCCTAGACTTGCTCCAAGAACGGGTGACAAAGGAAAGAAGGTCGGCAGTTGATCTGCGCTGACGGAATCCATACTGCCTGTCGTGGATTATACTGTGTTTTTCAAGAAATTTTAGTAATTCGGTGTTTATATACTTTTCCATCACTTTAGAGACGACTGAAAGGAGAGAAATATGCATGTAGTTGCTAGGAAGCGCATCTCCTCCCAGTTCGCGTAGTTCTAGTGCCAAACTATACGTGTGTGTGGTGATGACTGTGTGACCTGGGGTTGCATTGCGTAGGAAGCAGTAATCATGTCGTAGTCTGAGCGACCAAGGAGGCGGTGACTGATGTCTTATAGCATTCATGTTTTGTAGTAAGATGGAGATCCAAGGGATTTGAGCTGTGGGTTGGGATTCGAGGAAAGTAAGTAGGTTGCTGACCCATATTGGCTCAAGAATTGCTGACTGCAAAGGCCTCCGCTGCTTACCCTTGTGTATGGGTTTTTGAAGATCCTTGCCATTCTTTATTATGAACATTGAAGTCACCAAGAATGGTGAGCTCTGAGGAAGGATATTCAGAAATCAGATGGTCGGTTTTTTCAGGAAGGTAGTCGAAGGGCTGGACAAAGTTGTTGTCAGAAGGTGGTCAGTAAATGCAACAGATGAATCTAGTTGCAACCCTGAGAGGGAATTTCATCCAAAGTATGTATTTTCTTCCAGCTTCTAAATTGGGGAATCTGGTGCGGGGCAGATTGCTACGGACGTATGCGCACACGCCTCCATGCAATCTAAAGGAAGTAAGAAGCGCATACCCCGGGAAACTCAGGTGACTGTTTTGGCACTGATTTGTGTTTCGGTGAGGAAGAGGAGTTGGGGCCTATTATCCTGGAGGAAATGGTGGACGAAGTTCACGTTAGAATTTAGGCCACATATATTCGAGCAGTATATGTTGAATTTTGATGCCGGCGCCCCCTGTACACCCCTCTCCCGGAGATCCGAATGGAGAGGTACTTTATCTCCGGAATCTTTTGTACAAGGAGGATCCATCATCATTTTTGTTGATAAGAGAAACTGACTCATACACCAGAACCGGAAACGTCCGTTGGGACTTCACCGACCCCTTGATATAAGAGGTGGTACTTCCTCGGGCGTGAAAAAATCTTTTACTATCACGTAATTTTTGAGCATTCCTCGTTTGTGGAATAGTGCATAATACTTTTACTTCTCATGAACGCGCTCGGCAGTTCTATCGATATATAACATTTTGTAACTTAGTTGAAAACTCTGTTATTTCACATTTTTACCCATTTTCGTCCATATCAGATGTTTTTCCTCGCTTAAGTTACATAGGCGCTTTCTAAGAGTCTATGCTTAAACTGGCCGGATCCATTTCATCATTACATTTTTATAAATAAATTTATTTAATTAAGTAATTGTGGTGCAAATTTGGTATTTTTGACTATCTTTAGTTTAAGTGAATTGTCTTAAACAAAATTAACCAAAGAGGAGATCCCAACTTTTTAATTTTGAAAAATTTTTTCAAATGAGCGCAAACTTTTACACATAAAACCCATATCCGGGGTCAGTTTCAATTTTTATATGTTTATATATATTTCGAAATCTGTTTTGTAAGATGGCGTAAAAAGTCCCAAAGCATATAGAAAACTTGATTCTGAAACGAAATTTTTTTGTCTGCCAGTCTGTTGGTCGGTCGGTCTGTATGTCTGTCTGTTATTAGGCGCAATAACTTTTAAACGAATTGAGATATCATCTTCAAATTTGGTACCCAGTTAGCACCCGACAAAGGAACGCTTTGACTAGTTTTTAAGTAAGATCGCTTTAGGGTGTAGGGGTTAAATGAGAGGTGATTTGGTGGAAATTGCTATTTTTTCGTTAAAAATCGTGTAATATAACGTTTCAGAAGTTTATGGATACAGGAACACGACTTTGTGGTTGAGTCATGAACCCTGAATTCATTTGATGATAATTTTTCTGAGGAGAGTGGATTTTCACAGCTATGTGGAAGTTATGATTTAATTTGCAGCACTATTTTTTAAGTTTTGGGGCTTTACTTTGCGTACTAAACATTTAAAGACATTTTTCGAATATAAATACTTGTCTGGAAAACAAGCAATGCAAATCGGTTATAGAGGTCCAATCGAACATCAAGCATGTTTTCATTAGACGGCCGAATGGCTACAGATTGTTTAGCCGTGGCTAAACTCACTTCGTGTGTCACAAACGTTTTGTCAATCTCAGTTGCTTCTTCTTTTAGTATAAGCAATACCGGTCCCAAAAGTGTAAAATTATCACGTATTGATTGTATAAGATGCGATATAAAATTCTTAGCATTCAGCGATTATTTAACAGAGAATTAAAAACCTATATATATATATATATATATATATATATATATATATATATATATATATATATATATATATATATATATATATATATATATATATATAAACTTTCAATAAGGGCTATCGACCTCAAATCTATATAATAATAATAATAATAATAATAATAATGTTTATTATCACCATCTTTACAGTCTTCCTATTTTAACAACCAGTATAACTAAATATGTATAATAAACGCAATGTTACCTCACAAAAGTTCTATTATTTATGAACTTGACCGTGAGGGAACAGTGTGCTGAGCTTAAAGTAAATCTAAATTAAACGAAACAAGGAGCACAGGGAGCCTTATAATCTACGAAAAATTTATGTCCGTTCTACTTATTGAGGCAAATAATACAATTCCTCATTTTTCCACTATTTTCTTTTTATCCACGCACACTTTCATACACACACACACCTTACATACTTTTACTCACCCGTATATTCCATTTTTATATGCATATTTATGCCATATATACTACTTTATATTATAGACCATATCTTACAAACATTACCTACTTGCTGCCTCACTTCTCTACATTCACACACACTGTCAAAATGACGCTCAATCAGTATACCTAGATCCTTGTTCGACAAAGTATTCAAAATAAGTATAATCACCATTCTCAATCCACCTCCTGACCTGTTTCTTATAAACCTGATACCGTCTTTCATTTCGTATTTCAGCTGGTAATGAATTAAATAACCGAGGTGCAATGTAGTAAAAGCACTTAGTCCCCATAGTTTTCTTTGCCCTTCCAACCATAATATTCTCTTGGCTTCTAAGTCTAGTATCGTAGCTATGCTGCAAAAAATTTCTGTCCCTTTTAAACTGCCACTTCAAAATGGCTTCACTATATAGTTTTCTTATTGTAAAGAAATTGGACTCCCTATAAAGCTGTTCAGTGGGATATCGATATGGTCTACCATATATAATCCTCAGAAACCGCCTGTGAATAACTTCCAACGGATGTATGGTAGTTTTATTTGCAGCGCCCCAAGCTACAATTGCATATCTCAAAACAGAATCCACCAAGCCCTGATAAATTATCCTCACCCCTCGAAAAGATAAAACCGCACTGAGTTCCTTAAATCTGCAAAGTATCGACCTGAGTTTCTTAACGGTTTTTGAAACATGTAAATCCCATCTTAAGTGCGAATCTATCGTTATTCCGAGGTATGTAACACTAGCAACCATTGCTATCTGCTCACGTCTTGAACCCACAGAGAGCAAATTATAGTTCGGTAAATTGATCTTGTATGAAGTAAAAGGCAAAAAGTTTGTCTTATTATAATTTAGCGTCAGCAAGTTTAAGTCAAACCAGTCTGCTATTATTGCCATGTCTAATTCCGCCTTATTCTTGCATTCCTCCCATGTGTCTGCAGAAAAAATTATCGCGGTATCATCGGCATACGACACTATACGGCCCCTCATGGGTATCGTCAACAAGTCGTTGATGTAAAGGGTAAAAAGCACGGGTGCCAGTACCGTCCCCTGAGGCAACCCAATTTTAATTTCTCTTTGACTACTAAGTGTACTGTTCACCTTCACCTGTTGTAGCCTATTGCTGAGGTAACTCCCAAGGAGATCTAAACAGTGACCTCTTATGCCATATGCATATAACTTTTCGAGCATTCTTTCGTGACTAATTGTGTCAAAAGCTTTAGCGAGGTCGGCAAAGATACACAGGGTTGGTTTGCGATTATCCACCATATCATAAATGTTTTCCAAAACATATGCTATTGCGTCACATGTCGATGTTTTTTCCCTAAAACCAAACTGCCTTGGGGATAGAATACCATGACTATTCATATAGTCAACCAAACGCTTCTTCATTGTTTTTTCAAAAATCTTGCATAAATTTGATATAAGTGACACTGGTCTGTAATTTTCTATGGACCTTGGATCGCCTTTCTTCATTAAAGGCTTTATAACTGCAATTTTAAACGCACTAGGGCAAACTCCAGTTTCAAAAATCAAGTTGATAAGGTGAACTAGTAAAGGTGCAAGTATTTGAATGTTATTTTTCAAAACTTGATCATTAATTTGATCCGCTCCGGGTGCTTTGTTGGATTTAAGTCGTTTAATGTGTTGCTCTACTTCTTTCAAGTCGACTGGTGCCAGATAAAAAGAATCTCTTATTTGAGGTATCTTAAAAGATCTATTCGGTTTTTTTATTTGTTTAGCCATTTTCAATCCAACGTTACAGTAGTATTTATTAAATTCATTCGCAATGATCTTTTCATTATTAGATACTTCACCATTTTTTAGTTGAATTTCTTTTATTAGTCTTCCACCACTTCTATAACCAACGATATTATCGGTTACACGCCATAAAGTCTTACTACAATTTCTGTTGCAGTTTATTTGTTTCTGATAAAAGTCCCTCTTTGTCTTTTTTATCAGTTTAACCAATGTGTTTCGGTATTTAGTGTACTGTTCTTTTTTGTCACTATTTGTTGAGTCTGCTAACCAATCACGATAAAGTTTATCGCGAATTTCTATTGATTTAACTATGCCTCCTGTTATCCATTCTTTACGTCTGTTGCTTCTTTTTTCAACCCTGTAGGTTGAAGACTTTAATGCTGACTGAATTTTAGCCAGCAAATAATTGCAGGCAGATTCACTATCTCTAAAATCGAAGTACTCATCCCAAGTTTCTCTCTCTAATATATTTTTCACCTTATGGTAGTCAGTCTTTTCCTGGTATATCTTTTCTTTCGCAGTTTTATTGACAGCGCTGAGTTCTATATTTGCCACCGTTGCATAATGGTCTGTAATTGTTGACTTTAAGACAAATGACTTCATTTGCAGTTGTTTTTGTTTGGCTTTCAGAAAAATGTGATCAATACAAGAATTGGAAGAGCCCATTTCTCTGGTGTGTTCATTGATCAATGAAACGTAGCCTCGTTCACTACTTATGTTAAGATATTCATAAGAATGTCTGTCGTCAGAAAACAGATATATGGGCATCAAAACGAAAGTTCTTGCTAATACATACTCTATATTTCGCCTCTTCTTGGTGCTTCCTCAGGAGCCGAAATTCGAACAAAGTATGCGAAGCAGCCATCATGGGAACATAACAAGGAAGTGAGTCATCTCGCTGGTTCTTGATACTCCACAACACAACAAACTCACAGGATACAAACAAGACAGAGTTTAAAACCGTAGCTACATGGTAACATTATTAAAACATGGTTAAAACTTAAAACTTTCAGAGAAAATCTCATGCAACATGTAGTTCTTAAAAACCTAATTGACAATCGTCCATCGTCAATGAGTCAATCCACAGGTTTTTTGAAGAACCGCATGTTGCATGAGATTTTTTCTGAATGTTTTAAATTTTAACCATGTCACAATAATGTGACCATGTAACTAAGGTTTTATACTGTGTCCTATTGTATCCTGTATGTTCTGTTGTAGAGTATCAGGAAGCAGCGAGATGTCTTGCTCCCTTGTTGTGTTCCCATGCTAGCTGCTTCTTGTACTTTGTTTAGCTTTCGACTCCTGAGGAAGCACCAAAGAGGGTGTAAAATATAGAGCATGTACTGGCAAAGAACTATCGTTTTGAAGCCCATATAGATTTGAGGTCGATAGCCCTTATTAAGACTTTAAATTCTGAAACCTAACAATAACGACCGTTATTTCCTATCAGTTATATATATATATATATATATATATATATATATATATATATATATATATATATATATATATATATATATATATATATATATATATATAATACTCTATTCAGTATAAAAAAACAGTTTATATATATTTAAGTAGGTTAGGTTGGAATGTGAGTGGTCCATATCGGTCCCTCCACCGCGACCATAAGGTCTATTGTGGCTCACGCCTAATGTCTATATTTCGCCCAACAAATACAGCTTCCTACAGAGGTCGATAATCTTTGTGGGCGAAAGTTGATCCAGATCCTCTGGAGCAAGCTTTACCTTGCCAAAGAGCAGGTATCTAGTCCTGTCCGCTGCAGGACAGGAACACAGCACGTGCTCTGCTGTCTCGTCATTCTCCATACACAGCCGGCACTCGGTCTCCTGACCGACCCCAATACGGTGCATGTGATGCCGCAAGCGGCAGTGTCCTGTATACAGGCGGACTAGAGTACTCAGTTGTTGTCTGTTCATCTCTAGAAGTTTTTTAGCCCTTGACTCAGACAGGCCATTTATAAAGGCCTTAGAGTGAGCTAATCCTGGAAGATTTTGCCAATATTGGATTGTCATTCTTTCTGTCCAGGTCTTTAAGGTGCGTTTTGCTGTGCAAGATGTTATCCCCAGCACCGGTTCTGGTACGACAAAGTCTCTCTGGGCACCACTCCTGGCAAGCGCGTCGGCCGCAACGTTGCATCATGGTCCGAGTGACCCGGTATCCAGACCAGCGACACCTCATTACAGCTGACCAATTCGTTAAGGGCAGATTTACAATTCCATACCGTCTTTGCATTACACCGGTAGGAACCAAGAGCCTTTATTGCAGCTTGGATATCTGCATATATCTTTATCGATTTGTTTGTGCACAGGTTTTTTATACTTTCCCTTGCACACATCTCGATGGCATACACTTCTGCCTGGTGTTTGGTTGCGTACTTGCCGAGGCTAGCTGATAGTCTAGCATCGGTGCTGCCCCCATATACGCCGGCTCCTACTCCCAAATTGGTTTTGGAGCCGTCAGAGTACCAGCAGAGGTCCGCTCTCAACAGGGTCGTTTGGTTTCGGTCCCAGTCCTCTCTTTCCGGGGGGACGATCTTGAAAGACAGATCTCTGTTGATCTTTGTAGGCATCAGGTCTGAGACCATTTCCAGAATCATGTGACAATCACTGTATTCAAGGAGACCGGACCCTCTCAGACTGAATTCCCTCGGCATACTGTCTGCCGTTTGTTTTAGTCTGTACGTTGTCCACCTCGCCACCCTCTCCAACCATATGTGAGGTGGGGGAATATTAAGGAGGACCTCCAGAGCGGCTGATGGTGCGGTGCTTATCGCTCCCGTTATCATCAGACAAGCTTGTCTCTGTAGATGAGCCAGTTTGGCCGTCGCGATACCACGAAGTGCCTTAGGTCACCAAACTATGGCTCCATATGTTATCATTGGCCTGATAATATATTTAAGTATAATAAGTCGCAAAAATTGCCAAATTGGGAAAGTGGGACTCTTTTGCGAGGTGGTGATACTGTGGACAAAGAGTACATTATTGAAAAATTCAAGTATACAACCAGTAAAGAAATGCAACGATTTTCTACGTACACAGGCAGTTCTTCACGGATAATCGAATTAAAAAAAAACAGCATTCCGCTTGACTTTTATACTGCGACACAGGCGCTTTAAAATGAGGGGAGGTGTAAATGTCAAAAATATCTGCAAATGTGTCGCCAGCCTACTTATCACCTCAATACATTTTTAGTAAAATACTCCAAGCAGTTTTTTAGATTTCCGATTGTACCACTTTAAAATCCTCACCCGTATATATAAAAGCGAAGAGTAAGCGCTGCAGAATATACTGAATATATAGATGGTTACTATTTTGTTTTAACAAAAAGAAGAAGAACGGTTTTGATGGGACTGAACAATGTTTAAAGTTTTGAAATCGTGCTACTGTAATTACAATATTATTGTATTTTGTTAATAGTTATATCATGTAATAACGTAATATCTGTTATTCAAGTAATTGCACTTCCATCTGCACACTAGGTATTCGTAAGTAATCATCTTTAATAGAATAGACATATTGCTCATTGCATCTTAAATTAAGCAATTAAAGAAAAACCGGCTGTAAGCTTAACCTTCGGAGAATGATTCATAGTGCAACAATAAATTTTGTTGAAATTACATCAAAAACTTGAAGCAAACAATTTTTTACCTTCACTCATCGTTTCTTTTCCACGTCAACATCGGAACTGGTAATATATTTTACTGACACCATGTATATTTACTCCGGCGATGCCAGGCTCTTGGTATTAGCAATTGTAATCAGTGCTATCCAGCAGAAGACTGGCTGGTTTAGTCCCGTTTAGAAAACATTTATGATTATTTTATGCGGCTTTTGTGTATTAGCGGGTTTGATTCATAATACATCAGGCTTATACATTAACTTGGTTTGTTCACTAACTATGTCTAGTTGGAAATAGTGTAAACAATTGATGGTAGAATGTAGGTCAGTTGAAAATTAAGTCATAGTGGGTGTGATTAATTATTTAACATCACCTTAAAGATATTTTTAACAGTAAACACACTAGTTTTAAGCGTACAAATAAATATATTTTTTTGTTTGTCTGGTAGCAAAAAGGGTTAGATGAGTGCGATGGTAGATTGTTGAACGGGTTGTGTGTCTGTGTAGATAAAATAATGCAAAACTGAGATTATATGTACGTGCGGTGAATACAAATTACGGTCTGATTGATCGACTAGTCGTGTGATGATGTCTAAAAGGGTACAGAGCCCAGAGAGTGCATAAACTTTATGGAGTGTATGGAGGAGCATGGAGCAGAGAGGGTTACATCCGTAAAGTATCTGGTAGCAGCCACATTTTGAATGTATAGGGTTTATACGGATGTGCAAGCACAGGTTAGAGTACAAGTTTTCATAGTGTATATCATACACATAATAAAATGCTCTTTAGCAAAAATATAATTGCCATTGAAACTTTTCTGCAAAAATTCGGGAGAGCGGTGGATTACGAAAATATCTTATAAGTACACTTGGAGAATCTAAATCACTACAACACGTTTAAAAAAAGTCTGGACGCAGCAAATGCGTTGTGGTAGTGAATTTTCATAAAAATATTTTTAATAGCAAATTTATCTTTGTTAATGAAAGCAGACATCAAATTTGGTTACCAGTATAACCTATATAGCAGAAATAATGTACCATATCTCATCAAATAAGCTTTTCGACAAAATTCCCAAAAAAGTTTTTTGCATGAAAATTTACAAAAATTTTTTTCACAAAAATCCGAAAATATTTTTTTAAATAACTTATTAAACATGCATTATTATGCCCTTCACTTCTGAAACGCAAAATGCAGACCGTTATATTTGAAACAATTGCGACAGCTTGATTTTTTTTTATTCAGTCCAACATCGCCTGTAGGCCTGAGGCGACAGGAGCATGCCCTTCCGGGAGTGGAGGGGGAATACCCCCCCCCCCGTCTATACTTTCGGGTAGTGGCACCGCGGTGGGAGGTAAATCCACCAAAAAAAAACTGGCCTCAATAGAGGAGGTGGCAGGATACAACCTTCCACTGGAACATCTAGAGGGACATATCAGGGGAAAGGAAAGTCCATCCCTGGGACGAATACCAAAGGTAGACCCTCCTATAGGAAGCTTGGAAATCGAGCTTCAAAAAAGGAGGAGGAACCTGCACCCTAAAGCTCTTTCCTTTCATACTCCTAAACCTATTCCTTTATCCTTCACACAAACGAAGGACATGGCAGCCATTCATCTCATGATCACATCTGGGGGGACCAGGCTGGAAGTAGTGGCCTGTTCGGCCTATTTCCCTGGAGACAGAGATGCAGAACAACCACCTCCAGCAGAGGTACGGAAATTGATCGCCTACTGCAAGAGGAACAATTATCCTCTTGTAATGGGGTGTGATGCGAACTCCCATCACTTGGTTTGGGAGAGCACGGACACTAACAGGCGAGGTGAGTCACTTTTCGAATACATATTAGGGGAGGAGTTGATTGTCAACAACATAGGCTCGGAACTTACCTTTCTAACGGCTAATCGGAGAGAGGTTTTAGATCTCACGATCAGCTCAAGGCTCTTGTGCTCAAAAATCTTCAAATGGAGGGTGCCGTCTGAACCCTCACGTTCGAACCATGCGCATATCCTATTTGAGATTGCAACAGGCCCTAGACCTGTGGAGGAGCATCGCGACCTGAGGAGGACGGATTGGGAGGGGTACAAGCAATTCCTTGCCGCCAGACTTGTGTCCGCTATCCCCACAGTCAGGGATCGTGATGAGATTGAGATTGCGGCTGAACAGGTTAGGGAAGCTGTGGTCTCAGCATATCACGAAAACTGTTCACTAAGGTCAAAAAAAGATAGTCGGGGGTCTACTTGGTGGAATAATAACCTCGAAAAACTACGAAGAGAAGTTAGACGTCTCTTCAATCGTGCTAAGACTACAGGCGACTGGGAGCAATATAAAACCGCTCTAACACATTATAACAAAGAGATAAGGAACGCTAAGAGGGAGTCCTGGAGGAGGTTCTGCGGGAACATATCTAGTTTGCCCAGCGGCGCCAGAATACACATAATTCTCTCACGCGACCGTGTGCAGGAGTTGGGATCGTTAAAACGACCAGATGGTTCCTTTACTGAATCTCGGAAAGAAACGTTAGAGCTCTTAGCACACACACACTTCCCAGATTGTCTGATCCTGCGCAATGAAGAGGTCCTACCAGCTGAGGGTCGATTTAAACGCCCTCATAGGGAGGACTGGAGAGTTGCTCGGCGAATAGTTACAGCCTCGGCAGTGGAGTGTGCTGTAAAACATTTCCAGCCATTCAAGTTGCCAGGGGAGGATGGGGTGGTACCGGTCCTACTACAAAATGGACTGGAGATTCTCCTACCTTTCCTAATCAGGCTGTACAGAGCCAGTCTGGCCTGGAACTATATTCCATCCAGCTGGACGGTGATTAGGGGGGGTTTACATTCCCAAATTGGGACGTAATGACATCCTACCCACATCACTGAGAGCTCTCAGTGTTACATCATTCCTCCTGAAGGGATTGGAAAAAATACTGAACGGACACATTAGGGGGAACATCTTAGTCAACAACCCCCTAAATACCCACCAGTATGCCTACCAAACTGGCAAATCTACTGAGTTAGCACTCAATAACCTCGTCGAGAAAATCACACACTCCCTGGAAAACGGGAAGGTAGCGGTGGCTGCATTTCTCGACATCGAAGGAGTATTTAATAATGCATTACCTATCTCCCTCTACGAGGCTACTATCGCTAGAGGGGTGGAACCTACCATTTGTGGCTGGATCGGAAACATGCTACATAATCGGACCATTATTACCTCGTTGCGGGGGGATGTGGTCAGCGTCAGCGCTGCGAGGGGTGCCCCCAGGGGGGAGTTATATCCCCCCTGCTGTGGTCTCTCTTTGTGGACGATTTGCTGGCTATACTCGGACTGTGGGAGGTCGAGGTCCAGGCGTATGCTGATGATATCGTCATAATGGTTAGAGGCAAATCTGAGGAGGATCTTGCAAGTGCTCTTCAAGAGGCACTAAATGTAGTGAATGATTGGTGCCGGAGGGAACAGATGTCTGTGAACCTCCGCAAAACGATCATTGTTCCATTTAACAGAAGAAGAAGGTTGGACAAATTAAAACCACCCATTCTTATGGGGGAAACGATTCCATTTTCGGAACAAGCAAAATATCTAGGAGTTACCCTAGATAAGAAGCTCAACTGGGACATACAGTTAGAGAATGTAATCCGCAGGGCTAAACTGTCCCTGTGGACATGCCGGAGAGTATGTGGAAACAACTGGGGAACGAACCCCCAACAGATGTACTGGCTCTATGTAGTGGTTATCAGACCAATGATAACATATGGAGCTATAGTTTGGTGGCCTAAGGCACTTTGTGGTATCGCGAGGGCCAAACTGGCTCATCTACAGAGATAAGCTTGTCTGATGATAACGGGAGTGATAAGCACCGCACCATCAGCCGCTCTGGAGGTCCTCCTTAATATTCCACCTCTTCACATATGGTTGGAGAGGGTGGCGAGGTGGACAACGTACAGACTAAAGCAAACGACCGACAGCATGCCGAAGGAAGTCAGTCTGGGAGGGTTTGGACTCCTCGATGACATTGAGGTTCACGAGATTCTGGGAATTGTCTCAGACTTGATGCCTACAAAGATCAGTAGAGATTTGTCTTTCAAGACGGTCCTCCCGGAAAGGGACGACCCTATTGAGAGCCGATCTCTGCTGGTACTCTGACGGCTCCAAAACCAATCTGGGAGTAGGAGCCGGCGCATATGGGGGCAGCACCGATGCTAGACTATCAGCTAGCCTCGGCAAGTACGCAACCATACACCAGGCAGAAGTGTATGCCATCGAGATGTGTGCAAGGGAAAGTATAAAAATCCAGTTCACACACAAATCGATAAAAATATATGCAGATAGCCAAGCTGCAATAAAGGCTCTTGATTCCTACCGGTGTAATTCAAAAACGGTATGGAGTTGTAAATCTGCCCTTAACGAATTGGGCAGCTGTAATGAGGTGTCGCTGGTCTGGATACCGGGTCACTCGGACCATGATGGCAATGTTGCGGCCGACGCGCTTGCCAGGAGTGGTGCCCAGAGAGACTTTGTTGGACCAGAACCGGTGCTGAGGATAACATCATGCACAGCAAAACGCACCTTAAAGACCTGGACAGAAAGAATGACAATCCAGTATTGGCAAAATCTTCCAGGATTAGCTCACTCTAAGGCCTTTATCAATGGCCTGTCTGAGTCAAGGGCTAAAAAACTTCTAGAGTTAAACAGACAACAACTGAGTACTCTAGTCGGCCTGTATACAGGACATTGCCGTTTGCGTCACCACATGCACCGTATTGGGGTCGGTCAGGAGACCGAATGCCGGCTGTGTATGGAGAGTGACGAGACAGCAGAGCACGTACTGTGTTCCTGTCCGGCAGCGGACAGGACTAGATACCTGCTCTTTGGCAAGATAAAGCTTGCTCCGGAGGATCTGGATCAACTTTCGCCCACAAAGATTATCGACCTCTGTAGGAGGCTGGATTTGTTGGGCGAAATATAGACTTTTAGGCGTGAGCCACAATAGACCATATGGTCGCGGTGGAGGGATCGGTATGGCCCACCCACATACAAACCTAACCTAACCTAATTCAGTCACTATTTGAGACCGACTAGTGCATGGCATCTAGATTTTTTCATAAAATAACGAAAATTTCTCTGAATGTGTCGTCTACATTAGACTCCGATTTTTGTTGGTAAAAACGCCGTATCAAAATTTTTGATATGTGTCAAAAATGTGAAAAATTGCAAAACAATTGAAATAACAAACAATCGTCAACGACTTATGGGCCACCTGTGATTGTCGAAATAAGTTTTATAAGATGCCGCTCAAATTGCAGCTTTTCAAATTTGAAGCTTTAATGATAATTCGCTACAATAACGCACTTGTTGCGTCCCATTTTTTTTTCTTACAAACATGCATTATATTTCGATGGAAAATGCAAAATTTTGTCGTGTGTGTGATGTTCTTCGATCTAAGGAAGCTATTAAGTCTTCCTGCACATCAGTTGGCTTTCGCTATCGTAAGGTTAGCTTTTAGATGTTCGTCACATCTATTAATACACCTAAGTACATGTATTTCCAACCTATTCAAAGTCCAATACACCCCCTCCAGTTTTTACTGCAAAAAGGCTACTAGTTTCCTTATTCCTTCTAATTATTGTCACTTACTTGGTCTTGTTTTTATTTAATCAAAGCCCCTACACTGTCTGCTACTTCCACCAAACTTTCAGTAATGTTTTCTAGTTTTTTCCCATTTCTGGCCATTAACAAGTTATCGTTCGCGTAAGCAAGGCACTGATGACCACTGTCGAACAAGGTCCCACCTAAATTTATGCCACTGTCTCTTATTACTCTCTCCAGAACTATATAAATACATGACGTATACCCTGTTAAATTAATAGATAAGGTGATGGACAGAAAATAATACAAATCACCACTGCAGCCAGATATTAGAGGCAAACAAAAGAAAGAAATATGTTTAGATGACTTACTTTGGAAACATTGTTTTACTCTGCCTGTAGGTGAAACGGAAACGAGCCTATTTTACAATGTAGGTAATTTTATTTTTCAGAAAGCCAAGTCATGACCACTTACAACCCACCTTCCATATTATATTTGCCCAATGAAGGATGTAGAGGCATTTGATTAATCCTTTTATTATTCTCCAGGATCGTTATGGTCCCCGTGTAGAGTTTGATGGGACAACGTGGCAGGCAGTGCTCCCCGGGGCATTATTTCACACTAACCAAAGAGCCCGTAGCCGCTGATCCGATCAGACTAGTACAGCGTCAGCCCTTATTTTAAATAACAATCCATCCTCTCCTTTAATCAACCCTCATCACTATCTCTCCTGTACAATTTAAATGTCCTTTCCCCTCTTCTTAATACATCCCCAACTGCAACGCTTGCTTCCTATGTAACATTTGTGTCTTATGTCTCATATAGGAATTTAAGAAGGAAATCGCTTTGTTACAGTATTAAGTCTTCAATATTATATTCTAAATTTATTTCATATAATCATTGTGTAGTCAACATATTTTCATCATAGTCTACATGCGATGTCGCCTTGTCGGCATAACCATCACAATTTACTTCTAGCGATTCTTGTGATTTTCTTGTAGCTTAACCCTTTTATCAATTGGGGCACGTATTTCACAAGTTTTTGTCTCCGTCTTCCTGTTCTCTTTGAGGCTAATTTTCATTTAGGAAATTTTGCCAATAGATAGCTCTACCTAACTACTTACGAATTTTCGTTCTTTTTTTTCAAACAAGCGCAACTAAAGCCCCTAGAATCTAAAAACATCAGTTAAATTTAACTATGGTTTGTCTTTGAAGGCCTCCAAAATAGTGACTTATAAACTTGCAGTGGCACATAACAAGAATATTTTTCATAATTGCAATGAAAGACAAGAAGCGGGTAAAGATTGGTTAACTTGATGTCTCAAAAGGCAACTGTTAACACAGCACTGAAAATCGCTCAAAACATCTCCAAGGTTTTAGCAGGAAAAGATCAGCGTGAAGTGGGGAAATTACATCTTCAGAAAGAGACCCTTGTGACTATCCTGGAAACTACAAACTCAAGAAGAAATACGTTTCCACACATCCTTATTATTAAATCACATATTGATAAGCAACGCTCCACCAGGAACCATAAGCACTCAACCCTTGGGTTGGGCATCATCGGAAGCTACTGTGTTATGGTTGCATTAATACATAAAACATACTGTTACAAAGCACTTCAATAGATGTATGTGCGGTGTTGCCGCATCTCAAGAAGTTCCCCAACATCTGGGAATTTTTGTACAATCTGGCACCCCCCCCCCCGGTGTCTGGGGTGACCCCCCTCAGGCGAAGTCTCAACCCTCTAGGACCAGAAATAACGAAGTTACCAACTTGTACCCCGTCGGAACGGATAACTGAGGTCTGCACATTCCGAACACCCTGTATATACACCCAGTATGCGCAGAAAACCCTTACACCCTGTATACGCAGAGAGATCTTATACTACGAGAAACACCTCTTGTGTAACATAGGAGTGATGACCACATTTGGATCACTGTATATACATCCCCCTGTATACACACGGGACCGATCTGAATTTACCGAACCTTCTAGTAAAAGAAGGTCCTGGAACATTCTGGAATGGAACGCTCCAGAAACGAGGTGGAAGGTACGGCGAGTATATAAAGGCAAAAGCAAGCCAGCCAGAGAGTACAGTTCAATTAGATAATGTTGAAGTGACTCGAAGAAGCAGTAACCAGTGTGAAGGGTTATAGAGTAGCGACTGTAGTACCAGTGTAGAGACTTGTGTGCAGATTAGTAATTGTAAGGCAAGTAAATTAAGTGTTTTGTGACAGAGACATTCTAGAAATGTTATTGTATCCATATTTAGAGAGTAAATAAAGTTGTTTTGTTAAAATTAAAAGTCTCACTTATCCAGAACCCGGAGAAAACGCAAAAATACAAAACCTTACACACATAATCATGTATGTTCGAAACTTGACATGCCAAAAAACATTTATTGTTAGGAGTTATTCGCTTGGAAAAAGAAAATTCGGTTGTATTGCTGTTCCGCCCCATAGGAGTCACACAATCCAACCGTTGGAAAAAATTGTCCATGAACCGCATAGGCGTTTCTACGGCGACACATAGATATATCATGTATGTTCAAAACTGGACAATCCAAAAAACATTTATCGTTAGAAGTTATTCGCTTGGAAAAAGAAAATTCGGTTGTATAGCTGTTCCACCCCATACGAGTCACACATTCCAACCGCTGGAAAAAATTGTCCATGAACCGCATAAGCGTTTCTACAGAAACACTTATAGATCATGGCTTATGTCTCACCCATGTCAGAGGATAAAAATTTATGATATTGAGTCATTACAAAATACAGCGTAACCACTAACTTTCTACACGAGTAAACTTCCCTGCTAGTTTCAGTAATACACGAATATTCCATTACAATAAAAGTACTAAGTGAAGTGAGTGAAGTTTGGAATCTGTGATGAGCACTGATAATTACACTTGCAGAATCCAAATCACGACAACATCTCTTTTTAAAGACCTGAGGATCGTTCCACTAACAAGGTTAGCGTCATCACAGGTTGAAAAACTCTAAACTGCTTACCAAGAAGCATTATCTTATATACTGAGTTTTAGGTAGAGACCGATAACGAGAGGGAGACTAAATCGTGGGCAAATATTCTGTGTATTGAATTTTTATTGCCGGACGAGGTTTTTAAACCTCCTTTATAACTTTATCTGGCAAGTTTCTGAATATTTTGTCTGTATCAGAGACAGAGGGCAAACAAGGGACTATAAATCAGTGGCGGCGTTCGGTTTAAGAGAGTTTTGTGTTTATTGCCTTACAAATATAAATACTTTGGACGCTTAATAACTTACATTTTTGATAAGCTTCATAGTTTCTTTATCAATGTGGTGATTATTATCCCAAATATGTTGTGCCACGCATGACTTGTCTACACTACTGGATCTCAGCTGTGCCAGATGTTAACAAAATCTATTCTCAATGGTTTTCTTCGTCTGCCCAACGTATTTAAGATTACAATCTTTACAACCTCTCTCATAGATACCCGATATTTCAGCGGCTTTATCTTTATCTTTATCTTTCGTATTACCTAACAAATTTCCTAAATTATTTTTTGTCGAAAAAGTTAGCTGCACATCGGTTTTCTTAAAAATGTTCTGGAGACCCCTTGTGATACGCGGTTCAAAAGGTAGACAAACAATTTTTTTCTCTATTTTATCTTACCTGAAGGTCGTGCATTCCGCTAACATTTTGTTGTTCTGTGTCTATCAATTAATTCCTCCACTAAGCAAAAGAATATCCATTATATTTAGCCACGTTTTTAATGTACTGTACTTATATACTATATTTAATTTTACTGAAGGGAAATTTTATTAATCTATTTACTAAGAAATTTAAACTGGCCGATTTTTGTGCAAGCTAACCTTGTTAGTGAAACGATCCTCGGGTCTTTAAAAAGATGTGTTGTGGTGATTTGGGTTCTACAAGTGTACCTAACAATAAAAGTATTTCTACTGACGAAAATTTGGTAGCATACGAACTGATAAACAAGTATTTGGAGCAAAACCCGCAAGAAGAATTAAATGTCACTTCTTCATCGATCAGACTAGATTCTACATTAGCGTTTCTATGCAGTTTATGAGGAACTCTTTTAGTGAATTTTCTTAGAAAAAATTCACTAATGAGAAGATCTCGACTTTTGAATGTTGAAAAAATTTCTTCAAATGAGCGCGATCTAGGACCCCTAGAACCCATATCCGGGGTCAGTTACAATTTATATATATATATATATATATATATATATATATATATATATATATATATATATATATATATATATATATATATATATATATATATATATATGTATCACACCGATAACTCAAAAAATCATTAATCGATTTTGATAAAATTTAGCATGTGCCTTCCTTTTGTAAGTGGCTTTCGATAAGTTCGTTAGTCAGAAAAATCAGACCAGGTTTTCCAGGAAAATTTTGGGTTTTCTTTCGAAAAAAAATGTTGTCTCAAAGAATAGGAAAGCTATGGTAACCAAATTTGGTACGTAAGTTTACGACATTAAAAGGAAACTATATACCAAAATCTATATTTCTATGTTAAAATTTAAAAAAAAGTTATAAAATTTTTTTTTCGTGCCAGATCATTTCTATGAAAATTCACTACCATAACGCACTTGATGCGTCCATACTTTTAATATTTGTATTATCATAAATGGTTCAACGTTTGCGGTAAATAAATGTATTAACACCAACCAATAGTTTTAAGTTAAAGAGAAAACGAACTTAGAAAATACATATTTAGAAAAATAAATTAAAAGTGTATCCAGCAATATGGGCTCAGTTAGCGCATCGCATGTAACGTGGGTTGGTTATGTCAGATGCCCCGGATTCGCATCCTACATGATAACTTTTTCTAAAGTATTGGTAATATTAATTTATTTTGTACATACTGAAAAATAATAACTACTGAGAATGTAGCATTGTACTTTAGTAAGTTGAATGCCTGCACGTTCTACCTTTTGAAGTGAGCGTTAACCCGTCATTCTTGTGTATCATGCTTATCATGTGAAATCCTTACTTGGCTTACAAAATACAGGGGGTTTGGAAGAACTCACAGGTTGGCAGGGTGAAACTGCTTCCTGGAGTAGGTGATTGGTCACAGTCCCTGGAATGGTTTGACGTAAAAAAAAACAAAAAGACAAAAAGCTATCTAGCCCTAAAATTATAAATGTGGTGGTCCAAAAGATGAAGAACATAATTATATTTTTATTTCACAAGTTTTTGGAGTTACTAAGGTGTTATTTAGTTCGAAGTTAGTAGTGACATTTGTCAAAAAATTTGATATCCAACCAATGTAGAAATATAACCTATCCAATATATAACGTCTTAGCTTCCTGCCATTTTTGGTGGTGAAATTATAAATTAAATATTTGGATATTTTTTTTAACAGACACAGAAAGTCACGAAATCAACGACAAGGGACATCCTGTTTAAAATGTGATGACGATTATAAAATTTTCTAAAATAACTCAATTGTTTTAACTGCATATAAAACTATTTTTCAAAAAGAACCATATAAAACAGAAACCGAACCTCGGTGGTTCAGGGGTAAGAACGTGTGCCTCTGAAACGAAGGGTAATGGGTTCGATCCCAGGGTACTCTTTTCACTTTTTCAGTACAAACTGTAAAATTAACATCAACCGAGGTTCTGGCATTGTATTTGAGCAAGTTGAATGTATGCACGTTCCGCCCTTCGGAGGGGGCGTAAAGCCGTCGGTCCCGTGTTCATGTCGATGTTGGGCACGTTAAAGATCGCTACCTTTCTTACAGAAAGGCAGGGGTTCGGCAAAATGTCCAGGATAGTGAGGTGAAACTGCTCCCTGGCGTCGGTGATTGGCCATAGTCGCGGAAATAGGCCGACGTTAAAAAAAAACAGAAACCAGTGTCGGGGTCATGATTAGAGCTTATTTAAAAACAGGTGATAAAAGTCTTGAAGCCACGAGCTCCTTATTAACCCTTGTCGTACCGTGCTATAAAAATACAGGAAATACTGTTCAGGGTACATTTGTACCCGCAAATTTACATTCCCAATTTCAACTATCATATTTATTTAGCTAAAAAAACATAAAAAGTGAATGCAAAACGTAAAATATTTATTCAAAATAATTAAAACTTAAACTAAAAAAATGAAAATAAAACCAATCTAGTCTGAAGAATTATGTTGATCCTTGCATTTTACGTAGATAATTTGTTTTGCAGAATGGAAAGCACATACAATTGTAGTGGCAGCAGACTTGCCTGCATTTTCGATCCGTTTTCCTGTCACATAAGTAGCGCCGACACAACTTCTATATTGTCCCTATTTTTATCCTCTAATTCAGGAAAAATATCAAAAATATAGTTTTTAATGGATTTGTGTATTGTTTTTTCGGTCCCAAATCTTCTAACTGCATTGCCTCTGATCAGCGATTTTCCCAGCCCGAGCAGAAATTTCCTGCGACAGTCTTTACTACCTGATTTTTTTTTCCGGAAATTGTGAACATGGGGTACGTTTGTACTCCGCTCGGTACGACAAAGGTTAAAGATTTTTTCTGTTACAATTTGCTAAAATCCGTTTATATAAATGCACTGACTGTCATTTTAAAACATGCGAAACATAACTTAAGGGTGACTAAGATTTTGAAATAAGTGTGAATAGCAAAAAACACAGCTTAATGAACTTCATTACAAAACATACGTTTTTAAATTTTGGAACTGCTAAAAAGCAATAGGTATATTCTATGAAAAAATGTTGTCAAACACAAAATGTTTACAGACTTTTTTGTTTCTTCAGACACAGTTTGACTTTTTTACAAAATACATAATAATGTTAAGTACACTTTGGACAACCCAATTTACCACAACACATTTTTCGACCTTTCAGTGATATACTGTGTAAAATACCAAAACCTGTGCTGGTGAAACCTGTATCTAAGAACATTTTCCTCCTGCTTTTCGAATACAAATTTTTCAATCTTAGATATAGAATAATTCATGATATACGAAACTATAAAATTACTTAGGTAATAAAATTCCACATATGTCCTCTACTATATAGTAAATGAAGTGAATAGCGAATTTGGATTTACTAGCAGTTTCCCAGAAATAGCCAAATAAAACTTGTCTTGAACGTTTTACAGCCATAGAAGATTTGTTATAATTTATGAACTTCTATATTTTATTCTTATATTATTATTAGACAAGTGACTGAGCACAATTAAACAAGTTATGTTAATAAATATACATTTTATGAGCAACTTGACTAACTTAATCCTTTGGGACCCAATTTTCAATTTAATTAAAACATATTCTTATTAAAAAATATTAATTTTTGGTGACATGTGTGGGTAAATGTTTCGTAAGAAATCCAAAATTGTCAAAAATGAATAAATTTAATAGGACATTTAGATTAGATTAGATTTTATTGTGAGTGGGCTATTCCAGTCCCTCCACCGCGACCTTAGGTCTATTGTGGCTCACGTCTAATGATTTAGATTTCATCCATCAATTCCAGCTCCTTGAGGGAATCGATCTTTTCTTGAGGGTGAAAGTTTGTTTGGCAGGTGTACTGCCATCTGAGTGAAGTCACTTGCCTGTTTCGAAGCTCAAAGAGAGATAACCTCTCTCCGAGTTCGTCTGGACCTGACATCCGTCAGTGTTTGCTTCGAGGCGGTATCATGAAGTCCCGCTCTCGAGCAGCATCTAATCTGCAGTTGTAATCCACCCCTGGAGATCTCAGCTCCCCTCAGGCTCTTCCAAACCTGACACCTAACAGTGTTAAGACTCAAGGCAACATCCCATCGAGTCCCGCTTCCAAGCATCACCCCAGCGAGGCCGTCCTTCCGTTTCGTAGCACACAGTATGAGCTTCAAACTCCGGGTTTTTACCACTCATCAGAGACCAGAGCCCCCCGGGACGTCTAGACACACGACACACGCCAGAGCTCAATCCATGGCGGTATCATCTGGAACCCCGCTCCGAGTAACAACCAAGTGAGGCCAATTGTCAGTCTCTGAGGCCACAGTGGAGGCGCCAAACTCCGGGTGCATATCACTCCCCAGAGATGTCTGCCTCCCCCCAGCCTCACCTGCACCAGACCCCCGCCAGTGTTTCATTGACTCGAGACGGTATAATGAAGTCCCACCCTCGAGTAGCATTCAGGCGGGGTCGTTAGCCTGTATCGATGCTCACAGAGTAGGCCCAAGTCTCCATGTGTAATCCACCCCTAGAGACCCCAGCCACCTCCGGGTTCGTCCAGGTCCAACACCTGCCAGCGTTAGCTTAAATTTCACCCAACAAATCGAGCTTCCGACAGAAGACGACACCTGCGAGGTGAAACTTTGTTTGACAGGTGTACTGCCATCTGAGCGAAGTAGCTTGCCCGTCTCAAAGATCAAAGAGAGATAACCTCTCTCTGAGTTCGTTTGGACCAGACATCCGTCAGTGTTTGACTCGGTGCAGTATCATGAAGTCCTGCATCCGAGCAGCATCTAAGTGAGGTCGTTTGTCCGTTTCGAAGCTCACAGAAGAGGCCTCAAGCCTTAGTTTTATTCCACCCCTAAAGATCTCAGCTCTCCTCCGGGTTCGTCTAGACCCGACACCCACCAGTGCTAGACTCAAGGCGACATCCCATCGAGCCCCGCTCCAGAGCATCGCACAAGCGAGGTCGTCCGTCCGTTCCGAAGCACACAGTGGGGGCCCCAAACTCCGGGTGTATACCATTCATCAGAGCTGTCAACCTCCTCCGGGTCGTCTAGACACACGACACCCGCCAGCACTCAACCCAAGGCGGCACCCATCCGGAACCCCGCTCCCGAGTAACAGCCAAGCGCGGGCAACCATACATTTCTAAGCCCAGAGTAGAGGCCTCAAAATCCGGGTGTACATCACTCCTCAGAGATATCCGCCTCCCTCCAGGCCCACATGGACAAGACCCCCGCCAGTGTAATAGGACATACTTGTATACATACTCGTATACAAAACGAGTCTCTTAAAGCGTTACAAGAGGATACCTAGAAAACGGTATAAGTAAGAAATAATTGGGGGGACATTTTTAAACATATTTTTGGCATTGACCCCCTGTCCCCACCAGTGAAATAACCGTTTCACTAAAATATTTTAATGCCTTATATAGGTCTTTTGTTCAGTAAGAAAATAACGAAAATCCATTGCAATTTAACAAGCATTCGGTTTTTATCGATATAGATACATATCGTTAAAGTTTAGCCCCTCCCTCTACCAGTGAAATAACAGTTTCCTTAAAATATTTTAATGCCTAATATAGATTTTTTTTTCAGTAACAAAATGGCAACAATCCATACAAATTTTTTATATTTAGCTTTTCTCTACCAGTATAAAAGCCATTTAACTAAAATATTTCAATGCCTTATATAGATCTTTTTTTTTAGTAATAAAATGGCAAAAATCCGTTACAATTTAACAAGCATTCGGTTACAATCGATATAGATACATATTTTCAAAGTTTAGTCCCTCTACCAGTAAAATAACCTGTTCTGTTCCTAAACGTCAAAATGTTTGGGGTTGACATCTTTGGGTGATGAATAAAGGACCTTTTATTTCCAAACAAATACTTTATTCCTTGTCCCGACGCGTTTCGACCTTACCTAACAGGTCATCCTCAGGGGAATCTATAATATATAAAGCTGCATGGCTTGCTGATGTTTGTGCTGTTTGCTCTCACTGTTGTTGTTGTCTTCAGCTTGAACTTAAATTTTTGGAGAATTTTTTTAAGCTTTATCAGTTTTAGTATTAGACGTATTGTATTTTGAAGATCTAGAGACAATTAGCTTTTTATTGTGTTTCAATTTGACTTGTAGTTGTTTTTTCATTTTTCATTTTTTATTGCATGTAGTACATAGTGACTGTATACTTGTAGTCTTGTAGCTTTGTAGCTTGACATTTTGACCATTAACCTTTTTTGACTTAGTGTTGGGGTTAGCTGTTGTTACCTCATTTTACCTTATATTCCTGCGTTGTACCCTCGCAGAAGTAGCCTCCCGGAAACTCAGTTTTTCTGACAAGCCTTTTATATATTATGGATTCCCCTGAGGATGACCTGTTAGGTAAGGTCAAAACGCGTCGGGACAAGGAATAAAGTATTTGTTTGGAAAGAAAAGGCCTTTTATTCACCACCCAAAGAAGTAAAATAACCATTTTGTTAAAAAAATTTGACGGCTAATATAGATATTTTTTTCAGTAACACAATGGCAACAATCCATACATATTTTTGAGATTTAGCCCGTCTCTCTACCAGTATAATAACCGTTTCACTGCAATATTTTAATGTCTTATATAGTTCTTTTAGTAACAAAATGGCAAAAATCCATTACAATTTAACAAGCATTCGGTTGTCATCGATATAGATACCGATGTTGCTCCTGATAACGTTTTATGTTTTCAAATATGGCAGAGTAATAGATAATAGACACGCGTGGCATCTTAGTGCATTTACAAGATTTCCTGCAAGTCATCTGACGGCTGACAGGTATAAAGTATTGGAGATATGAAGACAACCGAACGCTGGTGCAGAGTGGTCATCCATATACGGCCGGAGGTGACCAGATACTTAGTACCGTTTATCGTATATTGTGCTATATCATTGCTATTATATGCTATTATACATCATATTGATAGCTGCTAAATTGAGACGTTAATTAAAATATCTCTAACTGGCAATTAATTGCCTTTATAAAGTTATCTTGTTAATTTACGAAGAAAAAGATGACGCAAATAGATATGCATTAGAAAACACATACATAACAAATGTTTGCGAATCTTTGTAGAAAAAATTCGCCTGTGGGGTAGGGTTGCCATACGTCCTAGTTTTCCCGGACATGTCCTCTTTTTAAGGCTTGCGGGAAATGTCCGGGCTAGTTTTTTCGATTGTTCGGGATCGCGGAAATGCCTATGTTAATTTTTTTCGTTGGGTCACGTTTTTATATTTTGTTAGTTTGGTACTCCTCTGTCTGTTGTTTATGCGATTCCTGCGAGAATACAAACGCTCGACAGCCCAGACATAGCCGGTATTAGAATACATTCAAAATTATGTATAATTATTGTCACGTGTCAAGTGGCGCGCTGTTTAGAACGCAGTGTGCCATAGACAAATTGACTTTATCTACGCAGTGTGCTTGACCTGATTGTTCCATGGTTGTGCTCATGGTTGTTGTGGGTGTTGGTTGATCGCTGGTGTGGCTGTGGTTGTCGGTGGGCACCGTTCACATTTACTTGTGTATATATAGTACACCCAACCTAACCTTGTTCTATGTGTAGTACAGTTTAGTGTCTATTATGAATGAATCCTAGTCTTGAGATGAGTATGAGTCCTAGTTTTGTCCTCGTTTTTCGAAATGGAAATGTCCTAGTTTGTCCTATTTTTTAAATGTGCTTGTCCTAGCCTAAGCTTTTTTGGTCTGGCAACCTTACTGTGGGGAGATTGCGAATTTTGTATTTTGAAAAAGTTTCATTACATAAGTGCGACAACTGTCGTCAGATTTGTAACCAGGTGGTGTCGAAACAGAATAGTACACTTGTATTGTTGAACTTATTATAACTTGATAACTGAATGTTGCCGTGAAGATAGTGTGTTTATTAGTGAATTTTCATATTGATAACTTAAAAAATAATAGGCCGATTTTAAAGACATTTGACAGGTGCGTTTCTTTTCTAAGTGGCATGGAGAAGTTCGTTAGCCAGGGAAATCGGACCAGGTTTTCCAGGAAAGTGTAGGGTTTACTTTCGGAAAAAATGTATCACAGTAAATAACAAAGTTATTGTAACCAAATTTGGTACGTAGGTTTGCGTTATAAAAAATAAAATATATACCAACATTTGGATATTTATATTGCAACAAAGACAAAGTTATAAGCATTTGTTTAAAAAAATGTTGGCTTTAAAAAAAATTAAACAACACACCACGAGGGCTTACAGCCTAAATACTATCGTACCGTGGGTGTCGACAAGGAGGAAATATGCAACGTGTTAATTCTGGACTTGAAGGTTTGGAGGTTCGGAGGAGAAGGAAAAACATGTGCCGGCAAGGAATTCCACAACTTGGAAGTCCTCGGGACAAAACAGCAGGCATAACAAGATATTCTATGTTTGTGGACCTGGACAGTAAAAGGGTGCATTCGCTCTGTTCCCCTGGTAGATCTGTTGGGGGCAGCAGGTGGAGGAACTATGGAAGAAAGCTCCCCTGAGCAGTGTCCGTGCAGATATCTATAAAATAGAGAAGTCACCAACGGCACATCGGTGGGCAAGGGATGGCAGCCTTTGAGTGCGGGTAAGGTCACCGATGAGACGTATAGCTCTCTTCTGAATGGAGTCCAGGATAGTGAGTGTAGAAACGGCAGCTGCACCCCAGATGTGGGAGCAGTATTCGAGGTTTGGCCTTATTTGTGAAGTATATAAGGTATAGAGATTAGCTGGTGAAAAGTATTTGCGAGCCCGGAAGAGGAAACCTAATTTCTTAGCAGTCGCTTCTGAAATTGATATGACATGTTGGTGCTTATTGAGATTTCGATCCATAAAAGTGCCAACAAGTGAAAACTACTGATTAATTTGAATAACTTGGTTGTTCATTGTGATAGGTCTAGGTCTGGTGTATCTCTTATAAGAAAGAAAGCAAGACTGAGATTTGGTGGGGTTGAATTGTACAAGATTTATACTTCCCCAGTCTAATATTTTTTGGAGATCCACGGAGACAGAACCCTCCATGAGTCTGCGATCCTCGTCTAATTGGGCTAAAGAGACAGGCTTAGAATATTGTATATTTGAGTGGAGGGTGCTGTCATCTGCGTAACTGTAAACTGGATTAGATGTGCTAGAGAGGAGGTCATTAATGTAGAGAACAAACAAAGTAGGGGCTAAAGCTGAATCTTGAGGAACTTCTGCATTAGTTGGATACAGTTTAGAGGAATGGCCATCCACGACAACAGCAATGCTCCGGTTGGAGAGGAAATTTGCTGCCCAGGTACAGAGTTTTGGTGGTAGGCCATAGGCCAGAAGTTTATTAAGCAGCGCTGCGTGCCATATCTGGTCGAATGTTTTGGATATGTTTAGAGCGACAATCTGGGATTCACCGTGTAGTTCCATAGACTTGTTCCAAGAATGGGTGACAAAGGAAAGGAGGTCGGCAATCGATCTGCGTTGACGGAATCCATACTGCCTGTCGTGGATTAGACTGTGTTTTTAAAGAAATTTTAGTAGTTCGGTGTTTATATACTTTCCCATCACTTTAGAGACGACTGAAATAAGAGAAATAGGCCTGTAGCTGCTAGTAACCGCTTGTGATCCTTTCTTGGGGACGGGTTGTACCCGAGCAGTTTTCCAGTTAGTAGGGAATATGCCTCTATTGTAAGATATCTGAAACAGACGAGTCAAGACAGGAGCAAGTTCTGGTGCGCACTTTTTGAGAACAATTGCTGGCTTCCAGATCATTTCAATAAAAATTCACTACCATAACGCATCTGCTGCGCACAGACTTTTTAAAAACTTTTTTGTTAAAAAATGGTTCTTTTGAGGTTCACTGTTTGAGAAAGAAGCGATATGGTGAGAATATATTTAGCAAAGAGTCATAGTGTTAAGTACAATTGAATCAGAATATTAGTGCCCCTCGTAGATGTTATATTTCCCGGAGGAAGAGCTCCTTCGAATCTTACTTTCAAAGTGTTGGCTACAACATTTTCAAATGGTAGGGGTGTCTCGAGTGTTAAAAAATGTTTGAATCTGTCCTTAGTAAAGAAAAAAGGAAATCAAATAAATGTGCTAGGTTGTCCCCTGCGGTTCCAGGGAGTAACTAAATGAATAGGCCCACGGTAATCCCTGGCTGTGGTAAGAGGCAACTAAACGGAGTCACACACCGGAGGGGCCTGGTCCTGGTGAGCCTGGGGGGAGACGGATATCTCTGGGGAGTGATATGCACCCGGTTTTTGCGCCTCCATTATGGGCTTAGAAGTGGACAATTTACTTCGCTTGGTTGTTACTCTGGAGCCGGCTTCCAGATGACACCGCCTTGGCTTGGGCGCTGGCGGGTGTCATGTGTCCAGACGACCCAGAGGGGGTTGAAATATCTGAACAGTGGTATTCACCCGTAGTTTGGGGCTCCCACTGTGTGCTTCGAAACGGACAGATGGTCTCGCTTGGGTAATGCTCTGGAGCGGGACTCGATGGGATGTCGCCGTAAGTCTAGCACTGCTGGGTCTCGGGTTTAGACGAACCCA
This sequence comes from Tillus elongatus, assembly GCA_964006375.1. NCBI lineage: Eukaryota > Metazoa > Arthropoda > Insecta > Coleoptera > Cleridae > Tillus > Tillus elongatus. The sequence continues at coordinate 176,526,394 of OZ023265.1, forward strand.
GAGGAGAGATGAGATCTCTAGTGGTGGATTACAACTGGAGATCGGGTGCTGCTCGAGAGCGGAACTTGATGTGACTACCACGAGTCAAACACCGACGGATGTCGACTCGTAGAGAGGTTATCACTCTTTGAGCTTCGAAGTCGGCAAGCGACTTCACTCGGATGACAGTATACCTGCCAAACAAACTTTCACCCTCAAAAAAGTATCGACTCCCGCAGGGAGCTGGAATTGATAAGTGAAATTTAAGTAATTAGACATGAACCACAATAAACCTAAGTACGCGGTGGAGGAACTGAAATAGCCCACTCACAATGAATCTAATCTAATCTACGTTGTGTATCCGAAAAACTCAATCACTGATGCTGTATGCGATTGAGGCATTTCTCGTTCTTCTATGCATAGAGTTTTGAAAAAATTTAATCTTTTTTTATTGAAGTTTTTAAATGCCCAAAAGCTTAGCGATACAGACTTCCGTAGAAAACCGCAGTTCTTGGAAGAATTTATACAGCTTTTTAACGAAGATAATGAAATATTGTGGACCAAAGAGAATTCTTTATTCATCAGGGGAATAAGTAATCCCCAAAAGAGACGATATTTGTCAGTGAATAATCCGTGTAAAACATGTGAAGTCAAACATAAAGGTTATCGGTTCGTTAACGTATGGTGTAGTTAATGCTGATATATTAGGTCTAATATTTATTGACGGAAGACTTGCTGCAATCTTCTATCGAGGAAGCTATAGACGAACAATCCGTGAGTGCAGTTGCAAATTTTATTTGGCAACTAGATGGAGCCCCACCTCACATTCTCGTTCCTGTCAAAACTATTTGAATACGATCTATATAAGTGGATGGTTTGGCAATAATGGGGCCTTACGCAGGCCACCCAATAGTCCTGATTTAACGATTATTATATATTATCATACACCTCGTTACACTGTGCATGAACTAAGAGATAAAATTAGTTCTGTAAATCAGAATCTACGAGGAACTCCGAAAGCTCTTTTAAATGCTTAAATCACATACTAAAGTTATACAATAATAAATACAGGTATATAAAAAAAAAGGTAAACATGTAGAGCAGTGATAAATAAAGTTTGTTGTTGAAATATTTTCATTTGTTTCATCTTTTAAATCAAGCGGTCATCTCAAAACATGTTTGATTATAATTGTGCACAAAACTAAACAACGTCCGATTTTAAGTGTCAAGCATGTTACATCGTTGAACTCGGAATGAAATGTTGCATTAAAATATCTAAAAGTATACAAAGTGTTACATTTGTAATAATGCAGGTTATATCAATTAGTCTAACAGAAAATTCGCTTTTGTTGTTTAATATGTAAAAAAACTTGGATAAGCATGTCAGTTTTTGTTCCATCTCCCTCTCTTCAAAACTTCCAGATAACCTAATGTTGATTTGAAATGCGATCAAGTTCTTTGGGATGCACTGTACATTCGCGTTTTAGTGAACTAAACTAAACTCAAAAATTTACTATCTGTACGATTTATCAGTGAAAAATAAAGAGCCTGCAGATTGGATTTGGGACTATGACGCATACACACTATCCAAATGTTTGGCTTCGGGCGACAACAGCACACGAAATTGAAGAATAATAGAATTACACGTTTAAAAGCAAACTATTGACGGGCCGGTCTTGATTGCACATTGTGGTGAAACATGGGCCACACAACCCTGTCTCATGGCGTGTACTTTATAATCAACCTGCATGTGCCGTATTCCCTGCACTTACAATACTAATTGACGTCTCAGTTCAGCATCCGTCAACTCTCTAATTGTAATGATATGGTTTGATTAGAGCAGTATTGAGATGGGGGATTGCAGTGGGTCACCACTAACTATTTACCAAAAGGTAACACAAAGTACGTGTAAAAGACCATATATACCGAGTGAAGCTTGAAACCTGTGATGAGCACAGTTTGAAGAACGCATTGGTCAGACCTGACGTTCGTTCGCTAACAATGTTCGCGTCACCCAAGCCATTAATAAACTGAGCGAATAAAAACCAGAACAAGTATTTATATATTAGTTGACAAGCAATCGCGAGCATCGTTTTTTAGGAAGGTATACAGACAAACCCTCACAGTTTGGTCGAAAGCATCTGTAATTAAAATTTCATTAGCTGCTTTTGAAAAAACCGCCATTCGTTATTAATATTATTTATTGGAAAGAGACAGTGATCATTAAGATAACAATTCGAGCAATGAACTACACAGAACCGGACCTATCCTATTTATCGAAAATCTGTTATTCAAATTTTTACGATTGGGTGTCCCAACTCCATTTAGACAGTAAATATCTTGGACCCAATATATGATAAAAAAGTTTGGACGCAGCAAGTGCGTTATGGTAGTGTATTTTCATAGAAATGATCTGGCAAAATATTTTTCTAAAACTTTTGATTAGTGAATTTTTTCTAAGATCTTGATCTCTCTGAGGCCTGGTTGAACACACTGTAACTTTAGAGACGATCTCCAGCGAGATTTGGGAAATAGGCAGATTGAGGCCCCGTAATCGAGCTACAACAACCCAACCAACCTTTGTCCACCGCTCTAAGGAGTAGGCAAATTGAGGCCTTAGAGTGTCGTTACATATTTCCTTTACCTCTTAACATGGCTCCAAAACAGGAGCCGAAACGTCGAGTTTAAATAAATTATGGACGCGGTTCAACCAGAGAACCAAGTATAACTCATATATATATATATATATATATATATATATATATATATATATATATATATATATATATATATATATATATATATATATATAAAAACACATAAAAATTGAAACTGACCCTGGATGTGGGTTCTAGAGGGCGTAGTTCGCGCTCATTTGAAGAAATTTATTCAAAATTCAAGTCGGGATCTCCGCATTAGTGCATTTTTTTTAAAGAAAATCTACAAAAAACACACACAACCAAAAAGCAATTTTGTGACTAATTTTTTCCGTTGTGTGTAGAAGTTTTGATATGAAATCTAAAAACTGATTTAATATTAATAGATACTATCGCTAGGTTCATCACGATAAAACTTATAAATTCTTGTTGTGTAGCCTTTTGCGTCCCAATCGAAATATCTACACAACCCCCATTATTAAGAAATATCTTATACAATTATCAGTATTTCCCTATCACCTTACTAAAATCAGGAAAGCCTTTTTGTTCACAACAATGAAGAAATATACAGTCTGTCAGGTGTTGTGCTTTTAAATAATAGCGCAATCAGTCCAGTTGTGGCCAGCCTCACCTATGCACAGGGTGAGATAGCATCTTTTCCATCTCAGACAGCATCACTCGTCTTAATGGGGAACCAAGACCAGAACGCATTTGCGGCTGTCAAGATATGAGCAGCCAGTTGCATTAGATGCTGTCAATCTTGTTCCGCTGAGGGTTTACAAAACACATCTACTGGGGTGAGTTTCTATAAATCAGTTCAGTGAATGGTAAAAAAATCTGTGGGCAGAATCAGTCTGGCGATGCGTGGAGGATAAAAAGCATTTGGCTAGGATAATTTAATTTTGTCAACCAATATTGATATGACATTATGTTTTCTGGCTGAAGCAAGAAAATTGTAAAAATTTGTTGCAGCACAAATTAGGTTTTAATTGGACAAAATTAATATTTTAACAACATTTTAATTGAGATAATAATATGGATCTCGCAAATATAGTCTGGACGCAACGAGGACGTTATTGAAGTGAATTTTTATAAAAATCTTTTTAATAGCTAATATGCTAATATGCTAAAGCAAGCAGGCATCAATTTGGTCACCGGCATTACCTATATAGGAGAAACAATGTGCCATATTTTTCAAAATATTTTGTTTGAAATGTAAAAAAATTTTTTCGAAAATAAACTTAAAATGTTTCCGAGAAAACTTGTTTCCTACACGAGGAAGCTTAGGTTAATAATAGCAAACTAAGCTTTTGAATTTTGAAGCATTTAATGAAAATTTGCTACCAAAACGCACTTACTGCTTCTCGATTTTTTTTACAAACATGCATCATATTTCGATGAAAAATGCAAAAATGCAATAAGGAATGTTCAAAAACAAATTGTAGGTGTCACCAACGACTTATGGGCCACCTGTGATTGTCAAAATAATTTTATAAGATGCAGCTCAAGACACCCTATAAGTAACGTACACCATTTTTCTCGTATCTTGCATAATAACAATTATATTGAGCTTTAGCGTAGAAATGCGTCATCCTGTATATATGTAAACAGAAAGGAAACCCGGATATGAATTCTAGGAGGCATAGTTTGCGATCATTTGAAGAAACCTTTTTGGAATTCGAAAGCCGCGGTCTCCTCATTAACGAATTTTTTTTAACGAAAATTATCTAAAAATTATAGACCGTTAAACCATAAACATAACTAAAACTACTGCCAAAGCATCAGAGAAAGTGTCGATTTGAAATTAATTTTGTGGAAATATTTTATTAAAAGGAAGGGCAATGATAGTTGAAGCTGAAACTTAAGGGTTTGCAGAACACTCTTTACATAATCCGTATTTCTATCAGGTTCTTTTCCTAAATGTTTCCAATTTTGACGTTTCAAATCGCTATTTTTGAGGTTTTGAGGAAAACCCTAATTTTTTTCTTTAAATGCCTCTATCTCTTTTGTCTTTAAACTTACAGACCTAAATTTTGGTAAATGGTGCACCCTATATATATATATATATATATATATATATATATATATATATATATATATATATATATATATATATATATATATATATACTGATATGGTTTTAATATTCCTTATTTTACGTTTTGTCGTGTAGTTTTTTATGCTCCACGATGTAGTGTCAATTGATATGCTTTAACGATCCTAATGTGATGTTATTTCACTTACTATGGAGCCCACGTTTTGGGCGTCAATTAGTATGTTTTTACTCGTCCTAATGTGGTTGTGTGTGTGTTTTGTGTATATTTTAATTTTATGTAGATATTTATGTAATTTTTGTGTTTAAGTGTTGTATTTGTAGAGTTTTAGACTCAAATATTTGTATACTTGGTATTATAAAGCATAAATTATGTATTATATTTATGAAATTCAAATTAAATTGTTAGGCGCTTGTAAATTTCTTTATTTATAATATTTATATTGATTATTTGATTGACTATATTATTTAATTTAATTCATAAATCAAAATCTGATACTTTTATAACACTTATATGTATATATGTAAGTAAAATTTTGTTAGTTTTTTAAGAGTTATATCCAATGTTAAAATAAGTTTATATTTATATGAGTATTTGAATAAATTTACCTTTTATTTATTATATTTGCTTCTTACTTGTCCACGGCTTTAGATTCACTCCTTTCTGCAGGTCTGTAGTGGGTTGCAATTGAAAATTCTGACCATCAATTCCTTTTCAAACATAAATTTTCTGTAGAACGTTTTATCAAATTATGTACCTTGTTAGGAAATGAGATATGCAATGTACAACAATTTAAAAACCTTTTAACTTCTATATTAATACTTGTTCTCATAAATCCAAAGAACTGACAACAATATTAATTACTCTAGCATGATAATTTATTTTGATTTGCCATTTATTTATTTACTGGATCCTTCTAACAATTATAGCTATTAGCCGTTTAAATTTACAAAATTCTGTGAACTTTAGTTTGCGTTAGAACTGACTATTGTTTATATTTCCCGCGATATTTGTCTTCTACAAACTGTTAGCTTCTCATAAGATTCAAATTGCCGTTCCTATGGCAACCGTATTAGGCAAAATGGACGATATTTTCAAGTTAATATTCTGAATAGTTCAGAGTATCAACATCTACAGAGATTTATACGAGAATCCTTGTTCTACCATTCTAAAATCTATTTCTACAGAATTTTAGCGACGTGAAATGACATTTCAATCTTTATTGATGTTCTAATTGACAATGTGTTATAGCTTTAAGGTTATATCGACTAGTAGTTACGATCATTATTTTAAAATGTTACTATGTTGATAAATACCTTCAACGGAAAGTAGCGTTACTTCAGATATGTATAGTTTCGGTAACAATTTACTATCTGGGCTTACTTCTTGACTATAAAAGCATGTGCCTAAGAGATTGTGGGTGTACACTGTTGTTTTGATCACTACGATGCATTGTTCTTCGAGTTTTATCAATGTTTTTTCATTATGACACTAACGATGATTGTAAAGCTGGTATTCGCTTCGGTCTCTATAACTCTTACGTCAAAGGTGCCCGATGTGAGAAAGTAAAATTCTCAACCAATTATATTCGTGTTCTCACAAAACTCGCAGTTTGTTTCTTCTTTGTTCCAATGGTGGCTTTTCATTCACAATCTTAGTAAAAACAATCACTTCCTTTAGTGTTCATGAATTTAAAAAACCACTGCAATTAATTAGTACAATAACGGTCTTCATATACGCGCTAAATTCAAATTTTAAATGTCTCTGTTTACATTATATCTAACCTAATATTTGAAATTTCTTAAACGAATTGTTAGTCACTTTCACATTAAATTCACAATACTTTAATTGTCTCTGTTTACATTATATCTAACCTATCATTTGAATTTTCTTATAATTAATTAGCTCATTTTCTCTATCAAAATACATAACTTCAATGTTTACTTTGTGCAATATACCACTGTTAATAGCAAACTCAATATCAATACCTGCGTTAAGCTTCTTACCATAACAATATATATATATATATATATATATATATATATATATATATATATATATATATATATATATATATATATATATATATATATATATATATATATATATATATATATATATATATATATATATATATATATATATATATATATATATATATATATATATATATATATATATATATATATATATATATATATATATATATATATATATATATAAATTGAAACTAACCCTGGATATGGGTTCTAGGGGGACTAGTTCGTGCACATTTGAAGAAATTTATTCTAAATTCAAAAGTCGAGATCTCCTCATTAGTAGATTTTTTAAAGAAAATTCACTGAAACAAGCACTTGTAAAGCCACAGGAAAAGTCTATGACTGTATTAAATATTGAACGGTTTGATTAAGTTAGGACAAGAGCAAACACCCAGATACGGTATTCTAATTGAATTAAGTCTTAAAACTTTCATCTCCTTTTATTTTAAATTATTTTTTATACAAAAATCACTAAAAAATTTATCAGAATTACAACAATCTGATTAGACAATGAAAGTGAAATGAGGCTAAAAAAAAACCGGTAAAAAGTAAAGTCACTAACTAGGATTAGAACTCGTCATGTAGGATTCCATTATCCGATGTACATGGCTTAGCCCACTTAGCTACGCTCGACATGTATGTACTAGCAGGTATATACTAGTACACGTTAATTGTCTAACATCTTTAATATTTACACAAAACAATTTTGATTTATGATTGATTTTTTGCTCATATTTTAACGAAATCAAGGAAAATAACGACTTAAACACGTATCTAGGAGCTTGTGAGTCATTTATTGTCGTATTTTTCACTCAAATTTGTACTCCTACCATAATTATCAATTTTGACGTTAAACTTTCTTAAATCAGATTTAATTATTTAAAAAGTAATTTACCTCAAACTTTTTTGTAAGTATAAATATATGGGTTCTAGGGGGCCTAGTTGGCGCTCATTTGAAGAAATTTTTTCACAATTCAAAAGTCGGGATCTCCTTATTTGTGATTTTTTTAAAAGAAAATTCACTAAAATGCTGCTGGATAAAGAGAGTCATGGTTTAGACGACAAGGCGACATCCCCCTTATAATGATGATGGTCACAGTTTTTTTCAAAATTTTTGAAATTCTGTATAACAACTGCAAAGCAAGGAAATGATCATTACTTTCAGTCAATAATACTGCAGCGCTTGCTTAAATCTGCTTTATCCACATAGCATTTCTAGAGGTCCCAGTGTTAGATTTTCCACAGAATAATAGCACCAATAGAAACCATCAGACAATCAGATTATATCTGTAGATCGACCATAAAGACACGCAGTGTGAAACAGTCTGTATTTGTGTTATCAGGCATCAGGAAGTGCAATAGCGGGCAAACAGCCCTCTGAAGACGACGTGGCACGACCGTATAAATAATAGATAAAAGTGTCAAAGGTTGAGAGCCTCGGTCGCGGTTTATCGACACCGACCTTCTGTTGGGGAGACGCGATTTTAGATCACCGATGTCAGATCTTTCAACTCCTTTCAACCGTTTGACACTATAACTTTAAAATAAAACGGTCACTAAAGAAAGTCGCAAAGGACATTGTATCTGTATTTATGTAAAGAGTGGGGTGATAAGAGTTTTACACATTCGGTTTCATGAAGATGGGAAAATATGTTAACTGCCCAAGCGGAGTTTCATCACATTTTTATAAACCGCTGCCTAGAAATGCAGGATAAACTATGTGAAGCTGAAAAAACTAAACGCTTTGTTTTTTTACAATTAATATTAGTGAATTTTCTTTAAAGAATTCACTAATGAGGAGATTTCGACTTTAGAATTTTGAAAAAAATTCTTCAAATGACCGCGAACTAGGCGCCCCTTGAACCCATATCCAGCGTCAGTTTCAATTTATATATATATATATATATATATATATATATATATATATATATATATATATATATATCTATATATATATATATATATATATATATATATATATATATATATATATATATATATATATATATATATATATATCTATATATATAGTATCACACCGATACCTCAAAAAATAATAGTCCGATTTTGATAAAATTTGGCACATACCCTCCTTTTGCAAGTGGCTGGAACAAGTTCGTTAGTCAGGGAAATAGGCTGCGGTTTTCTCAGAAAATTTTCGAAAAAAAAATTATATCTCCGTAAATAACAAAGTAATGACAACCAAATTCGGTGCGCTGGTTTCTGTTATAAAGAGTATCCTATCTACCAAAATTCAGATCTGTATCTTAAAAGACAAAAAACTTAGAGGTAAATGAATTTTTAATTAAGTAAATCTGATTCAAGAAAGTTAAAACGTCAAAATTGATTGAGTACGAATGTGAGTGAAAAATACTACAATAAATAAGGAACAAGCTCCTAGATATGTGTCTAAGTCGTTCTTTTTCTTGATTTCCGTAAAATGTGAGCAAAAAATCCATTGTAAATCAAAATTGTTTTGTGTGAATAGTCAAACGTTGAACAATTAACATGTATTATGGGATATACCTGCTAGTACATACATGTCGAGCGTAGCAAAGTGGGGTAAGTCCTGTATATCAAATAATCGACTCCTAGATGACGAGTTCTAATCCTAGTTAGTGACTTTACCTTTTATCAATTTTTTTTTTCGTCTCATTTCACTTTACCGTTATCTAGTCAGATTATTGTTATTCCGATGACTTTGTCGTCTTTGCTTCTTTGCACTATATAGTGACAAAAGCTACTATGGCATGTTTCTTATAAAGTTCAGTTCTTGTTATAAAAAACATAACGTAAGTATGTTTAGCCATTTTGGTTTGATTCTCAATACGTATCATAACTTGAACTCCGTATTTGTATCTGAAAGTTTTGCTCTGATTGTGCAGCCTGCATCAAGCTTCTCTACCTGTTGCCGTTTGTTCAAAGACATTAGATTGTAGTTTGTAAGTGCACTTGAGGCTTAACTTCCACGGGTTCTGACCAGTTTTCGCACTTTTGTACTGTCGTTTTTACTACATGGAAGTGCATTGTAATCCCCGATTGTCACTCTAGATAAATCCAAAGCATTCGACCAGGTCTGGCACGCAGCGCTGCTTAATAAGCTTCCGGCCTGTGGCCTACCACCAAAACTCTGTACCTGGACAGCAAATTTTCTCTCTAACCGGAGCATTTCTGTTGTCGTGGATCGCCATTCCTCTAAACTGTATCCAATCAATCCAGGAGTCCCACAAGGTTCAGCTTCGGCCCCCACTTTGTTTCTTTTCCAAATCAATGACCTCCTCTCTAGCACATCCAACCCAGTTCGCAGGTACGCGGACGACAGCACCCTCCACTTAAATATACAATATTTTAATCACCTAAACATGTTTTAATTGTTTGTTAGGAAAAATTGGACGTCAAGATCTGATGAACGAACTCATCCAAGCCATTAACAAAATAAGGGTAATTCCCAAATTTGGTCCAAATCAGTGAAATATTTTTTGAGTTATCGGTTAAATGCATATATATATATATATATATATATATATATATATATATATATATATATATATATATATATATATATATATATATATATATATATATATATATATATATATAGATATATAGATATATATTTTTTTTGGGTGTGTTGAATAAAAAGGCTCTTTCTTCCAAACAATTTCTGTATTCCTTTTCCCGACGCGTTTCGAACTTTTTATCCGGTCATCCTTAGGGGAATTTATCCAATGTTGAACAGGACTAAAAAACTATACAGTTGGATACCCAAGGGACACGCTTCATCTGTTGTAGCAGGTTGGACCTACTAAGCCAGAGGTCTTACTAAGCCGCAAGCGAGCAACTTATATTGAAAATTAAGAAGGAATTTTTGTTTAAACCTGTGAAATTAAAAATGAAACAGACGTCTCTAGTGACGACTCACATGTGAAAATTCACTAAAATTGTATATGGGACAGAAATCTGAACATCGAGTGGGCACGACATCAAGAAAATAGGAGCATCAGAAGAGGTGGGTGGGGTAATGTGCTTGCTGAAAGAAATTGAACACGAGAAGGCAAATTTTGTTAGACATATTCTGATATTATTCAACGGTCACACACTTAGAGAAAAGAAAAATAACTTAGACCTACACACACATTGAATATCAGTTTTAAGTGTCCTAATACCCGCACATTAAAAAAAAAGAATTTCTAAAGCATTGCCATCAATATCTCGATATTACCAAAAAAATTTGTGCTCGAGTTCCTTTTGAAAAAAATGCCCAACACTCAATATTCTATGAAACTAAAAAATTAAAATTTGGTATATCTAGGTAGCGTTAGTCTCTTTAAAAGAAAACTGTATTACAAATTTCATTAAGGTTAGAAAATTTTTACAGAAGAAAACTTAGTTCATATTAAGAAAAGTCAAGTATCTGCCAAATTATAAACGTAGCAGTTATTTTTCCTCATTAATCGCCTGGATGATTTCGTGTTAGTCAACCTAATCAAACCGGTTTTTTCCAACAACTATAACGGTTTGTTGAGTAAACATAGAAAACTCTGGACGCAGCGTTATGGTAGTGAATTTTCATAAAAATGTTTTTATTGCAAATATGTGTGTTTTCTTTTTAAAAAAGCAGCCATCAATTTTGGTTACCAGTATAATCTATATAGTAAAAACAATGTGCCAGGTTTCATAAAAATAACTTTGTTGTGTGAAAATGTACAAAAATTTCCAAAAGTAAACTTAAAGTGTTCCCGGAAAAACTCGTTTCTTGGTCAACCTTATAGGTTAATAGCAAATTGGGTTGTTCAAATATGAAGCATTTGATCAAAATTCGCTACCATAACGCACCTGCTGCATCCAGAATTTCTTTTCATACAAACATGCATTATATTTCGTTGGAAAATGCAATAACATAAGGCGTATTTGATTAAAAAAAAAAAGAAATTTTTTATCACCAACGACTTATGGGCCAGCCTGTGATTGTAGAAATATTTCTTAAGATGTAGCTTAAGACACCCTATAATTAATGTATACAATTTTTTTTCATATCTTGTATAATAACGGATATATTGAGCTTTATCGATTTTTTACGAAAATTCGACAAAAATTATATACCATTAAACGATAAACTCTATAGCTAAGACTACTGCCAAGCATCAGCGAAAGGGTCTATTTGAAATGAATTTTCTGGACATATTTTAGTAAAATGAAGGACAATGACGGTTGAAACTAAAACTTCAGGGTTTGTAAAACATCCTTCTTGAGACATTTGATTTCCATAGCCCGTATTAGATTCAAGTTATTTGCCTAAATCTTGCCGATTTTGACGTTTTAAATCGCAACTTTGACGTTTTGAGGAAAACCCCAATTTAATTTCTTTAAATGCCTGTAACTTTTTTGTCTTTTGACCTACACAGCTAAATTTTAGCAGACAACTTACCTATAAGAATATAAACTTGCGTACGAAATTCGGTTGCCCTTACTTTGTTAATTTCGGAGATATAATTTTTTTTCGAAAGAAAACACAAAATTTTCCGGGAAAACTTGGGCAGATTTTCTTGGCTAACGAACTTATCCAAGCCATTTGCAAAGGGAATTTATTCACCAAATTTAATCAAAATCGGCCCATTATTTTTTGAGTTATCGGTGTGATCACTAAAAACATCAGAAAAATCTGCTAAAAAATCTTTGTTTAAAAGTGTACAATATTCACATAAATTCTAAATATTCAACTCAATAATTAGCAGATTTTCTTTCAGGCAATTAAGGTAGGGAACTAAATTGGAAAGGGGTCTCGGGTGTTTCAAGATCTGTTATTCAAATAAATTGAACATTTTATAATCTGCCTTTATATTTTTCGTAATGCAGTTAATGTTGATATTTTTCTATTTCGTTATCAATGCCAAAAATTTGTCAAATTAATCCTGATGAGTCCCGGAATTGACGAAATAAAATTAGAATGATTAATGATGCGTACAAAGACGCAGGGGTTGCTCACACACATACACTCTGTGTCTGGATCCCGGCGCGGAGATGAGAAAGCCGCCAGTGAAAGAAAGACTGAAAGACTAATCAGGACAATCTTGTCTCCGGCTATTAACTTATATAGCGGTATCAATTCCGGTTCTAGCAGTGCTGCTACTGCCGCCGCTGCTTACTGAAATCCCCCAGGACGGCGCTTTAACTTCCAGTTTCTTTTCTTTAATTTGTTTTCCTATCCAGCTGAATGGCTAAAGTTTTACATACGTTATAACCTTATCACACGACCAGAACGAATGTATTGGAAATAACAAAACAATGTTTTGAATATAAATTACTTATAGTATTTCCCATTGTGATTTTCTTCGAGATTATTTTTTATAAAAAGAAGATAAGCCGAAGGCTAAATACATTACGAAGTTCTAGGTGCTTTGTAACACTAGTTTTAGGTTACATTGTCCATGTAAATTAATTTAACAGTAACATAAATACACAGAACATTTATTCGAGTAACCTACCTTTTCCTCAATTCGTATTGCTGTTTTACCAGAACTTTTTTAAGCCTTACTAACTAGAGTTCAATATAGCAAAATTTAAAATAACAATTTACCGTGTTGCAGGACAAACGTTTACAGATGCTATCGATCTACTTCTGTTAATTGCACTACTACGAGTACTTTAAGATCAATCTGTATTTTTCGACATGTATGTACGTTATAGCTCTCGTTATGAGTACGTTTTTGATCCATAGTTTTAAAGATAATTTCTTTTGTTCCTCTATGTATTTCTAGTGAAAAAAAAACTGTTGTAAAACTAAAACTTTCGGGACGCAGCAAGTGCGTTATAATAACGAATTTTTATAAGAATTGTACACTATTATTTTACGGCATATTAGTAAAGTAAATACTTTAAACTTACACAGCCATTGAAGATCGATTTTAGAGCTCCTAGTATGCGCACGTTTGAAAAATTCTTTAAAAAGTGTTACCATCGATCTCTATATTATTAAAAAAATCTTGTGTTCTAACTCCTTTTGTGAAAAATGCCCAAACTCAATTTTCTATCAAGCTAAAGAATTAACTGTTGCTATATCTGTAGATAGTGTAAGTCTCTTTGAAAGAAACTTTTATTACAAATTTCATTTAAGTTATACAAATGATTTCCAGAAGGAAACTTAATTCATATTTAGAAAAGTAAAGTATCCGCCAAATTATAAACGTAGCAGTTATTTTTCCTTATTAATCGCCAGTATGATTTCGTTTTAGTCAACCTAATCATACCGGTTTTTTCAATGTCAATAATAACAAAATGTCTGCTGAAAATTTCAGACTCAAAGGTGACAAAGTTATTCAGGCGTTTTAAACAAATTTGAAATCTTGTTCGAAACGTATGAAATCAGTGCACTATTGTGTCTTCAAGTGTCACAATAAAACAAAAATAAGCAATCTGAAGAATGACGAGCAAATCTTTGACTGCTTGTTACAAGATGAAATTTCGGGAGGCAGCAACTGCGTTATGGTAGCGAATTTTCATTAAATGCTTCAAATTCGTAAAACTTAATTTTCTATAAACCTAGAAAGTTGAGTTTTCGTGGAGTAAGGTATTCACGATGGCAACATAACAACCAAATTTAATCAAATTAACTTGGTATTTTTTTTAATACAATTTTTTTTCGTATTTTTTTTAATTAGAAAAACTGGTCCGGTAGGGCTGGCGTACCCTACATGCTTATATGGGAATGAAATATAACAATCAGGCCAAGGTATCCATGTAAACAAGGTAGGGTCGTGTTACACATTATTGTTAAAAAAATATAAACATTTTCCGAAAATAAATATAATTGTCCCGAAACAACTGATCCGATTTTCTAGACAATAAACCAATTCGAGCGATTTACGCAAAAACCACACTAGCCAAGGTATTATTATTCACAAAAAGCTTTTTGATAAAAATTTTAAAAAAAATTGCAACCAACCCCTTTCACGAAAATTAACCGTTTTCTTACGAAAATCTGCTAAAATGTTCACAAAATTTATATAAAATTCATTTTACGAAAATTAGATAGGTAAAAATATTTTACACAATTTGCTTAACAAATTACTTTTCAAGAAAATTCTAAAACAGATTTTCTATGTGAATTTGCAAACACCTTTTTTTTTACAATAATTTATTAAACAGTACTTGATAATCACTAACATTTCACAATAATTCGACAGAAAATTATTTCTGCGAAAACTGACTTATATATTTTACACGAAAATTTGCTGATAAAATACATAGAACTTAAATTACATAATCTGTAATTAAATTAAAAATAACCTACGGGCTGTCCGATTTGAAAAATAAACTCATCCAAGCTATTAACGGAAAGATTCTTGCCGAGCTGCATCAAAATCGGTGAAGAACTTTTTGAGTTATCGTATGGATGCATATATATATATATATATATATATATATATATATATATATATATATATATATATATATATATATATATATATATATATATATATACATATATATATATATATATATATATATATATATATATATATATATATATATATATATATATATATGTATATATATATATACATATATATATATATATATATATATATATATATATATATACAGGGTCGCTGATAAGTCTGGAAACGGTCGATTATCCGGGAAAATATACAAGGTGTCGAAAAAAGTTTTATACAAAAGTTTTTGGGTTCTTTAATGTCTACTAGGCGGTGATAATTTTATTTATACAGGGTTGGTCATACAGGCGTGGCACACCAATATTATTTTTTTTTTAATGGAACACCCTATATATTATTCGATATTTCAATCCTTCTCTTAATTTTGAGCAACATTTATGAGAAGCATAATGTACCTAAACTTAATCGTTTCCGGGTAAAAAAATAAATAAAAATAAACGCTACTGTTTTTAAAATCTACTGGATGAAGAACAAAAATAAATGAAAAGTAGAATATCTCTTGAAAACAATCTGTGAGTGTGAAAAGAACCGGTTGCGATGTTTTTAACATTGTTTGGAATCCCAAGATAAGATAAGATGCCCATAAGAAACGCAGTATTATTCTTTTGTTTTAAAATGTTTCCAGGACAACGAATGTCAAACATTCATTCAGTGTCAACAGTTTTGAAACATTAGTAATTTAGTGTCAACAGTTTTTGTGCAAAATGGCAAGTTTAAGTGAAACCGAACGTATCGAAATTTTAATGATGATAGGGTACGGTGATAGAACACGAAGTTTTGCTCAAGTGGTGATTATGTTCAATGAGTTGCATCCTGAGCGGGAATCGATCTCCAAATCCACAGTTTCGAAAACTTTGCATCGTTTTCACGAAACTGGCGGTATCAAGGATAAACCTAGAACTGGAAGGCCAGTAACCGTTACAAATGAAGAAAATTCTTTGAATGTAATATTGGATGTGGTGGAAAATCCGAAAACTTCGGCACAGCAATTGGCTTTAAATCACAATATGAGTCGATATTCAATTCAAAAGATTACGAAGCGGGAAAAGTTCCGTCCATATAAAATTCATTTATTGCAAGAACTGAGTGAAGACGATTTTGATCGCAGAATCGAGTTATGTGAACTTATTATGGAGAAGTTACGCCAAAATTTTAACTTTGCCAACCACATTTTGTTTTCCGACGAATCTACATTTTGTTTGAATGGACAAGTCAACCGACACAACTGTAGGTACTGGTCAGACGAAAACCCACATTGGATGGAACAAATTCACACCCAAAGACCGCAAAAAGTAAATGTTTGGTGTGCTATTCTTGGTGGACATATCACAGGATCTTATTTTATACACGGTAATTTGAACTCTGCTCGATATTTGACACTTTTGCAAGAATCAATTGTTCCAGACGTTAGTCGATTATTTCCGAACAATAACGACCCAAATCTACCAGCGGAAGAAATATGGTTTCAGCAGGATGGGGCACCCCCTCATTTTGGAATTGAGGTACGGGAATATCTGAATCAAACCTTTCCTGGCAGATGGATAGGGCGCAGGGGAACTATTGAATGGCCAGCTAGGTCTCCCGACATGACGCCGCTTGACTTTTTTTTGTGGGGTCATGTAAAAAATTTAATTTACCAAAATAGACCGCAGAATATTGAAGAGTTGCAAGCAAGGATTGTGCATGAAATTAATAACATTCCTCAAAACGCTCTTGTAAATGCAGTGCAATGTTTTGTTAAGCGAATTCATTATTGTCAGGAGGTCAATGGAGAACACTTTGAACATCTTATAAAATAGGATTTCAAACAATGTTAAAAACATCGCAACCGGTTCTTTTCACACTCACAGATTGTTTTCAAGAGATATTCTACTTTTCATTTATTTTTGTTCTTCATCCAATAGATTTTAAAAACAATAGCGTTTATTTTTATTTATTTTTTTACCCGGAAACGATTGAGTTTATGTACATCATGCTTCTGATAAATGTTGCTCAAAATTAAGAGAAGGATTGAAATATCGAATAATATATAGGGTGTTCCATTAAAAAAAAATTAATATTGGTGTGCCACGCCTGTATGACCAACCCTGTATAAATGAAATTATCACCGCCTAGTAGACATTGAAGAACCCAAAAACTTTTGTATAAAACTTTTTTCGACACCTTGTATATTTTCCCGGATAATCGACCGTTTCCAGACTTATCAGCGACCCTGTATATATATATATATATATATATATATATATATATATATATATATATATATATATATATATATAACAAATAAATTGTGGCTGTATTAAATGTACAATTTTAAACCATGGTATCTAAAATTTTTGCAAAGTCTCACCATCGATTAGCGAATTTTTTAATAAAAATTCGCTAATAAGAACTAAACAGAAATGTTACTACCCAAAAAAAAAGAGGTAACAGTACACGATGCTCCCAGGCGGTAGCCCATCCAAACACTGATCATGCCCGAGGTTGCTTAACTTCGGGGATCGCAAGACAATCGGTTTTTTCAACGTGTTATCGCCGTTCGCTTGACATGTTTATTTATCCAAGGTTTATATATTAATTATCAATTTTTGAGATTCGATTTTAAATTAAGAATTGAATTATTTTCAAATTTTGCAATATTTACACAATTTTTAACAGCCCTGATTGCATACGTACTGTTTCCGTGTGAAATAATTAATTTAATAACATAACTTATTTTATCCGTTAGAGTCTTGGACAACTAATATGATCAAACAACTTTGTTGTTTTCTGCAATGATTTAGTTCACAAAATTTTCATATAAACTATAATTATAAATTTAAAAACAACCTATTCTCTCATTAACCTAAAATAAAAGCAATCACTTGGCAAATTTTTAATTTCATGTCGTCTGCCATTTTCCATAATTGCCGCCGAGATTTCACGATTGTTCGTCCGGGTAGTATGTTTATGCCTGATATATATATATATATATATATATATATATATATATATATATATATATATATATATATATATATATATATATATATATATATTAGTTTGGTTACCGTTAATGTGTGGTTTATACCTACTGTATGAATCAATCGACGCGTGGCAGTTAACTACTCTGTCTGTCAGGCTTTGGACTTTAACCACTAAGTCGTCTCAACGCATCGCTTTGGGATTTTATTTTCAATTTGGAAAAAACTCTAAATATTGTATACCAATACAGACTTGGAGACTACTTCTCTGGCTTCACTGTTGGTTTTCGTTTTTGTAGGTGAAGGACGTAGCCAGCGCGTAAGATAACTGGAGCAAGTGTCCCTTACGAATTCTGGATGTTCTAGGATGTTCTTCAACGTTTCTGTGACTAGTTTCGCTGCTTGACAGCATTCTCAGACAGATTAAAATTGAATTAGTACGAAATCATGACAACTACAAATAAAGATCTGTTGCTATGTTATGATATGATGTTTTGATCAAAAAATTTAGGCTTTCAAAATGTCTACGTGATGTATGTCAATATTTAACATAAAAATAGAACTAGCCTATAATAACTATGATAACAGTGATACAACGAAAATATCGACATACATCAACTCATTATCTTATTACAACTTTTTTGAAAGAATAGTTAAATTTATTTTCTTTGACTTATTTAATTAGAAAGAGGAATATCCAAGAAAGGGGAATTCATTAAATCAGTTTGCTCGTCTAAAACAAGGTAGCTATTGTCGTGTGTGTGCTTTTTGACTTCCAAAGCTTCAAATAAAATCTCGGGACGCAGCAAGTGCGTTATGGTAGTGAATTTTCATAAAACTATTTTTTTAATAGCAATAATGTGTGTTTTTTTAAGAAAGCAGGCATCAAATTTGGTTACCAATGTAATCTATATAGTAAAAACAATGTGCCATGTTTCATCAAAATAACTTTATTGTTTGAAAATTTACAAAAATGTCCAAAAGTAAACTTAAAGTGTTCCCGAAAAAACTCGTTTTTTGGTCAACCTTATAGGTTAATAGCAAATTGAGCTATTCAAATATTAAGCATTTGATCAAAATTCGCTACCATAACGCACTTACTGCGTCCAGAATTTTTGTTCTTACAAACATGCATTATATTTCGATGGAAAATGCAAAAATGCAATACCATAAGGCGTGTTTGATTAAAAAAAAAAGAAAATTTGTATCAACTACGACTTATGGGCCACCCTGTAATTGTATAAATAATTTTTTAAGATGTAGCTCAAGACACCCTATAATTAATATATACAATTTTTTTCATATCTGGTATAATAACAGATATATTGAACTTTATTGATTTTTTTTACGAAAATTCTACAAAAATTATATACTATTAACGATAAACTGTGTAGCTAAGACTACTGCCACGCATCAGAGAAAGAGTCTATTTGAAATGAATTTTCTGGAAACATTTTATTAAAATGAATGACAATGACGGTTGAAACTAAGACTTCAGGGTTTGTAAAACATTCTTCTTGAGACATTTTATTTCCATAGCCCGTATTAGATTCAAGTTCTTTTCCTAAATGTTGCCAATTTTGACGTTTAAATCGCAACTTTGACGTTTTGTGAAAAACCCCAATTTATTTTTGTTTAAATGCCTATAACTTTTTTGTCTTTTGACCTACAGAGCTACATTTTGGTAGGTGACTTGCCTATAAGGATATAAACCTGCGTATAAAATTTGGTTGCCCTTACTTTGTTAATTTTGGAGATATCAATTTTTTTTGAAAGAAAACACAAAATTTTCCGGGAAAACCTCGTCGGATTTTCCTGGATAACGAACATATCCAAGCCACTTGCAAAAGGAAAGTACTCACCAATTTTTACGTTTAAAATCGCGATTTTGACGTTTTGAGGAGAACCCAAATTTATTTTTCTTTGAATGCCTGTAACTTCTTTGTCCTTTAACCTACGGAGCTAAATTTTGGTAGATAACTTGCCCTTACTGTGTTAGTTTTGGAGATATAAATTTTTTTCGATTTTTTTAGAAAGAAAATACAAAATTTTCCGGGAAAACCTCGGTGGATTTTCCTGGCTAACAAACCTATCCAAGAGACTTGCGAAAGGAAGGTATGTGCCAAATTTTATCAAAATCGGTTTATTATTTTTTAAGTTATAGGTGTGACACATAAATATATATATATATATATATATATATATATATATATATATATATATATATATATATATATATATATATATATATATAAACATATAAAGTCTGAAATTGACCTCGGATTTGGGTTCCGGGGGTCCTAAATAGCGCTCATTTGAAGAAATTTTTTCAAAATTCGAAAGTCGGGATCTCCTCATTAGTGAATTTTTTTTAAGAAAATTCACTAAAAAGTCTAGTGTACGTTTGTCATTATAAAAATGTAGTGGTTGTATTCGGTTATTTACTGTGTTCGGTAACAATAATATATTTTGCAAATGTAGATTTGTCAGCGTGGTTATTTATAAATGCAGAAATATGTTCTTTGTATCGGGTGTTAAAATTTCTAGAAGTTTGACCTATGTAGATTGCGTTACAATGTGTACAAGCTAATTTATAAACTCCAGCTTTTGTCAGGAAACAATATTTTTCTTTAGCGTTAAATAGTAAATCACGCGTCGTGTTGTAAGATTTAAAAGCTACCTTTGTATTTGTACAGGTATTTAAAATGTTTGAAATGTTTTCTTAAATGGTTCCAAAATAAGTTATCGAAACGTATCTGTTGTCTTCTTTGTCTCTAATATTTGGATAAATTAAATTAATCGCTAATTTGTATTCTTTTCTCTCGATCATTTTATCTATTATTTTAACAGAGTAGCCATTATTAAATGCTGTTTGCTTAATTATTGAAATTTATTTTTCAAAATTGTTTTGTGACATAGGTATTGAAAATTCACGATGTATCATAGAATGGTAGGCTGACAGCTTTTGTGAAAAAGGGTGACATGAATCGTATGGTATGGTTGTGTCAGTGTAAATTGGTTTCCTATATATTGAAAAGTCACATGAATTATTTTCTAACTTTCTAATTGTTAAGTCTAAAAAAATTATACAACTGTTAGCTTCTTCTTCTAAAGTGAACTTAATATTTGTGTGAAAGTTATTAATAAAATTCAAAAATTCATTTAATTCTCTATGACTACCTTGAAAACATGCTAAAATATCATCTACGTATCTATACCAAAAGACAATATTATGCGAAAGTTCTGATGTTAAAATTTGGTTTTCTAAGTTTTCCATAAATATGTTGGCTAATAAAGGTGACAATGGACTACCCATAGGTAGACCTTCATTTTGCATATAAATTTTATTATTAAATTTAAAATAGTTTTGTTTTATACATTCGTTGAAAAGATGTATTATTTCTTGTCTTTTTATGACATTTACGTTCTTTTCTATTAAAATGTTTTCTAATAGAGGTAAACATTACCTAGGGGGTATCTTAGAATACATGCTACAAATATAAAATGAGTCTAATTTACTAATTGTGGGAATAATTAAGTTATTTAATTTTTGTGTAAGTTCATAAGAATTCTTAACTGAATATTTTGGAAAATAATTGTATTCTCTAATAAGTGAAACCAGTTTGCTCGCTATCTTATGATCAGGTGTATTAACATACCTAACTACTGGCCTCACCGGTATATTTGGCTTATGAATTTTCAGGTGGCCATACATTTTTGGTGGTTGCGGGCTTTTATATAAAATATATTTCTTTTCTTGTTGACTAAACAGATACACATTTTTAAGTTCATTTTTTATTTTTGTCTGAAATGCGTTTGTTGGGTCTCTCCTAATTTTTGTTACATTTTCTGTAGTAATAAAATCAATAATTTTAATGTTATATGCCTCCCTACTTATAGCTACAGTTGTATTTCCTTTATCAGCTTTAGTAAAAACTAGATCATTGTTCTAACTGTTATCATAGTTATTATAGGCTAGTTCTATTTTTATGTTAAATATTGACATACATCACGTAGACATTTTGAAAGCCTCATCTGTCATCTGTGTTTCATTTTTATTTTCAATTTGATAAATTTTATGATTCAGACATCATATCATAACGTAGCAACAGATCTTTATTTGTAGTTGTCATGATTTCGTACTAATTCAATTTTAATCTGTCTGAGAATACTGTCAAGCAGCGAAACTATAGTCACAGAAACGTTGAAGAACATCCTAGAACATCTAGAATTCGTAAGGGCCATTTGCTCCACTTAGCTCACGCGCTGGCTACGTCCTTCACCTACAAAAACGAAAACCAACAGTGAAGCCAGATAAGTAGTCTTCAAGTCTGTATGTGGTTTGGACAAGTTTCACCAAATAAGGGCAACAACAATCAATGACCAAATTACTTAAAATTCATAACATAGGTTTATTTGCACTATTTCTAGCCACATGCAAAGTATCATTCCAGTTACTCTGATATAGCGTTTTCAAAAAGTTTTTCCCGATTTTCCACTGGAAAAACTTGAGCATAAAGGCTGATTAACGAACTCGACCTCGGTTTTCGCCCAAACAAGATTTTTGCCAAGTTTGATAGAATGATTTTAGTATTTTTTGAGTTATCCCTCGGATACATATATATATATATATATATATATATATATATATATATATATATATATATATATATATATATATATATATATATATATATATATATATAAACATACCAAAATTTCAATGGACCTTGGGTTTGAGTTCTAGGGACCCAAATCGGTGCTCATCTTAGGAAATTTTTTCAAAAGATTTTAATCGTGACCTCTCTATTGGCGAATTTTTCTTAATGAAAAGTTGCTAAAAAAAGAGGTCTATGCAATATAATTCTGTTATAAATTCCAGATAGAATAGTTCACCGTTTTTACAATGAGCAAGGCTGAGTCAGCATATTCTGTATCATATAGCGTGAGGCTATGCGATAGTATCTCATTGTTAAAATCACTTATTATCAGATACAAGTATCTTAAGTTGTGTCGTTCGAAAAAAAGAAGTGTAATAAGGGAGAATGACCATCCTGATTTGGGAGTGTCAATAGTAGTGTAAACATTAGAGAGGGATGACTTTCAAGATGCGAGGGTGGGACGGAATGAAATTCCGAACAACGGTTTATTATCCATGACCCTTGGTCAATCCCTAGATGATCTTACTTCTTTCTTATTGATAACCAGAGACTATCAAAAGGAGCAAAGTTTAGCAGCTATCGAATTGACTAGGACAATAATGTATTAGCGAGGGTTCTTTCGCCCCTTTGCTTTGGCTTCTTGGTCTTTATAAAATATTTAGCAGTAATAATATATCTAGCAGCAGATATAGATGCAATACATTACAAGATTCTATATAATTTTAAAGTAGACGCAAAAAGAAAGTAAAGGCGTTTTTTCTCTAATCAGGTTTACATTGGCTGTAAAAACTAGGACAGTGGGCACAATTTTATAATATTTTTATTCCTATTATTTCAACAAAGCTGTTAGTGAATAAAAATAACCAAGTCATTTATTTAAACTGACATGTTTTCCTCTCCTTCCAAGGTATAAAGCAAATTGCCCCAAATATATTTGGAATATTCATAATATTTTATTAAATCCCTGTCCTTGTTTCAAACCTCAATTAAATAAATCAAAAGATAATAATAATTTTTAATTGAAAAATATTCTACAAAATATTTTCTTGTACAGTTTTAGTTAACTTGTGTTAAACATTTAACACAGCTAATGAAAAATATTTACCACACCATGCGGGGTAACTCAGTTACTTGTAGTTAATTCAGTGTCGAATAGTTTTGTCCTATACATTCGTTAAAATGATTCATGATTTCTTGACTTTTTATGACATTTACGTTCCTTTCTATTAAAACGTTTTCTAATAGAGGTAAACATTATCTAGGAGGTATCTTAGAATACATGCTATAAACATCGAACGAGACTAATTTACTATTTGCAGGAATAGTTAGGCTGTTTTATTTTTGTGTCAGTTCATAAGAATTTTTAAGTGAATATTTTGTAACAATTTCAGAAAACATTTAAAAAATTTGAAATACCTGTACAAATACAAAGGTAGCCTTTATATCTTACAACACGACGCGTGATTTTTTATTTAATGCGAAAGAAAAATCTTGTTTCTTGACAAAAGCTGGAATCTATCAATTAGCTTGTACACATTGTAACGCAACCTACATCGGTCAAACTTCTAGAAACTTTAACACCCGATACAAAGAACATATTCCTCTATTTATAACTAACCACGCTAACAAATCTACATTTGCAAAACATATTACTGATACCCAACGTACACCTACAATAAATAACGGCATAAAATCACTAGATTTCTGTAATGACAAGCGTATACTAGACTTTTTGAAGCTTTAGAAGTAAAAAAGCACATACACGACAATAGCTACCTTGTTTTAAATAAGCAAACTGAGTTAATGGAATCCCCTTTCTTGGATACTGTTTTTCCTAATTAAATAATTCAAACAAAATAAATCTAACTATTTTTTTCAAAAACTTGTAAAAAGATAATGAGTTATCTATAGTTATTACTGTTATTCGTTAGTTGTATCTTTATGTTAAATATTGACGTACATCAAGTAGGCATTTTAAAGGTGTCACTGTCATTTTTGTTTCATTCTATTTTCATTTTTTTTAAAGAGTTTGTAGCCAAAACATTATAACATAACAATAGATCTTTATTTGTAGTTGTCGTCATGATTTCGTATTAATTCAATTTTTATCTGTCTGAGGATGCTGTCAAGCAGCGAAACCGGTTACAGGAACGTTGAAGAACATCCTAGAACATCTAGAATTCAAAATGACGCAGTGGCTGCGTCCCGAACATTTTTTAAACTTAAATAATAATGTAAAGATGCCTGCAAGAATTTTGAAAGAGTTTTAAGTTTCAAAGACATCCCATATTCAAGACGAACATTGACTGTTGGTCTGTGTGACATTTTGGGAACTACTGTTAGGAAGTAAACGTCTTAGAGGTGATCTTTCACCCCAATTTGTCGCCAATGCCGCCTTTACCCAGTCTGGACACGGTCCACAGCGCCACTCTATTACACTAATAGCCTTATTGTTAGGGGAAAGAGCTGACTTTAAAATATCCCTTGCCATTCCTTGTTCCTGCTGGATTCTGATCTCGCTTTAAGACATCTGTTCCTGTTCTTTTGCCGCATTATTTGAATGTGTGGGATCGGGATTCGGCCAGCAACATTCGTTGAATATAAATCTGCAATTAGTGGAATTTATATCATTAGCCCTGGTCAGAAGAATGTACCATAAATCTTTTGGACTCTATTAAGTATGTACAACAGTATGCTGCAAAAGCTTCTACTGGATAGAAACTTAGCGTAAAACAATTGTTTTGCGCTTAGGCCTATAAAGATTCGGTTTCCTTTTTACACAATGAAACTTATAAGTTGAATGAATGAAATATTATTTTTTGTTTAAATGTCTACAACAGATCAATCAGACGTATGTATAGGCATATATATATATATATATATATATATATATATATATATATATATATATATATATATATATATATATATATATATATATATAGAGAGAGAGAGAGAGAGAGAGAGAGAGTCTTTATAAGGGAATAGGGATAGTTTTACACATGTTATATACAAAATACAGCAATAAACAAACTCGAACACTGTGA
Organism: Tillus elongatus; assembly: GCA_964006375.1. Classification (NCBI taxonomy): domain Eukaryota; kingdom Metazoa; phylum Arthropoda; class Insecta; order Coleoptera; family Cleridae; genus Tillus; species Tillus elongatus. The sequence goes on from OZ023265.1 coordinate 176,552,250, forward strand.
CCATCAGCGAAACTAGCTATCGGCGAGTGCAATGTATGTAAGGAGATCAAAAATATCATGGACTCAGGCAAATTTATAATAAGGGAAATAATATAACTTAAGGAAATAGTTTTCTTTTAAATCAAAATAAGAATTAAAATGTAAACCATAAGTTTAAAGGAACAGAAACAAAGAAAATCACCAATATACCGATGAAAGGGGCAGGTAAATAGATATTTGAAAACAATTGTATGTAAATATAAGTATAGAATAAGGCCTATATGCATATTTGAGGATATGTGAAGTGAAGACACAAACCTTAAGGTCAGAACAGACTGCGTATACCAAGAAAAAAAAACAGTATCAACAAGTGCATATAAAAGCAGTGTAGGTGATTAAAAAGGACAGAAGCAGACAACGATGATCACGTTAAAAAAAGGTTTAAGAATTCGTTACGTAGTAATTCTCCTGTACACGATAAGGTGTTAATAGCATGATGTTAGATAATAAACAACAAATGCCAGAAAGTGTCATTAATTTATGTAATTAGGTTAAGTTTTTTGACGTTTGTCGATATAACAGTTGACAACAATGAAAGAATACTGACATCCAGTGAGATAGAGGGATACAAACAGAGATAAGAATGTAAATATACCAGAATAGCAGGCGATTTAAAAAATTAGGGTAGCAACAGGGAGTTGTTTAGAAAGGGATAACAACGAGGAGGTTTTGGATTTTTGGAAGAAAAAAGCGCTGGTCTGGAGATTCCTGAGAAAATTGTTTAAGATCATGCCAATTTAAGGAGCTTTAGAAGCAAGGGAAACAAGTTGGTCTAACAGATGGTCCAGAGAGATCTAAACAGTAAGTTTTTGTTAAAATGAATACAAAAATTTCCGAAAGTAAACTTAAAGTGTTCCCGAAAAAACTCGTTTCTTGGTGAACCTTATAGGTTAATAGCAAATTGCGCTATTCAAATATGAAGCATTTGATTAAAATTCGCTACCATAACGCACTTGCTGCGTCCAGAATTTCTTTTCTTACAAACATGCATTGTATTTTGATGGAATATGCAAAAATGCAATAACATAAGGCGTGTTTGATTAAAAAAAAAAAAAAGAGAATTTGTATCAGCAACGACTTATGGGCGACCTGTGATTGTAGAAATACTTTTTAAGATGTAGCTCAAGACACCCTATAATTAATGTATAATTTTTTTTAATATCTTGTATAATAACGGATATATTGAGCTTTATTGATTTTGTACGAAAATTAGATAAAAATTATATACCATTAAACGATAAACTCTATAGCTAATGCTACTGCCAAGCATCAGAGAAAGGGTTTATTTGGAATGAATTTTTTGGAAATATTTTAGTAAAAGGAAAAACAATGACGGTTGAAACTAAGACTTCAGGGTTTGTAAAACATTCTTCTTGAGACATTTTCTTTCCATAGCCCGTATTAGATTCAAGTTTTCTTTGTCTAAATGTTGCCAATTTTGACGTTTAAAATCGCAACTTTGACGTTTTGAGGAAAACCCCAATTTATTTTTACTTAAATGCCTATAACTTTTTTGTCTTTTGAGCTAAATTTTTGTAGGTAATTTACCTATAATGATATAAACCCGTGTACTAAATTTGGTTGCCCTTGCTGTGTTAATTCGGGAGATATATAAATTTTTTCCGAAAGGAAACACAACATGTTCCGGGAAAACCTGGGCCGATTCTCCTGGCTAAGAAACTTATCCAAGCCATTTGCAAAAGGAAGGTATTCACCAAATTTAATAAAAATCGGCCCATTATTTTTTAAATTATCGGTGTGATATATATATATATATATATATATATATATATATATATATATATATATATATATATATATATATATATATATATATATATAAACATATAAAAATTGAAACTGATCCCGGATATGTGTTCTGGGGGGCCTAATTAACGCTCATTTGAAGAAATCTTTTCAAAATTCAAAAGTCGGGATCTCCTCATTAGTGATTTTTTTTAAAGAAAATTCACTAAAATGATATTTTAATGTTAATCAGTGGCGCAATATAGTTTAAAAAAGGGTCACCGTAATGATGGTTTTTCCTATTTTGCTGGCTCTACACTAGGTAATAGCTATTAATAGTCTACACCAAATTTCAAAACAATCCTTTTATCCGTTTGGGAGATATGAGAAAAAAAAACTATTTTTTCCCTAAATTTCCACACACTGTATCTTGGTAAGCAATCATGTTAGAAGAAAAATCTATCTAGAGAGTAACTGTTTTAACCAGAAGAATTGTGAATTAATTTTTTTACCCTTACTTGTGACTCAGCCTTTATACAGGGTTTACCAAATAAGCTGTCGATAATGAAGGAAGTTAATATGTGCATAATTTAAGGAAAAAGGTTCATACAAACATAGATCTATTGTTGCTTAATTTTTGAAATATAAGGTGTTGACATTTTTTTCAACATGTGTTGAAAAGTAGGCTACATATTCAGGAGCGTCATTGAACTTCAATTGTTCCGTTTCTTACAATATCTATTCACTAAGTGAGTGGTGTACGTGCCGCCACCTAGTTGCGGAACCAAGTAGTATGTTGTCACGCCAGCTCCAAATAACACAAAGTGTTAAAAAACAGAGATTGTATACAACTAACTAACAATTTAGAAAATTGTCAGCACTGGCCCATTTCTACCCCAATATAGGGACAAAGTATGTAAGGCTTGATGCATTTTCGCAACAATTAGAACCGTAGACCGGTTTCGCTCTCATTAGAGCTATTCAGTACGGCATACTAATTGTAGCAAAAATGCACCAAAAGTAATACCGCTATAGTATAGCCAGCCTTAAATCACTAAGTGAGTGGTGAGTGAGTCTCTATTTTTTAACACTCTGTGTTATTTGGAGCTGACGTGACAACATATTACTTGGCTCCGCAACTAAGTGGCGGCACGTCCACCACTCACTTAGTGATTTAAGGCTGGCTCTACTATAGCCGTATTACTTTTGGTGCATTTTTGCTACAATTAGTATGCAGCAATGAAGAGCTCTAATGAGAGCGAAACCGGTCTACGGTTCTAATTGTTGCGAAAATGTATCAAGCCTTAAATATATATTCAAATAAACCTAAATACATGCTAAGAATTTACAACGCAATGAACGTTAAAATAACTGCCAGATAAAAGTAATTTTGAAGCTAGGAATTGTCTTGTACTAATAAAACGAGTACATTGCCCAAAACTATGCTGGTTTGCCCTTTAATCAAATTTACGTGCCTGTAGGCGGACTGGTGTATATCAAACGGTTGTAATTCAGGTTTTGATCACGGTAACAAATCAAAACATCCGAATCTATTTTCTCGCTGTTTAAATCCTTATTCAAAAGGGATATCAATGTAGCATGACAAATGATAAACGGTTACACAAAAGCATAATGATACAACAAATCCATGAATGGATTGTATTCAGTCAGCAAAGTATTATTAAATTAGATACAATAGTTAGAGGGCGTCGGACAATTGGTTGTATTCGTGTGCCTCTTGCACGTGCCCAACTTACCTGTCCATTTTAATTCTGCAAGTCATGTTTCCATAATGACCATCTCCAGCAGTGGGCCTATGTCATGAAGATTGTCTAGATGTCTAGGCGATATAGATATAGATAAATAGTAGGTATTGCATTGCTATTTTGAGAAATAATATAAAACAATGAAATAATTCTATATACATATATATATATATATATATATATATATATATATATATATATATATATATATATATATATATATATATATATATATATACAGTTCTTTGTTGGGAATATACCGGCAATACATTATAGCGTGCTGTAGGAGACAGTAAATAAGATGAACATAATATACAAAGTACAACATTAGGATGCAAAATATTAATAATGTAATCTTAATCTATTGAAATAAATAACGAACATACCAACTTATCCGATAGAGTTATTATATATATATATATATATATATATATATATATATATATATATATATATATATATAATTTCGATGATTGTACATTGATAAGTAAAGAATTTTTGGAACAATGTCGTAATCTATGACATACTATGGATAAAACTCTCTCTACTAAATTCATCTCTTGCATTTACCGGTCAACTTCTGACAACAACTTTGTCCAGCACTTTGACTACCTTTCTGAAAAACTGACCATCTGATTTCTGAATATCCTTCCTCTGAGGCCACTATTCCTGGTGACTTCAACGTCCATAATAAGGAATGGCTAGGATCTTCAAAAACCGATCCACAAGGGAGAACAGTGGAGGCCCTTGCAGTCAGCAACTCTTTAGCCAATATGGTTCAGCAACCTACTTATTTTCCTCGTATCTCAACACACAGCTTAAGTCCCTTGGATCTCCTTCTTACTACAAATCCTAAATGCTATAAAATATCAGTCACCGCCCCTCTCGGTCGCTCAGACCATGGCATGGTTACCGCTTCCAGCGAAATGCAACCCGAGGTCACACACTCATCACACCCACGTAACGTTTGGCACTACAACTCCGCGAACTGGGACGAAATGCGAGATTAGTTTTCCTCATTTCCATGGGTGTCTGTCTCTCATCCTGACCCCTCTGATAACTCACAAAACGTCACCGAAATTATCCAAGCTGGTATGGAATTATTGATTCCACGTACACAGAAAACCTCTTCAGCCACTTAAAAACCCTGGTTCTCTAAATCTTGTGACAAGGCCAGACTTGAAAAGGTCAAAGCTCACAAAACGCTTCTACACAATCCCAGTCAAGAAAACCGTCAAGCATTTAACGACGCAAGAAACCGTTATGTCCGCATTCTTTCTGAGGCAATAAACTCGTTTAATAACCACATCAAAAACAAAGTCCTCTCAAGCTCCAAGGGCAGCAAACCCTTCTGGACTCTTGCTAAATCTATTGGAACTAATTTTTGCAAGAGCACGTTCCCACCTCTTGTCTCAGGGGATGACATTGTTTCTACCGCCCTGGGCAAGGCTGAACTTTTTGCCTCGTTGTCCGCCGGCAATTCCACTCACAACCCACCTCCAAATGTTCAACCACCAACAGTACCCAATGTCGCGCATAAAATGACGGATATCATTTTAAAAACTAAAAAGGTACGAAAGATGCTCTCTTCTCTTAATACCAGGAAAGCCTCTGACCTTGACGAGATCCCAGCAATTGTTCTCAAAAAATGGGCACTCCTGTCCTGACTCGTCTGTCTCAGACATCTTACAATACAGGCATATTCCCTAGTAACTGGAAAACTGCTCGAGTACAACCCGTCACCAAGAAAGGATCCAAAGCGCTTCCTAGCAACTACATGCCTATTTCTCTCCTCTCAGTCATCTCTAAAGTGATGGAAAAGTATATAAACACCGAACTACTAAAATTTCTTGAAAAACACAGTCTAATCCACAACAGGCGGTATGGATTCCGTCAGCGCAGATCAACTGCCGACCTCCTTTCCTTTGTCACTCATTCTTGCAACAAGTGTATGGAACTACACGGTGAATCCCAGATTGTCGCTCTAGACATATCCAAAGCCTTCGACCAAGTCTGGCACGCAGCGCTGTTTAATAAACTTCCAGCCTATGGTCTACCACCAAAACTCTGTACCTGGACAGCAAACTTCCTCTCCAACCGAAGCATTTCTGTTGTTGTGGATGGCCATTCCTCTAAACTATATCAAATTAATGCAGGAGTTCCTCAAGGTTCAGCTTTAGCCCCTACTTTGTTTCTTCTCCACATCAATGACCTCCTTTCTAGCACATCCAACCGAGTTCACAGTTACGCGGACGAGAGCATCCTCCACTCATTTATACAATATTCTAAGCCTGTCTCTTTGGCCCGACCAGATGAGGATCGCAGACACATGGAGGGTTCTGTCTCCGTGGATCTCCAAAAAATATTAGACTGGGGAAGTATAAATCTTGTACAATTCAACCCCACCAAATCTCAGTCTTGCTTTCTTTCTCATAAAAGATACACCTGCCCTAGAACCATCACAATGAACAACCAAGTTATTCAAAGTAATGAGTCATTTTAACTTGTTGGCATTTCTGTGGATCGAAATCTCAATTGGCACCAACATGTCACATCAATTGCAGAAGCGGCTGCTAAGAAATTAGGTTTCCTCTTCCGGGCTCGCAAATACTTTTTACTAGCTAATCTCTATACCTTATATACTTCACAAATAAGGTCTAACCTCGAATACTGCTCCCACATCTAGGGTGCTGCTGCGGCTTCTACACTCGCTATCCTGGACTCCATTCAGAAGAGCGCTATAGGTCTCATTGGTGAACGTACCCTCACCCAAAGGCTGCCATATCTTGCCCACCGACGTGCCGTTGGTGACCTCTCTCTCTCTTTTATAGATATCTGCACGAGCAGTGCTCAGAGGAGCTTTCTTCCATAGTTCCTCCACCTGCCGCCCCCAAAAGATCTACCAGTGGAACAGAGCGAATGCACCCTTTTACTGTCCAGGTCACCAGACATAGAACATCTTGTTATGCCCGCTCTTTTGTCCCGAGGACTTCCAAGTTGTGGAATTCCTTGCCGGCGCATGTTTTCCTTCTCCTCCGAATCTCCAAACCTTCAAGTCAAGAATTAACAAGTTACCTCTTTCCTCCTTGTCGACACCCACGGTACGATAGTATTTAGGCTGTAAGCCCTCGTGTTGTGTTGTTGAAATAAAAGATAATCATAAAGAAATATAAATAATCCAAATTTTTCCTAAAATGTATGTAACTTTCGAGTAATGTTTCCCTTGCAAAAGGTGACCGATTACTGTTAAATTTTGAACTTTAATTTAGATTCATCATAATTAGTTGCAGGTTGATAAATAATGCACTTTTATTTTTGATTTGGGTCAGACTACTCGATACCTTCCTCAAAACTTATGGTAGGAGCTATAATATAACCGTTTTCATAGTTTTTAGCGAATTTTCCGTAAAACGAAAAATTCACTAATGGGGAGATCCGTGTTTATATAAACACGGATCTCCCCATTAGTGAATTTTTTGTTTATATATATCACACAGATAACTCAAAAAACAATGGACCGATTTTGATGAAATTTGGTGTGTACCTTCCCGTTGCAAGTGACTTGGATAAGTTCGTTAGCCAGGAAAATCAGATTAATTTTTCCGAGAAAATTTTGGGTTTTCTTTCGGAACAATTTTGTATCTCCGAAAATAACAAAGCTATGACATATACGTTTGTACTATGAAACTTACACTACATGCCAAAGTCCAGGTCTCTAAGTTAAAACCAAAAAAAGTTATAGGCATTTAAATAAACAAATTTTGGGTGCCACTGGTGGTCAGAGGAAAGCACAAGAACAAAATATTTTGTGTGATTAATAAAACCAATTGAGTATTACATACAACAGTTAAGCTTTAAGTACCAGAAAAAATATTTTGAAAATTTAATAAATTTTCTTCTTGAAACGTCAAAGTCGCAATTTGAATCGTCAAAATTTGCCATTTTCAGACAAAGAATTTGAAGTAAATACGAAAAAAACTCTTAATAAGTGTGTTTCACAAAGGCATGAGTTTCAGCTTCAACCATCACTGTCCTTCATTTTGCTAAAATATTTTCGGAAATCCCATTTCAATAGACCATATTTTTTTTATGCTTCGGCAATAGTTTCTGCTATAGAGTTTATGGTTTAATAGTCTATATTTTAGCAAATTTTCGTAGAAAAAGTTCGTTATAAGAGGACCGCGACTTATGAATTTTAAAAAGATTTTTTAAAAATGAGCGCGAACCAGAACCCCTAAAACCCATATACAGGATCAGTTTCAGTTTTTGCCTGTTTACACATATACAGGGTGACGAGTTTCTAGGGTAAAGCTCAATATATCCGTGATTATACAAGATATGGGGGAAAAAGTATATACGTTAATTATAGGGTGTCTCGAGCTGTATCTTGTCAACCTATTTTGACATTTACAGGTGGCCCATAAGTCGTTGGTGATTCATGCTTTATTTTTTTTAATAGAACACCTCTTATGTTGTTGCATTTTTGTGTTCTCTATCAAATTATAATGCCTGTTTGTGAGGAAAAAAATTATATTGTTCATCGTTTTTGAGTTATATTAATTGTTTGCAACTTTTCACGTTTTTGGCACATATTTAAAATGCATATCAGCATATCACAAATTGTGATATGGCGTTTTTACCAGTAGATAGTGGAGCCCCATGGAAATGACGCATTCAGGGAGCTTTTTATTTTTATTACTCGTCGAAAAAATCGAGCTGCCGTATACAGGTACTCTCAAATATTGGCTGAATTTGAAAAGTTTTCCCTGAAATGTTTTCAGTGTTTCCGTAGAAATCATTTTTTGTAAGACTTTTGTGATATTTTGGTAATGAATAATAAATGTTTAGTAACTTATTGTAAAAAAATTTGTCGAATTTTTTTGAAAAATATAATTTAGTGTAACATTACTGAAGGCAATTTATGTAAAAGAAATTATCATAATTTTTCTTGTTCAATTTTGGTCCTAAAGCTGTTTGTGAATAATTATGTCTTAACAGGTGTGTAAATAGCTTAAAGAGGTTCGTTGGCCAGGAAAATTGGACCTGTTTTTCTTGAACTTTTAAGGTTTATTTTCGGAAAATTTTTGTAAATTTTCAAACAGTAAGTGGTTTTGATAAAATATGGTGCATTGTTTTTACTATATAGGCTATACCGGTAACCATATTGATGCCTGCTTGAATTAGAGAGACATATTTGCTATTAATTTTTTTTTAATGAAAATTTACTTCCATAACGCACTTGCTGTGTCCAGACTTTTTTATAATTAACCTGGACTATTTCGGAAGTAAAATCACAACAACTTATTATCTGTCAAACCTGACGCCACATGATCTTGTTTACCAAGAATGTTTTCGAAGCACACTCCATTAAAATATAAAATGAGATTATGTGATTTCTTAGTCAAACAAGACCAGCAAATCTTTAAGAATTTTAAGAAAGCCTTAAGTTTCAGCTACAATCTTCATTGTTCTTTATTTTTTAACCTATTTGCTGAAAATTTGATTTTTTTTAACGAACAATATGCTAATCTGCTAATTTACCTATAAATGTTATTAATCACATCGATAACTCAAAAAATAATAGACCGATTTTAATTAAATTTGGTGAATATCTTCCCTGCAAGTGGCTTGGACAAGTTTGTTAGCCAGGTAAATCGGCTCAGGTTTTCCTGAAAAATTTTGTGTTTTCTTCCGAAAAAATTTTATATCTCCGGAAAAAACAACGTAAGGGCAACCAAATTTGGTACGCAAATTTATGTCACTATAGGTAAATTACTTAGCAAAATTTACCTCTCTAGGTTAAAAGACAAAAAAGTTAGAGGCATTTAAAAAAATAAATTGGGGTTTTCCTCAAAACGTCAAAGGCGCGATTTTAAACGTCAAAATTGGCAACATTTAGACAAAGAAACTTGAATCTAATACGGCCTATGGAAAGAAAATGTCTCAAGAAGAATGCTTGACAAACCCTGAAGTCTTAGCTTCAACCGTCATTGTCCTTCACTTTAGTAAAATATTTCCAGAAAATTCATTTCAAATAGACCCTTCCTCTGATGCATTGGCAGTAATCTTAGCTATAGAGTTTATCGTTTAATGGTATATAATTTTTGTCGAATTTTCGTAAAAAATCAATAAAGCTCAATATATCCGTTATTTTACAAGATACGAAAAAAATTGTATACATTAATTATAGGGTGTCTTGAGCTAAATCTTAAAAAATATTTCTACAATCACAGGTGGCTCATAAGTCGTTGGTGATACAATTTTTTTTTAATCGAACACGCTTTACGTTATTGCACTTTTGCATTTTCCATCGAAATATAATGCATGTTTGTAAGAAAATAAATTCGGGACGCAGCAAGTGCGTTATGCGTTATAGTAGCGCATTTTCATTAAATGCTTTAAATTTAAATAGTTCAATTCAGTGCTATTAACCTATAAGGTTGACCAAGAAATCAGTTTTTTCCTGGAACACTTTAAGTTTGCTTTCGGAAATTTGTGTACATTTTCAAACAATAAAGTTATTTTTATGAAACATGGCACATTGTTTCTACTATATAGGTTATACTGGTAACCAAATTTGATGCCTGCTTTCTAAAAAAAAACACCCAAATTTGATATTAAAAACATTTTTATGAAAATTTACTACCATTACGCACTTGCTGCGTCTAGACATTTTTTTACTTATGTGTAACAGGGTATCTGTAGAGTTGTAGATTTTATTTCTTTGTATGTCATTTTAATTTATTTACATGACATATTTTGTCCATGTACTTTTTATTTATAAAAGTTGTTGAATTTCTGTTTTGTATTTGTTACAAATTGCTAGTTCTTAGCAACTGTATCAATTTTTGACTCGGCTTGTTTACTGTTGTGGTTATTGGCTGAATAAAGATATTGTTAATATATGCTAACCTATGAAAGTTATTCTTATTTCCAAAACTCCATATGACTCTGGAATCGCCAACTAAATTAATTTGAATTTAGCACTATAATTCTAATAGCACTCATTTTTAGTGAATTTTCGTAGAAAAAATTCACTAATGGGGAGATCCCGACTTTTGAATTTTGAAAAAATTTTTGCAAATGAGCGCGAACTAGGACCCCTAGAACCCATATCCGGGGTCAGTTTCAATTTTTATATGTTTATATATATATATATATATATATATATATATATATATATATATATATATATATATATATATATATATATTTATATATATATATATATATATATATATATATATATATATATATATATATATATATATATATATATATGTGTATGTATGTATCACACCGATAACTCAAAAAATAATAAGCCGATTTTGATAAAATTTGGCACGGCCCTTTCTTTTGTTAATAGCTTGGATAAGTTCGTTAGTCAGGAAAATAGGACGAGGTTTTCCGGGAAAATTTTGAGTTTTCATTCTAAAAAAATTCATATCTCAAAAAGTAATAAGCCGATTTTAATAAAATTTAGCACGTACCTTCCTTTTGTAAATGGCTTTGACATGTTTGTTAGTCAGGAAAATAGGACGAATTTTTCCGGAAAAATTTTGAGTTTTCATTCTAAAAAAATTCATATCTCAAAAAGTAATAAGCCGATTTTAATAAAATTTGGCACATACCTTACTTTTGTAAATGGCTTTGACATGTTTGTTAGTCAAGAAAATCGGACGAGATTTTCCGGGAAAATTTTGAGTTTTTATTTGAAAAAAATTCATATCTCAAAAAGTAATGAGCCGATTTTAATAAAATTTGGCATGTACCTTCGTTTTGTAAATGGCTTTGACAAGTTCGTTATTTAGAAAAATTGGACGAGGTTTTCCGGGAAAATTTTCAGTTTTCATTTGAAAAATTTTTTTATCTTAAAAAATATAAAATCTATGATAACCAAATTTGGTAGAAAGGTTCACGATATAAAAATTAAACTATACAGGAAAATTTAAATTTGTATGTTACAAGAAAAAAAAGTTATAATAAAATATTTTGTGCCAGATCATTTCTATGAAAATTCACTACCATAACGCACTTGCTGCGTCCAGACTTTTAACTCATTAGAATGTCGTCGACGTTCGGGATATCCTTTGTGTTTACCTATACAGATCTCTGCTTAAGTTGATTGGCGTCTTAAACTGTCTTATATAATCCGAATCGATATACATGACGACAAAATAAGCGAACATTTACATTTTCCCTGAGTAAATATCGAAATTATAGTGGTTTTACTTGAAAACAGTATAGTTACCATAAACAGTGTTATTTATTACACGACATTTTTATTATTTCGGTGATTTAAGACATCAGATTAATTTCCTAATGTACACTATAGCTTATACTAGGCGACAAAAAAGTATTCCCAGCGACTGTACACTTATAAATCATTTCCTTGTATCAGTAAAGTTACAGTTACTTTAAGTGATATATTTTCACGCTGACAGAAATTGAAAAATACAGGCAAACAATTAACTAAAACGAGACAAGAAAAAATAGGACATGGGGAAATATCCTAAGCTCTTGCGACAGAAAAGAAATTAAAAAGGGGCTTCTTCACTCGAACATACAATTAGGGTATATAGGCACTGTGTGTCCAGAGGTCCCTAATATCTGTCGTTTACTGTAACATTGCCTGAAAGAAACCACACAAAGAGATATTGAGAACTTCTGTATCTGAGGCTGGAGATGACATTATGCGTAGGGTTTTTTAAATTACACTTCTTTAAGTTAGGGTGGGAAAGTGACCGGAAAATGACATTTAAAATAAATGTGATTGGGTGTTTCGACTCGAGTATTCAAATAATTTATCATTTCAGTCAAGGATCTTATTACTGTTGGTTACTGTTTAAATCAATATTACGACAAAATATTACGAAGATACGTAAGTTATACATATGACTGGGAAAATAGATATGAAACGAGATGGTCAACATCTTGAGCTATTAAGTATTAACAGGGAGGTATTCTCACACAAATAAATGTGGCCAATTATTTAAATGGAGGGTTGCGATGGCTAGTCAAGCATTTGATTAGAAAAATATCATCTGCTTACAGCTTAACTTGTATCTGAGGAAAAGTACAGCAATCCATTTGTAAGAAGTGTTATGCTGTATAAGGTGAAACGAAAAAATGCCGAGGAAAAAAACTTGCCTACCAAAATTTTCAAAATAATTTCCGTAAAAGCAATTTTTGGCAATTTCTATATAGTCGAGTAAGAAACTTGCGTACCAGTTTTTGGTAAATAAGCTTTTTCCAGCAAATTTCTGCAAAAAAAATTTGGCAATTTAGATATATTGACTTATATTCTATGTGGAAATATATTGAATAAGTTTGTTGGCCAGGTAAATCCGACCAGTTTTTCGAGGAAATTCTTTTAGTGTTTTTCTGGAAAAGATTTATATATCGGCATATGATACCAATTATTTTAATGAAATAACTATTCTAAGTACATAAGTTTCCACCATAGAGATTATAATAATCTCTACCACAATTGACATATCTCAGTTGAACAAATTGACTTATTAATATCAAACAATATTATGAAAATTTGTTAACATTGTTTTACTTTTACATCGTCACAACGCGTGGAAGTATAGCATCGGCGACAAAAATTTAAAAAGTTCGGGACGCAGCAAGTGCGTTATGGTAGTGAATTTTCATAAAAATGTTTTTAGTAGCAAATATGTGTCTTTTTTTCAGAAAGCAGGCATCAAATTTGATTACCAGTATAACATATATAGTAAAAACAATGTGCAATGTTTCATCAAAATAACTTTATTGTTTGGAAACGTACAAAAATTTCCGAAAGTAAACTTAAAGTGTAATCAAAAAAAGCCGTTTCTTGGTCAACCTTATAGGTTAATAGCAAATTGAGCTCTTCAAATATAAGGCATTTAATCTAAATTCGCTACCATAAAGCACTTGCTGCGTCCAGAATTTCTTTACTTACGACCAAGCATTATATTTCGATGGAAAATGCAAAAACATAAGGCGTTTTCGACTAAAAAAATATTATTTGTATCACCAACGACTTATGGGCCAGCCTGTGATTTTAGAATTATTTTTTTAAGATGTAGCTCAAGACACCCTATAATTAACGTATACAATTTTTTTTCATATCTTGTATCCTAACGGATATATTGAGCTTTATTGATTTTTGACGAAAATTCCACAAAAATTATATACAATTAAACGATAAACTATATAGCTGACTACTGCCAAGCATCAGAGAAAGGGTCTATTTGAAATGAATTTTCTGGAAACATTTTAGTAAAATGAAGGACAACGACGGTTGAAACTAAGACTTCAGGGTTTATAAAACATTCTTCTTGAGACATTTTCTTTCCATAGCCCGTATTAGAATCAAGTTCTTTGCCTAAATAATTCGAATTTTGATGTTTTAAACTGTCACTTTGACATTTTGAGGAAAACCCCAATTTATGTTTCTTTAAATGCCCATAACTTTTTTGTCTTTTGACCTAGAGCACTAATTTTGGTAGGTAGCTTACCTATGATGATATAAACTTGTGTACCAAATTCGGTTGCTCTTACTTTGTTATTTCCGTAGATATGAATTTTTTCTAAAGAAAACTCAAAATTTTCCGGAAAAACTTCGGCCGATTTTCTTGGCTAACGAATTTATCCACTTACAAAAAGAAGGTGACCAAATTTTGTCAAAATCGGCCCATTATTTTTTGAGTTATCGGTGTGATATATATATATATATATATATATATATATATATATATATATATATATATATATATATATATATATATATATATATATATATATATATATAAACATATAAAAATCGAAACTGACCCCGATTATGTGTTCTAGGGGGCCTAATTAGCGCTCATTTGAAATTTTTTTTTAAAAACATAAAAGTCGGGATCTCCTCATTAGTGATTTTTTTTTAAAGAACATTCACTAAAAAATGTTTTTTCGCTTAAACGTGGTAAAAAGTGTCAACACATATAGAAAACATAATTTGGAACCGATTTTTTTTATCTGTCGATCTCTCTGTTTGTAGCCACGATAACTTTAGAATGAATTGAGCTATCGTCATCAAGTTTGGTAAAATCGTTCCAAGGGCTAGGGGACGAATGAGGGATGATTTGGTGAAAAATTGATATTTTTTCGCTAAAACTTGAGTAAAAATGTAATTGTTTACTAGAAACCTTTCAATGTCATAAAGCATCTGGTATTCTGTACTGAAATTAAATTAGGTGTTGAATGTGTGGGGGTGGAATATCGGTAACAAAAATTTAGATTTTTTTTTGGGTTAAAACGGCGTAAAAAATCCCAAAACAGAGAGAAAACTTGATTCTGAAACGATTTTTTTTGTCTGTCGGTCCGTCTGTTGAATGTGTGAAGGTGGGGTTGACAGAAATTTCAATTTTTTTGTTTGATAAAACGGCGTAAAAGTCCCAAAACATATAAAAAACTTGATTCTGGTACACAATTTTTTTTTTGGCTGTTGGTGTGTGAGTCGGGCGGTCTGTCGGCATGTACGTCTGTCTGTTAATAGGTGCAATAACTTTGAAACCGAATTGAGATATCATCTTCAAATTTGGTATCCACCCGAAAAAGGAACAAATGGTTTTCGGATAAGAGTTCTTTGGGGGTAGGGGATAAATGAGAGGTGAGTTGGTGAAACTTGAAATTTTCTTGTTAAACCTCGGGTAATATAACGTTTCTGAAGTTTATGGGTACGGGAATATGAATATTTTCTTTCTGGTAAGTCATGGACCCTAAATTCAGTTCATGAGAATGTTTTTCTGATGAGAGTAGATTATAACATCTATATGGAAGTTATGATTCAATTTTCAGTACTATTTTTGTTATCGTTAATTTTTGAAATTAATTTTCAAACCATAGCATCTTTGTATAGAGAATGAAGAGATCTTTGAAGAGAGTTTTTAAGTTAGGGACCTTTACTTCATACTTAAAAATTTAGCGGTTGCAACTCGAAGGGGGTTTAATGTAGCTGTGAAGGTTTCACCTTGCAGGGTGTTATTTTAATAATTAAAATTTAATCTAAAATTGACGTGTCTCCGGATTTTTTTTATAAATATGCAAAATATATTCCATTTGACTGTTGGACACTGTACGTATCTTAGTTATTTAGTAAATAAAAAAAATATAGTTTTTCTAGTCTCTAAAATATGGAGCAAAACATAAGCAAAACACCACAAAGTGTGTGTAACTGTGAGTGGTAACAGTAACACTTGCTGATGACGGGTCCGTGGTCGAGTCTAACCAACTGGTACAATGTGATGGGGCCGCATCAGCCGCAGCGACACACACAGAGGTGGCGGCGGCTGATGCGGGAATACCGGAGGCGGCGTAACAGCTGGCTCGACATGCGACTTGAGGGATCGTTGAGGTTAAAGAATGATTCTGCTGCTGCCACTCGCTATTTCTCTCTCTCTCTTTCTCTCTATCTATCTATCTCTTTCTCTCTCTTGCTCTATACTAAACATGTACACATTGTGGTCTAGCTCTCCGGTGTACAGCCTGCTGGGGATACACGCATTCACTGCTTGTGCTCTCTCTGATATTAAATTTTTAATGAAATTTTGAACAGATCAAGTTTTCCACAGGTGAAGTTAGCATCGCTTAATATCATTGTACTGGCTGTGTAGTGTTCCATTAATTTTAGCCCTTTCTATTATCTTCATCAAATTACAGACCAGCACAATTAATTTGACAGCGTCTATAGCTTCTGTTAGTTGGATTAATTTTTTTGATAACCTCTTGGAATTTAAGACCCCGTAACCAATCAAAATCGCTAGGAAACCGCTTATTTCCAAAGTTAGAAATTTGGCGAATCGCTATCTGTTATAAGGGTAGCGGGAATTTTTTCAGTTCTAAACAGATACAACGACGATACATTTACAAGCACACTTGGAGACTCCAAATCACCACAACACATTTTAAAAGACCTAACGATAGTTAGGTCAGGTCAGGTCAGTTAAAGTTTTCTGGGGAAATTGTGGGTTTTATTTTGAAAAAAAAACATATCTCCGAAAGTTAAAAAGCTATGGTTACCAAATTTGGTAAGCTGGTTTCTGTCATAAAGAGTACCATTGTACCAACATTCAGATGTCTAGGTTAAAAGGCAAAAAAATTACAAGCATCTGTTTAAAAAAAAGTTGAATCTTCAAAATTGATAATTCTGGTAGTCGTACATTAGTACGCATTAGCGCTTTGTGAGTTAAAAATACGGCTCGAAATGACATACAAGCTCCTAGATCTGTGTCTCCGCCGTCCTTTTCCTCAATTTCGTTAAAATATGAGAAAAAAAATCAATTTGAAACAAAAATTGTATGGTGTAAATAATCAAGACTTTAGAACAGTAATATACTAGAGTATATACCTGTTAGTAGATACATCTGTCATGTCGAGAATGGCCAAGAGGTAAAGGCAGCAGGGTTAATTTAATAATGGACCTCTATAACACGCGTTCTAATCTCAGTTAGTGACTTCACTTTTCTTTTTAATTTTTTTAGTCTTATTTCATTTTACCGTTATCTGAACAGATTGTGTAATTCCGAAGAATTTTTTAATTTAGTTAGAATTACGTTTTTGTATGACAAACTCAATTAGGACGAGATGAAAACTTTTAAGATTTAATTCAATTCGAATAGCACATCTGGTTGTTTGTTATTGCCCTAACCTTCCATACTTAATACAGCCGTAGACTTTTCCCATGGCTTCACAAGTCCTTGTTTTTTCTGCAACTGATTTCAATTTTAACTGGAGGCAGCAAGTGCGTCATGGTCATTGAAGTTTCAAATTTCAATAGCTCAATTTGCTATTAACCTAACGTTCGTTGGTCAGGAACCAGTTTTTTTCGGGAACATTTTAGGTTAATTTTCGGAAAATTTTTGTACATTTTCAAACAATAAAGCCATTTTGATGAAATATGGTACATTGTTTCTACAATATAGGTTATACTGGTAACCAAATTTCATGCCTGATTTCTTAAAAAAAAAAGATATATTTGTTTTTAAAAACATTTTAATGAAAATTCACTACCATGACGCATTTGCTGCGTCTAGAGTTTTTTTCACTTAAGTAGTTGTAACTGTATCCAACACTATTTGAAACGCTTGTTGATTTGAATGTGTGACGTCAGAGTATCTCTGAGTATACTTCTAATACTAACTAACAATTCCTGTGACATTGCAAAATAAACACCATGTTGGCCACATTTGACAAAATAGGACGAAGTTTGATAATACGATACGCTACTGGAATACGGCACGACACTGGTGACCGAAAATATTTTGTAAAGATAGGGATAGTAATTATGCACAATTTTTCTCTTGGAATTTTTTCAATATCTTGTACGGTAGGGGAACTATGGTCCGAAACGTATTAGGTGCTACACAATATATATATATATATATATATATATATATATATATATATATATATATATATATATATATATATATATATATATATATATATACTCTCTATAATTTTACTCGTTAATATGAATTTCTTGATAATTTGAAGATTTTTCCGGCCCCCTCGATAAATTGAAAAAATCAATGTGATTTGGTCCCCTCCGTAATTTCAAGTTGTAGCAATGGCATCTTGCTCGCCGACATTCTATAATTTGAACTCAGTTATATATAATATTTATATATATATATATATATATATATATATATATATATATATATATATATATACTACTTTTTCTTAATGAAAATTTACTAATAGAAAAACGAACTACTTGTCTAATGGGTTTTTGGTTACCCTGAAAGTTATATCTTGAGAAATCTTCTTATTTAGGCGTCTTAATAAAGATAATCTAACCGACGTTTCATCAATCTGATATATTTATATCGTGACGCGACAAAAAAAAAACTATTCTGTCATACATATTTGGAAACATGTATCATTATAATTCGGTCACGACTTGCCATCGTCTCCCCCTAATTCCCAACAACACTCATTCTTCACTGTCATATCGCCTTCTTTCTCCTGGATCATATTGGTTATATTCCTAACACCCGATATTGTCGTATCAGTTCTGATTTATGTAATTGTATTGACTTTTCCACTCTCTCTTTTCATTTAATGTTTCCACGGCTTAGACTCTGTTTTTCTGTGATTGATGATGTGCTGTATTGATGGTGGTGTTTGGCATTGGTCAGCCCTTGTAATATACTTGCGATTTTGACAGCGATTGTATCAAAATACGATGCTCAAACTTGGATATAATTCCCAAAGGATTGATTTGAAATTTTATTTTGGGAACAAAGTCAAAATTTTAAAATAAAATAAGGACTTTTACTGAATTTTAAAATTCACTAGTGAGGAGATCGCGACGTTTGAATTTTGGAAAATTTCTTCAAATGAGCACGAACTAGGCCACTTAGAACACATATCCGGGTTCAGTTATAACTTTTATTGGTACATATATATATATATATATATATATATATATATATATATATATATATATATATATATATATATATATATATATATATATATGTGTGTGTGTGTGTGTGTCTTTTGGAATGTTGCACTACACTGTAATCACTTTTAAATATACACTTTATTTGTTTGCTGTACTTTTTGTGATTTTTTATTTATTTACGTGGACTGCAGTTTCTAACCGTCCTGGTTCATCATCAGCACGCGACTATAGTAATGCTGATGATGAACCATGACGGTTCGAAACTGCAGTCCACGTAAATAAATAAAAAATCACAAAAAGTACAGCAAACAAACTATATATATATATATATATATATATATATATATATATATATATATATATATATATATATATATATATATATATATATATATACATTGAGGTGTCACACCGATAACTTAAAAAATGATGGAGCAATTTTTGATAAAATTTAGTGTATGCTTTCCTTTTACTTGGAAAAATGTGCGAATGGCAACAAGCCGCAGACATGTCATCCTTCAAAATACAATACAATACAATCCTTTTACTTGAGTAAGTTCGTTAGCCAGGAAAATCGGTCCAGGTTTTCCGGGAAAATTTTGTGTTTCCTTTCGGAATGTTTTTATATCCCCGGAGGTATTAGAGCTATAGCCTGGAAAATTGATACGCAGGTTTATATTATAGAAGATAAACTATGTACCAAAATTTAGATGTTCAAGTTGAAAGACATAAAAGTTATGGTCATTTAATGCAAAATATTTCGGTTGCTTTGAAGGCCAAATGAGGACACAAGACGAAAAATGTTTGTATGATAAACACAATTGATGCAATTTTCAAAATTGATGTAATTTAATATTAAAAAGTTCGGGACGCTTCTAGTGCGTTATGGTAGTGAATTTTCATTAAATGCTCAATTTTGTATGAACTTAGAAAACTGAATTTTGGTAGGTACTAAGACCTTTACAAAGGCAATATATCTACCAAGTTTCATTAAAATAGCTTTGTAACTTTCTCAGAATTTTTTTTTTCAACAGAAAACACAAAATTTTCTCCGAAAGCCCTATTCAATTTTCGTGGTTAACTAACCAGTTTAAGCTATTAATAAAAGAAAGGTGCTTGCCAAGTTTCATTCAAATCAGTGAATTGCTTTTGAGCTATCGGTTGGATACATATATATATATATATATATATATATATATATATATATATATATATATATATATATATATATATATATATATATATATATATATATATATATATATATATATATATATATATATATATATATATATATATATATATATATATATATATATATATTTATATCTTTTGGAATGTTTCACGACACTTTTAAATATACATTTTATTTGTTTGCTATACTTTTTGTGATTGATATTGGTTTACGTGGACTGCAATTTCGAACCGTCCCGGTTCATCATCGACATTGAGTAGCGTGCTGATGACAGTTCGAAACTGCAGTTCACATAAACCAATAAAAAATCACAAAAAGTACAGCAAATAAAGTATATATATATATATATATATATATATATATATATATATATATATATATATATATATATATATATATATATATAAACATAAGAATTTAAAGTGACCCCGGAATATGAGTTCTAGGGGTCCTACTTCGCGCTCATTTGAAAGTTTTTTGCAACGTCTCACCATCGCGATCATTTTTAATAAAAATTCACTAAAAACATTTCGGATTAGGGGATCGAAAATATCAAAACAGTAAAATAAGCTTGCGTACTCCACAAAAACAAGGTTCTAAGGCGTAATATCATAGTGCATAGTAACAGTCCATGGCAAGAACACATGCCAAATTCAACTGAGAGACTAATTTAACAAATGTCAGAAGTACTTTCAAAGTGACATCTAAACAAATATTTTTTTTTTGACATGGGTAAGACAAATATAGGCATGCTTTTCTTTTTATATTTATCTTTATTTTTGGCAATTATAATTTACTCATAGAGTTAGATATAATTTGGTTTTAGTGAATTCTCTTTAACAAATTCATTAACGAGGAGATCCCAATTTTTGAATTTTGAAAAAAAAAATGTTCAAAAGAGCGCGAACGCCCCCTGGAACCCATATCCGAGGTCAGTTTCACACTTTATATATATATATATATATACATATATATATATATATATATATATATATATATATATATATATATATATATATATATATATATATATATATATATATATATATATATATATATATATATATACGTGCACAGCTATCTTTGTCACCTCCACCCACCGAAAAGGCACCCAGGCCTCCATGATATATCATTATGTTTTTTATGTATATTTTGCAGATTAAGCTTGTAATAATAAGTATCTTTAAAGGCAACAGGAGAGGGGTAAGAATTAATTAGATTTATTTTATACTTTTTTTTACACATTTTTAAATGTAACACGCCTCCATATATAGATCATTGAAAACAACTCCTTTTGTGTTTACTTCGGTGCACGTATCATACGTATACGGCACCAACAGTGTTGACAAATCTACATACTGAGTTTATGCTTACTGCTAAGGTATTGATGTGTCACACCGATAACTCAAAAAATGTTGAACCGCTTTTGGTGAGAACCTGCCTTTGGCAAGTGGCTTGGATCAGTTCGTTATTCGGCAACAGCGGTCCAGATTTTCCCGAAACATTTTGAGTTTGTGCGGAAATAACAAAATGTTGCGAAGAATAGAGCGGGTCCGGTTCTGTGTAGTTCATTGTTCAAATTGCTACCCTGATAATCAGGCCTTTTTCTTAGAAGAAATATTTAATAACGACAGGCGGTTGTGCAAAAAGAGGTAAAGATTACTAATTGTATAATTACAGAGAATTTGGACTAAACAGTGGATGTCTGTATACCTTCGTATAGGACGCTGTTCGCAATCGCTTGCCAACTGACATGTATATAGTAGTTCTGGCTTTTATTTTTCTACTTTATTCATCTCTCTGATGACGCTAAGTTTGTTAGCCAAACAATTATCAGGTCTGAAAACCGCATTGCGATGAACTGGAGTCTTCAAGTTGTACTTTTAATTTTTTGCATCACCCTACTAAAAATAATTCATGCATTTAGTAATTATATTTTTTGGATGCGATATAGTCCTAAATCATTCTGTTTAAAAACTTGAGATATCTTTTAAAATGCAAGTATGAAACGGTTCCTAACTATACAACTCCGACAACACCTTAAAGTTTTAAATGCGTCATCGTATCCGTCGAAGTGTGGAGGCGTACCTAGAGATTTATAAGTATTTTCTTTCAATTCATTCATCAAAAATATGAGAGGCATAATGCAGAGAATCGGAGGCGTACCGTCTTCTGCTCTGTGGTACGGATATGAGACTTCACGCCCTGAGAATAAACACAAAAATCACAATCACAAAAGATGTAAAACAGGCACGTCTCAGTCTCTCGAACTACACAATAACACAAATGCCCACTATAATGCCATCTACATCTTTAAGCTGTATGCAGAAACATTCAATCAGAGAAGAAAGCAAAACACGATAAAAGCATTTTAAACTTTTGATGGAAACTTCTATTCTTTCGCGTCTTATAAAATTCTCAATGCGTGTTACATCGTATGAAAAACCATGAGGGTAGCAGGCAGAAAAAAATTAAGCTCAGTGCCCAAACATATTTTATACAGAAGATTTAGCAGGAGAGGAAATTATTTAAGTGGGTGGCAATTTCGGTAATGACAAGTAAAGTTTATCATAATTTTGCATTTTTATGGATTTGGAGGTGTTTAGAATTTTCGATACAAATTAAAAATTTTGGTTATAATGAAATTTTTATTGTTATTTTGCAACAACAAAGAAGGTGCGTTATAATAACGAATTTTTATTAAATGTTTAATTTGCCAATACCCTTAAATTTTTAATTTTGGTACGAGTGAAGCCTCTACTACAACTGATTCGTTTTGGCTGGTCAACAAACTCATCCAAGCTATAAGCAAAAGAAATTCAAGTTGCATGAAAATCAGTTAATTATTTTTACTTCGACATCATCACGTGTGGAAGTATTGCATCGGGGATAAAAATTTTTTTTTCACTTAAACGTCGCAAAAAGTATCAAAACACCTATCAAACATGATTTAGGAACGAGAATTTATTTTTGGTCTGTCGGTCTGTCTGTCTGTCGGTCTGTCAGCCTGTCGGTCCGTTGGTCTTTCGGTCTGTGTGTCTGTATGTCCGTCTGTTGTAGCCACAATAACTTTAGAAGGAATTAAAATATCGTCTTCAAATTTGGTATACAGTTAGCACTCAACGAACGAACGTTTCGAATCGTTTTTGGGCAAAATCGCTTTAGGGCGTAGGCACCGAGTTTTCCCCAGCTTTTCTGCACATTTTTGTTTGTTGTTGTATCTCGTCTACACTGTTGGGCTGAAAACACCTCCCATCATGCAGCAAACTCTTCTGGACGCTTGCTAAATCTATTGGGAATAATTTCTGCAAGAGCACGTTCCCACCTCTTGTTTGAGGGGATGAAATTGTTTCTACCGCCCTGGGCAAGGCTGAACTTTTTGCCTCGTTGTTCGCCGGCAATTCTACTTTCAACCCACCTCCAAATGTTCGACCACCAACAGTCCGCAATGTCGCGCATAAAATGACGGATATCATTTTCAAAACTAAAAAGGTACGAAATATGCTCTCTTCTCTTAATACCAGGAAAGCCTCTGGCCTTGAGTACATCCCAGCAAATGTTCACAAAAAATGCGCATCAGAATATGCTCCTGTCCTGACTCGTCTATTTTAGACATCTTACAATAGAGGCGTATTCCCTAGTAACTGGAAAACTGCTCGAATACAACCCGTCCCAAGAAAGGATACAAAGCGTTTCCTAGCAACTACAGGCCTATTTCTGTCGTTTCAGTCGTCTCTAAAGTGATAGAAAAGTATATAAACATCGAATTACTAAAATTTCTTCAAAAACACAGTCTAATAAACAACAGGCAGTATGGTTTCCGTCAGCGCAGATCAACTGCCGACCTCCTCTCCTTTGTCACCCATTCTTGGAACAAGTCTATGGAACTACACGGTGAACTCCAGATTGTCGCTCTTAACATATCCCAAGCATTCGACCAGGTCTGGAACGCAGCGCTGCTTAATAAACTTTCGGCCTATGGCCTACCACCAAAACTGGGTACCTGGACAGCAAATTTCCTGTCCAAACGGACCATTTTTGTTGTCGTGGATGGCCATTCCTCTAAACTGTATCCAATTAATTCAGGAGTTCTTCAAGGTTCAGCATTAGCCCCTACATTGTTTCTACAACAGATCTACCAGGGGAACAGAGCGAATGCACCCTTTTACTGTCCAGGTCACCAGACATAGAACATCTTGTTACGCCCGCTTTTTTGTCCCGAGGACTTCCAAGTTGTGGAATTCCTTGCCGGCACATGTTTTCCTTCTCCTTCGAACCTCCAAACCTTCAAGTCTAGAATAAACAAGTTGCCTCTTTCCTCCTTGTCGACACCCATGGTACGATAGTATTTAGGCTGTGAGCCCTCGTGGGGTGTTGTTGAATTTTAAAAAACTCGGGACGCAGCAAGTGCGTTATGGTAGCGAATTTTTATTAAATGCTTCAAATTTAAATAACTCAATTTTCTATAAACTTAGAGAGTTTAATTTCAATACGTAGTAAGGTTTTTCCTAAGGCAAGATATCCACAAAATTTCATTAAAATAACTTTGTAATTTTCGGAGAAAAACATTTTTTTCGAAAGAAAATTTAAAATTTGAGTAACTCAATTTTCTCTAAACTTAGAAAGTTGAATTTTGGTACGTAGTAAGGTTGAGGCAACATATATAGTAAATTTCATTGAAACAGCTTTGTTACTTTCGGAGAAAAAAATTTTTTTCGAAAGAAAACTCAAAATTTTTCCGGAAAACCCCGTATGATTTTTCTGGATAACGAACTCATCCAAGCCATTAATAAAAGACAGGCAGTTGCCAAGTTTCATCGAAATCGGTTAATTACAGCTACTGATGAAGACAACTTCGTTGTCGAAATACGTATCAAAAAAGATAGCGCATAACTCTGTTATTATTGTTGTAGTTTTTGGGGTTATTCTACTTTTTGTTTCAGTTTCCAGCCACAATGTCCAGTCTCAGTCTTTTGTCAATAAAAATTATTATTATTATTTGTTATTTTTTGAGATTTCAGATGTTTTTATGAAAATTGGCTACCATAACGCACTTGCTGCGTCTAGATTTTTTGAACTGCAATTTGCTTTTTTACAGTACATACCAACAAAATATCAATCAGATTTTGGACCATATCACATCGTCTTCTATTTTAACACTAAAATAAATTTAATATTGAATGAGACAAACTTTAATTACTTTTAGTAGTACCAATCATAATAAAAATATGTCTAGTCAAAGTAACAAAACCCGATAAAAAAACAATTACGAAAACTAATAAATGCTGTTGAGCCAAAAATAGCCTTGTTAATATATCATATTCCCTTTCTTTGTCCAATTTTATCATATCTTTTGTTGGTCAGTAACAAAAGCAAACAAATTATATCCCAAATGATACAGAAAACTTTACAACTCTAGATCTAAATAAAAGGACTGTAACAGCGGCAGAAGCAGAAGTCAATGGAAGGTTGATGAATGAATCTCATGAGTCAATAAGAAAAGCATTGACTAACCAACAGCAACCACATACTTATGATATAAACATGTTTCAAATTTGAATAGCTCAATTTTCTGTAACCCTAGAAAGCTGAATTTTGGCACATAGTTAGGCATTTCCCAAAGCAATATGTAGACCAAATTTTATCGAAATTTTCGGAAAAAAAAATTTTTTTTGAAAGAAAACTCAAAATTTTCCCGGAAAACCCCGTTCGATTTTCCTGGCCAACGAACTCATCCAAGCCATTAATAAAAGAAAGGCACTTGCCGAGTTTCATCTAAATCGGTTAATTATTTTTTGAGTTATCATACGGATACATATATATATATATATATATATATATATATATATATATATATATATAAATATATATATATATATATATATATATATATATATATATATATATATATATATATATATATATATATATATATATATATATATATATATATATATATAAGCATATAAAAATTCAAACTGACCCCGGATATGGGTTCTAGGGGTCCTAATTCGCGCTCATTTGAAAGAATTTTTGCAAAGTCTCACCATCGATACCTCTCTATTAGTGAATTTTTTTAATAAAAATTCACTAAAAACCCTCTGTGAGTGACAATTGCAACTCTGTCTCTTTAAAGGTTGTGCAAGATAAAAGTGTGCAGGAGAAAAGTTGCCACTCTCTATAGAGTAATAGAATAAATTCAGTGTTTCGATTATTGTGCATATTTGTAAAAAATCCCGAAACATCAATTTTTTTATTAAAATGACCGCCTCCAATGTGAAAACTTCACTCCGACATTCAACCTTCTTTGAGTGACAGTTGCAACTCGCAAATTCTTAAATAGGAAGTAGTCACTTTTGACACCTCATTTGGAAGATTTATTCATGCTCTATTTATAAATGCTAGGTGAGTGATACAGTGGTCAGAGAATAATAATAATCTTATGTAAATCGTACATTTATTGGCTTTGTTAGATATTTCAGAATGAATTTACAACAGGTATCAAACACAATCATTACATTTAAAAAAATCCTGAACCGGAAAATATCTTTTAACCTTTTTGTTCTGGTGTCTGGAGCTGAATTTTTACATACTTATGATAATATTTTATTCTAAAAATAAACATTTTTATATGGATAAGAATATTTGTTAATAATAGGTCAACTATTTTATAAGGGGTTAAATGTCAGGGTGTTCGACATATCCTGGCATTCATTTCTTAAACAATCTTACCACAGGAAATGACACAAGACAATTCTATCGCTCTATTGTTTCATTGTGTGATATTTAAACAATATCAAAAATGCTCCATACGACATAGAGGTCAGGTAAACATTGTTCATTTATACGCAAATAAATATTATCATTTTGAATTATTTCAAAAATATCTTTAGTGTTATTATTTCGTTAAGTTAAATTTAAAAGGGTGTTTCGGAATGTTCTTAAACTAAAACGGTATATCCGCAGCATGTACTTCGTTGGGATGCAGTTATAATTGTCACCGTCTAAAGGCGATGTCGCCTTGTCCAAGCATGATTCTCTGTATCCAGCAAAAATATTTTCATTTTATTCTAGCTTCTGCGTTTCATCTGTTGGGATAGCTGTTCTAGAAGTTTACCTATGATACGCCTTTTTCGATTTTGACAAATATGTGATCTTTAAATATTGTTTCCTAAATGTAATTATGCTTTGGAATATTTCCAACAAATTCAGCCTTCCTCCTATAAGTATCTTTTAGGAAGCATATTTCTTCCCTCGTATTTTCTATTGCACTTTTATTCATCTTTCTATTAATGTACTTCGTTCTCCTCGATTTGCGTTATTTTCATATTTCAAAAGCCTTCACTCTGTTCATGGCCTGCCGATTCAAAATAAAATTTTCCAGACACATACTAAAATATTACATATTTGTGACTCAAACCCTTTCGCAAGTGTGACTCAGAATGTTCATTAGTAATAAGCTTATTTTGTCTATGGAAAGTTTCCTTTGCAACTGCAATTTTTTTCTTATATATGCATATATGAATATTGCCATATCTTTGTTACTTCCGAAAATATAAACATTTTCTGAAGGAAAACCCAAACTTTTCCAAGCCACTTGCAAAAGGAAGGTACTCACAAAATTTTATCAAAATTGGCCTATTATTTTTTGAGTTATCGGTGTGATATATATATATATATATATATATATATATATATATATATATATATATATATATATATATATATATATATATATATATATATAACATCAAGTCTTGAGTTCCAGGGGTCTTAAATCACGCTCTTTTTTTCAAAATTCAAGTCGCGATATCCTCATTAGTGATTTTTTTTCAAAGAAAATTCACTAATATCTTTTATGGGGATGTTTTGCAAATTATTTAGCATACAATAGAAAACGCAATAACTTTCAACATAATCCTCCCTAAGACTCTCAAATTTTGCAGCACATTTATAACGCGGCTCTTAGCCCTTAAACATTTTGTTTGTATTGGTTTTAAAAGCATTCCCAAACAAGGAACTTCGTTGTTTGTCAAAAATGTTTTCTTTAAATATTTTTTGAGGTTTTAGATTATATAATAGTATGGTGGTGCTAAATGCGAAGAATAAAGTGGGTGATTAACCAATGGAAAACCAACTTTATTAGTAGCTTGCAGTGCAATCTACGACCTGTTTGGTTTGCTGTTCTCACCTGGGGCTCAAATGGTAACCGAGATATCATCAAAAGAATATCACGGACACAGAACATAATTATATATATATATATATATATATATATATATATATATATATATATATATATATTAAAATGTTATAAAATCAGTTATTCACAAATAC
Source organism: Tillus elongatus (assembly GCA_964006375.1). Taxonomy (NCBI): domain Eukaryota; kingdom Metazoa; phylum Arthropoda; class Insecta; order Coleoptera; family Cleridae; genus Tillus; species Tillus elongatus. Next base: position 176,580,781 of record OZ023265.1, read on the forward strand.
AAGAAAACTCTTTTCTCCCATGAAAGCATTCGCAGAAAATATATTACTGTCCTTGTTGCAAATAAACATTCCGAAACCTGTCAGATAAAGTGATAAAGGAAGTTCAATAACCTCGTCCGGCAATTAAAATACAAATAAAATAACATCTGCGATTTAGTCGCCCTCTCGGTATCGTTCTTCACCTGAGACTCAGTATAAAATCTAGTAGTTAGAAATTGTTCATCCTCTGATGATGTTTTTTTTTAGTGAAACGATCGTGAGGTCTTTAGAAGGATGTCTTATGGTGATTCAGTAGCGGCTCGCCCTTAATGCATTGAGGGTGCGCAAGAAAAAAAAGTACGGGACGCAGCAAGTGCGTTATGGTAGTGAATTTTTATTAAATGCTTCCACTTTAAATAACTCAAGTTTCTACGAACCTAAAAAGTTGAATTTTGGTGTGTAGTAGGGTCTTACCCAGGGCAAAATATTCGCCTAACTTTATCCAAATAACTTTGTAATTTTCGAAGAAAAAATTTGTTTCACAAGAAAATTTAAAATTTGAATAACTTAATTTGATAAAAATGTAGAACGTTGAATTTTAGTGCGTAGTAAGGTCTTCTACAGGGAAACATATCCACCAAATTTCATTGAAATACCTTTGTAATTTTCTGAAAAAAAGATTTTTTTTAAACAAAACTAAAAATTCTCCAGGAAAACGTTATCCGATTTTCCTGACTAACGAACTCGTCAAAGCTATTAGTAAAAAAAAAGGCACTTTATTCGAAATCAGTTGCTTATTTTGTTTGTTATCGGTTGTATATATATATATATATATATATATATATATATATATATATATATATATATATATATATATATATATATATATATATATATATATATAAACATATAAAAACTGAAACTGGTCCCGGATATGGGTTCTAGGTGGTCCTAGTTCGCGTTCATTTGAAAAAATCTTTGCAAAGTCTCTCTATCGATATCTCTCTATTAGTGAATTTCTTTAAAAATTGACTAAAAATGAAGGGCTCGCCTATTTTTTCCCCGAAAATGTATTATAAAAAAACCTACTTACTAAACTAACTAAGCTTAATAGTTATTAACTACTTACCAAGTTTTCCTCTAGTTACTTATAGGTTATAGTAGCTAAAACGTCCCTCAAAAAGTCAACCTTTAAATGTAAAATATTATCCACTGAATTAATCACAGTATCAAAATTATGTTGTCCACTTATTAGGCAACACGAAGTAGTAGCCATCATAATATTAATAATTGTCTTGTAAGAAAATGTAAACAACAACGAAATGACCTAATTAAAAATCAATCCGACGCGAAGACGAAAATTACTAGGTAGTAGGTACACACGCTCTGCTACACTACATACTGGACGTGTGTAATTTTATAGCGCACAACAGATTGCTTATTCGGTCGTTTTCGAGGAAGACAGGCGATGATTTCGCATTGAAGTATCGCATTTCCTGAGAGCGCCGAAAAATACACACCGCCGCGCGAGCGATTTATATGGATATGGATGTATATAATGTCTGCAACGATTAACACTATACTTATTCTAATTCTGTGTTCTGTATTAATGACTGCCGATGTTCTGCGATCATCGATATACTAATTTTGTTTGTTGAATGCAGGAGATAATAAAGTAAATTAAAATTTATTAAGATATAGCAAAGCAAAAATATTGTTTTTTCCAAGGCAGGAGGCAGTGCGCGCGCACAGGCGCACTTATTGAGGAGCCGCATTTATTGAGGAGCCGCATTTGTGGTGATTTGGGTTTTCCAAGTGTACTTATCAGTGCCCACCACAAATTCCAATCTTCATTTAGTGGAGTATGTTATATAAGTATGTAAAGTGTTAATTTTCAGTTTTTGGGTTTTTTATACCAATTTAACGTTTTAGGAGACAATTTTTTTATAGACTACAGAAAAACAAGTTATGATTGTTCAAAAAAATTACTTTTTACCACTGCGTACTTAACTCAGTTAAAGTTGATTTTCACATTTTTCTGTCCACTAACATACAGCAAGTATTTGAAGCAGCTAGGTAGATATCGAATTAGATATCATCAGCAATCGATTGAAAGTGTTCCAGTTCTGTTAGCCATCCATCAAAGAGCCGAATGACATACAGAGTGAAGTAATAAACTGGCATATCTGTGACGGGGCGCGTACATTGATTTATCTGCAGTTCGGTGAAATATGTGCAGGATCCTGAGATCGCATCACGTCCTGGACTCCCTCCCGTCTCTCACGGCACTAATCAAGATATATCCGACCTTGGAGCACACAGTCCTGAGTTATTACCTTCAGGATATATATCGCTTACTTTATAACCGTTATTCACTATTTATGTGTTGCTTATGTTATTGCTATTTTATGGAAATGCTGATGATGTAGATTAAGTGCTGGAAAATTGTACTACTGAAGCAATTATATTGTTCCTAATATGAACTAGAGTCTCGGCGGTTAAGTGGTAAGAACGCGTGCCTCTGAACCGAAGGATACTGGGTTTGATCCCAGGGTATTCATTTGACTTTTTCGGTACATACTTTACAATTAACATCAACCGAAGTTGTGGCACTGTATTGAGCAAGTTAAATGTTTGCACGTTCCGCCTTTCGGAGGAGGCGTAAAGCCGTCGGTTCCGGGTCCATGCGATGTTGGGAACGTTAAAGGTCCCTACCCTCCTTACAAAAAGGAGTTCGGCAAAATTTCCAGGATAGTGAGGTGAAACTGCTTCCTGCCGTCGGTGACTGGCCATAGTCGCGGAAATAGGCCGACGTTAGAGAAATAAAAACACACACACTAATATGAACTAGACATACACAGATGTAATTCCATTGACCATTGTGTAAAAAGTTCGGGACACAGCAAGTGCATTATAGTAGTGAATTTTCATAAGAATTGTACACTATTAGTAAGATATAATATTAAAACTAATTCTTTTAATTCCAATGGATCTTGGGAATTGGCTTTATAGGTCCCAGTAAGCGATTACTTGAAGAAATTTCTATTTTATATGGAGCTAGGAAATGAAAATTTGGTATATATATATATGTAAATACTGCAAGTCGTTTTAAAAAAATTGTGTTATAAATTTCATTAAAGGTACAAAAGTTTTCCAGAAAAAAATTAATTATTTACAAGGGGAATGTGCCTGCCAAATTATCAATATCGCAGGTATTTTTCTTTGTTAAATGCTTGGATGGTTTTTTTAGTCAACCCAATCGAACTAGTTTTTGCAAATAAAACAACCGAAAAGGTTCTTTACATAGGTTTTACTATGGCTCAAGATTGAAGATTATAGCTTAATCGGAAATTGAGTTATCGGATTTGAAATCCTTTAAGGAAAATTTTCTACCACAAGGTACTTGCTGCACCCAGGCCCTTTTCATCACTTATTTACTGTTGCTGTATCCATACTTTTTTTAAACGATAAAATATTGTAGCTCTCTATGTGAGACTGACAAATAAGGCAATTCAAATTCATTTTTGGAAAATAAACAAATGAAATGAGGTAATAATTTAAACATAAATTGAAAATCTTGGTTCGCTGCTTCATCACAGGGGTTCTACCCCCCTTCCCTTCTACATGACTATAACCACTCTCAATGCATAACCAAGAACAATATAAACAAGAAAAAACATATTCGGAACAACCCCCAAGAATGTTGCGGGAACTGCGGTGAATAAGGGTTCTGGGTGAAGTAAACATGATTTTAAGGAAGTATAGCTGCAACATGGGCAAAAGCTAGCTTATAGAGGTCCAACTAAGCGGTTTTTTTTCGAACTTTCCGCTCACATTTCTTTTTTATCTTCTTCACCGCCCCTATTCACTCCTGTTCCGGTACTTTTTTAGGGGCAGTTTGCAAGAAATTTTTCTTGTGGTATGTGCATCCAGAAAGGATTCTAAGCATGTTTATGATTTTTTTTCTAAACTGTGTGCTAAACTGCAAATTTACGGAAAATTTAATTTTTATTTCAAAAAGAATGTACCAGCCAAATTTTAAACGTCGCAGGTTTTTTTTTCCTGTTAATCGCTTGGATGGTTCATTTTAGTCAACTCAGTCAAACCAGTTTCTGTAAACAAAATAAGAAAAAAGGTTTTTTAAAAGAAATTTGTAGTTATTTCTCAAATCTAGTACCCACACTGCCTTTATATGTGTTTTACTATGTATCAAAACTGAAGATTATAGCTTAATGGGAAATTGAGTTATCACTATTTGAAATATTTTTACAGAAATTTACTACCATAACCCACTTTCTGCACCTAAACTCTTTTCAACACTTATTTACTATTACTGTATCCATACTTTTTGAAAATGAAATAAATATAAACAATACAACATTTTTAAATTCAAATTTTAATAATTTACACTGATTATATATGTGATTTAAACTGCTTTATGGTATTATGTAGTTTCATTTACTTCAAATGTTCCATAAAGGGTAAAAGCTAAGAGTGAAGAAAATCATAAGTACCTAGGTACCCTAGGTATTATACTTATATTAGTTTGCGGTAGTTATATTTCTTATTGAAATAATTCTGTTTCACTTAATACAGTACCAACATGCAGTGATGAAGAACCTGAATCTGATGTACACAATCACTTTGTGATTTGTTTGACCGGATGTTAGTATCATAATATACTACAGTCACAGTCGACGGTCAAAGGCATTTGTTAAAGTTATGTTAAAATTAAAAGTTGCTGTCAGCCCAATTAAATGAGGATCGCAGACTTATGGAGGGTTCTGTCTCTGTGGGTCTCCAAAAAATATTAGACTGCGGAAGTAGAAATCTGGTACAATTCAACTCCACCAAATCTCAGTCTTGCGTTCTATCTCATAAGATACACCAGCCATTGTGATGGGTATTCACAATGAACAACCAAGTTATTCAAAGTATTGAGTCATTTTCACCTGTTGGCATTTCTGCGGATCGAAATGTCAATTGGCACCAACATGTCACATCAATTGCAGAAGCGGCTGCTAAGAAATTAGGTTTCCTCTTCCGGGCTCTACACTCGCTATCCTGGACTCTATTCAGAAGAGTCTCATCGGTGACTCTACCTTCACCCAAAGGCTGCCGTCGTTTGCCCACCGACGTGCCGTTGGTTACCTCTCTCTCTCTTTCTCTCTCTTATATATATATATATATATATATATATATATATATATATATATATATATATATATATATATATATATATATATATATATATATATATATATATATATATATATATATGTGCAAGGCACTGCTTAGAGGAGCTTTCTTCCATAGTTCCTCCACCTGCTGCCCCCAACAGTTCTACCAGGGGAACAGAGCGAATGCACCCTTTTACTGTCCAGGTCACCAGAGATAGAACATCTTGTTATGCCCGGTATTTTGTCCCGAGGACTTCCAAGTTGTGGAATTCCTTGCCGGCACATGTTTTTCCTTCTCCTCCGAACCTCCAAACCTTCAAGTCCAGAATTAACAAGTTGCCTCTTTCCTCCTTGTCGACAGCCACGGTACGATAGTATTTAGGCTATAAGCCATCGTAGTGTGTTGTTGAAATAAATAAAAAAAGAAAAATTTAAATGTAGCCTCGATTTTTACAAATAAATTGTTTTTAGTGAATTTTGCTTATATAGAGGTAACAGCTTTCAAATTTTCGAAATATTGTTTCAAATGACCACGATTTAGAGCCCCTACAACTCATATTCGAGGTCAGTTAAGGACTTTAGATGTATATATATATATATATATATATATATATATATATATATATATATATATATATATATATATATATACATATACATATACATATATATTCTAGTCTCTATTTTATTACATTTTGTGTTATTTGGAACTGTCGTGACAACAAACTACTTGGTTCCGCAACGAGGTGGGGGCACCTGTCTTACATCTAACTATGTGCTGTGACGTTGGCTACCATAGACGTATTACGTTAAAGGTGTTTTCTCGCTGCAATCGGTATATCGTATTGACAGGCTATAATTAGAGCGAAACCGGTCTACAGTTCTGATTGTGGTGAGTACCACATCTAGCCTTACATACTTTGTCCCTATATTAGGGAAGAAATGGGCTAGGACTGACAATTTACAAAATTGTTAGTTGGTTGTACAACTCCTTAGAGTGGGGGACGAAGGTGGGTAAAGGAAATATGTAAGGACACTCTAAGGCCTCAATCTGCCTACTCCTTAGAGCGGTGGACAAAGGTGGGTAAAGAAAATATGTACGGACACTCCAAGGCCTCAATCTGCCTACTCCTTAGAGCGGTGGACAAATGTGGGTTGGGTTGTTGTAGCCCGATTACGGGGCCTCAATCTGCCTCCCCAAATCTCGCCGGAGTTCGTCTGTGAGGTCTCATCAGTGTGTTCAACCCTACATATATATATATATATATATATATATATATATATATATATATATATATATATATATATATATATATATATATATATATATATATATATATATATATATATATATATATAAATTGAAACTGACCCTGGATATGGGTTCTAGGGATCCTAGTTCGCGCTCATTTGAAGAAATTTTTTCAAAATTTAATTTAAAGAAAAAAATGTGATTCTCCTTTTAAAACGTCAAAGTCGCGATTAGAAACGTCAAAATTGGCAACATTTAGGCAAATAGCCTGTAACGAGTACGCGTTACGTAGAAAAAATATAGCAAGAAGAGTGTTTTACAAATCCTTAAGTTTCAGCTTCAACCGCCATTGTCCTTCATTTTACTAACATATTTCCGGAAAATTCATTTCAAATAGACCCTTTCTCTAATGCTTGTGCAGTAATATTAGAGGTGATCGTTTAATGGTCTATAATTTTTAGCGAATTTCCGTAGAAAAAATTCGCTATTGAGGAGACCGCTACTTTTACATTTTAAATATATGTCTTCAAATGAGGGAGATCTAGGCCCCCTAGAACTCATACCTGGGGTCAGTTTCAATTTTGATCTGTTTTCATATATACAGGGTGACGCATTTCTGCGGTAAAGCTCAATATCCGTTATTATACAAGATACGATAAAAAATTGTAGACGTTAATTATAAGGTGTCTTGAGCTGCATCTTACAGAATTATTCTTACAATCATGGGCTGGCCGATAAGTCGTCGGTGATACCATTTTTCTTTTTTTTTTTGATCGATCATTATATTATTGCATATTTGCTTTTTTCCTCCACCCCTGAATCCGCCACTGACTTAAAGGAGATTCATCTATCACGGGCAATCATACTTCCCTAGATCGCAGGACAAAGATTGCCTCTTTTAGCAATGCTATCATCGACATTCCTCCCCAGAAACTAATACGTTATTACCTCTGCTAACTGCATTTAATCGTACAACTGGCTTAGTCAAGAAGAAACACACGCCTTTAGTGTGAAGTTACCGACCTGTCGAATAGTTCGATACGAATTTTCGTTCTGTCCTAGAGAATCTAAGCTCCGAAGTGTGATCCCGGGGCACATAATTTCGCAGACATATTTAAAAAGCTGTTGAACACCAATTCTTTACCACTACAATCAAATTTATGATATTTTAGGGGAACATATGCCTCATCAACTATTTCATAACCAAAAATTATCTACAACAAAATATCTTTTTGTCTACACTCATCTGATTAGATTTTGCGTCTCAGGCAAAGCAGAATACATTTGTTATGTTTTTCGAATGGATTAAAATCACATATTGTTCTATTATTTATCCAGCTAATGACCATAGCTATTGAAGCAGTTCATAAAAAATATATAGGTAGGAGCCATTTTACAAACAATATGTTTAAACAACAAAACTAATAATATTTAGGTATTTAATGACATTAGAAATATGATTACGAAATATCTGTGGTTTATTTAGTTCGAAATTTAATTTGATAGAAACGTCAAAATTTTGTCAATAAAAATTCGATACCAAAAAATTTCGAAGAAATAAAAGTTCTCCAAACTTATTTAAAAGTGGCTTTCTTGTATCCATGCACTTCAGACCTATAAATAAAAACAAACGGCAATTTGATATCGCTACTGCTTTTCAAACTATAACGATTTTTCTGAAAACTTCAAAAAATTGCCAGCGTTATAAATGTAAGTGTACTAATTTTACGAAGCATTTTTCAGGCTTGATATTATTTTATTACAACCTATTCAGCTCTTTTTGAGATAAAGACAGCATAATGGCATATTAAATGAAGGTACTTGTGACCAAAAAGTTTGATGCAAACAATGTGCAGTCATACAATTTTTCCCAATCTCCTACATAAAAACCATTAGCCTGAAAAAAGAACTGATACGATTCCGATGTTTAACAACCCTTAAATTATTAAATGGTAAAGTTTTAACTTAATCGAAGATAAAAAGTTTTTTTGTACAAAAAAGTCGACGACTACTAGTATGGAAAAATTGCAAAAAAATGAAAATTATCTGAACTCAATAAAACTTTAGTATCATATGTAGAACCTTAGTAGATAAGAAATAAAACAATATCCGCCCCAATATCTTCTGTATTTTTTGAATCACAATGATTTATCTTCAAAATTAAAAAAACTGTGACATGAAAAAAAGCTCCAACTCTGCACCTGTATTTGATATCAACGTATAATATAGTTTTTATTCATTTTTATGAGGCACTGCATATTGTGTATAAGTTTTATATGATTTGGAGAACTTTGATTTTCTGGTGATTTTTTTTACTTTGGAGGATCGGTTCCAATTATAGTTTTAACACTTACTGACGTATTTACTTTAAAATCGTCTCTATTTTATAACATTTTGTGTTATTTGGAGCTGTCGTGACAACATACTACTTGTTTCCGCAACGAGATGGCGACTCCTGTTTTACATCTCACTATGTATTACAGATTGATTTTATATTTTCAGACCATCTCATGTCTGAATCTACAATTGTACCCAAGAATGTGCGCTGGTTCTCGATATCTGATGCTCTGCCAATAGTTGTGATATCCGACACTAACATACTTCTCATTGGTGTTTTAAATTCAACAAACTTGGTTTTGTTGTAATTAATTATCAATTTGTTGGACTCACACCAGCTCACAAAATATTCCATCGCTGACTTCACTCCTGCTCTCAGCTCCTCGGGTATCACCAGACACCGCCATAGTGGTATCGTCAGTATTTGAGAAAGATTCAAGTAATCATCTACGTTCTTTGATTATTGGCTTAAATGAGTATATCGAAACCAAATTTATCATAAACTCATTTAAAAATGAAACTGAGTCTAATTATAAAAGTGCATCTGGGTTGTGCTAATAAATCACCCCAATAAACCTAAATACAAAAATAATTAAGCAGGCTAGTGACAGTTTTAACGGTTCGATAAAGAAGTGTGTAGAAGGGTTGTAGCAGAGTCAGCGGCCGTGATGCCCTCGGCGAGTAGTTCCATGGTTGGGTGTTAAAGGGTTACAAACTTGATGAATGCATAGCTTAATTAAGGAGAAAATTATTGCTCATGGAACCACTAATGTCTCTTTTATTGGCTCCGTTTTCGCCGTTATGTGGATCTTGACGCACCCCATTTCAGGATGACTGACACATATAGGAAGTATTTTCGGTAACTATCTACAAATTCAACACCTTCAATTTATACTACGAGGGTTTACTACTATAGGGTTTTCGCTTTGGCGGTACACACACTAAAATTGTAAGAAAAAGATAATATTAACCTATGGTCCATGGGCAAGGATGATCCGAAAAATTGTATACCTACATTTGAGAATAAAAGTCGGGACGCAACGAGTGCGTTATGGAAGTGAATTTTCATAAAAAAGTTTTCAATAGCAAATATGTATCTTTAATGCAAGCAGGCATCAATTTAGTCACCGGTATAACCTATATAGTAGAGACAATGTTCCATATTTTATCAAAATAACCTATTGTTTGAAAACTTGCAAAGATTTTCCGAAAACAAAGTTAAATATCACCTAGAAAACTCGTTTCCTAGTCGACGAGCCTTAGGTTAATAGCAAATTGAGTTATTGAATTTTGAAGCAATTAATAAAAATTCGCTACCAAAACGCACTTACTGCGTCTAGATTTTTTTACAAACATGCATAATATTTCGATAAAAAATGCAAAAATGCAATAAGGAATGTTAAAAAAAATTGTGTGTGTCACCAACGATTTATGGGCCACCCCTGATTGATAAAATAATTTTATAAGATGCAGCTCAAGACACCCTATAAGTAACGTATAAAATGTTTTCTCGTATCTTGCATAATAACAGTTATATTGGACTTTACCGTAGAAATGAGTCACCCTGTATATATGTAAACAGAGAGCAAGTCCGGATATAGATTCTAGGGGGCCTAGTTTGTGCTTATTTGAAGAAATCTTTTTAGAATTCAAAAGTCGCGGTCTCCTCATTAACGAATTTTTTCTACGAAAATTAGCTAAAAATTATAGACCATTAAACCATAAAACTACAGCCTAAGCATTAAAGAAGGGGTGTATTTGAAATGGATTTTTGGAAATATTTTAGTAAAATGAAGGACAATGATGGTTAAAGCTGAAACTTAAGAGCTTGCAAAGCACTCTTTATATTATGAAAGTTTCTTTCAGGTTCTTTGCTTAAATGATGCCAATTTTAACGTTTCAAATCGCGACTTAACTTCACAGTTAAGACGTTTGAATTTTTAAAACAATTTATTTAATACTTTGAACAATCAATACTTAATTACTTAGTTACAAGAAAAATGAATAATATAATATACTAAAATAAGACGATCAACCTACATGTGATCTAATGTCTATGCACTCGGTGTGCTAATGACTAACTCGGAACAAGAATGAACGGTTCTACCTCTGTGAGTAGCCTCTTTATAATCTTCACTCGAGGCGTGGCACTATGTCTCTGGATAAACAAGGAATCTGCTGATGTAGATTCTCACAGTGATATTCCGTTCTACTTGCACTTTGAACCTGCAAAGTTCTTGGCTCCGTTAAGACGACGGCTGACTCAGCGGTTCTTACCGTGGGAAGGCGACATTGTAGTATAACGGGCCATTGTTTGGGCTCCATTTATCTCGCGTCTTTGACGTTTTGAGGAAAACTTTTTTTTTCTTTAAACGCCTATAACTTTTTTGTCTAATATATATATATATATATATATATATATATATATATATATATATATATATATATATATATATATATATATATATATATATATAATTGAAACTGACCCTGGATATGGGTTCTAGGGGGCGTAGTTCGCACTTATTTGAAGAATTTTTTTTTAAATCTCCTCATTAGTGATTTTTTTTAAGAAAATTCACCAAACCAAGCACTTGTGAAGCCACGGGAAAAGTCTACGGATGTATTAAATATGGAACGGTTTCAATAAGTTAGGGCAAGAACAAACAACCAGATATGCTATTCAAATTTAATTAAGTCTTAAAAGCTGTCATCTCCTCTTTATTAAATTATTTTTAATACAAAAACTCGCTAAAAAATTCATCGGAGTAACAATCTAATCAGATAACGGTAAAGTGAAATGAGACTGAAAAAATTGATAAAAAGTGAAATCACTAACTAGGATTAGAACTCGTCATATAGGACTCGATTTTCAGCTGTAGAGGGCTTAGCCCACTCGTCCACGTTCGACACGACATACTAGCAGGTATATCCGGTAGTATGCTAATTGTCTAACGTCTTTACTGTTTGTACCAAACAATTTTTATTCACAATGGTTTTTTGCTCATATTTCAACGAAATGAAGGAAAATAACGACTTAGATACATATCTAGGAGCTTGTTAGTCATTTCGTGTCGTATTTTTTACTCACATTTGTCCTCCGATCATAATTATCAATTTTGACGTTTTAACTTTCTTAGACTTAATAAAAAAATTAATTTACATCTAACTTTTTTGTCTTTTAACATAGAGATCAAAATTTTGGTACATAGGATACTTTATATGACAGAAACCAGCACGCCAAATTTGGTTGTCCTTGCTTTTATTTACGAAGATATATTATTTTTTTGGAAAGAAAACACAAAAATTTTTGGGAAAACCTAGGCCGATTTTCTTGGCTAACGAAATTATTTAAGCCACTTGCAAATTTTATCAAAATCGGCCTATTATTTTCTGAGTTTTACGGTGTGACACATATAACAATTGAAACTGACCCTGGATATGGGCTCTAGTGGGCCTAGTTCGCGCACATTTGAAGAAATTTTTTCAAAATTCAAAATTCGGGATCTCCTCAATAGTGATTTTTTAAGGAACAATCCCTAAAACAAAACGCCAGAAACTGTAAAACATGGTATGGAGTCCTACTGACAAGAAACTTCTATAGAAAAACTACATAGAAGTTAATTCTAACTTCAAAAATAATGATGTTATTTTGATAAAATTTGGTCCACATTTTTTTTATAAAAACTTTCTTACATACTGACAGTTTACAAAATTGTTGATTGGTTGTACGCAGCCTCTATTTATAACATTTTGAGTTAACTGAAGCGGCTGTGACAACATACTACCTGGCTCGGCACCGAGATGGCGACCCTGTCGATCATTTCACAATGTTGTATTCCTGATAAGGTTCGTATATCAGTATCAAACGCAAAAATAATGCTGCAAATTGAATCATAACTTTCCCGTAGTTGTGATAATTTACTCTCCTCAGAAAGACATTCTCATGAAAAGAATTTAGGGTCCATAACTTGACCACAAAGAAAATATTTGTACTCCTGTATTCGAAGTGATATCTTACTTCGTTCGAAAGTTATTGCGCCTACTAAGAGGCAGACCTACAGAATCAAGTTTTCTCTATGTTTTGAGATTCTTTACGCTGTTTGAGTAAAAAAAAATCGAATTTTTTTGCACCGATATTCCACCTCTACAAAGTCTACCTCTAATTAATTTTAGCACAGAATACCAGATGTTTGATGAAATTGAAATGTTTCCAATGAACAAACCCTAAAACATTATATTACTCGAGTTTTAACGAAAAAATGTCAATTTTCACCAATCATCCCCAATTCTTCCCCTACCCTCTAGAGCTAATTCACCCAAAAACAATCAGAACCGTTCGTTTGTCGGTGGTAACTTTACACCAAATTTCAAGACGATATATCCATTTTTTCTAAAGTTATCGTGACTATTAACAGACAGACCGACACACAAAAAAGAACTTCGTTCCCAAATTATGTTTTCTATATGTCTTGACAGTTTTTACGACGTTTAAGCCAAAAAATAATAATTCTGCCACCGATAACATACACCCACACGTATTGACGATGTGGAAGTCGAATAAGTTGTCGTTTCTTAAGATAACCCTTATAAGCAGAGAAAATTAAATTACAGAACAAAAAATAAAATATCCTTATTTTTATAGTATTACAGTGTGTAAAATTAGCTGTATTCATTGCCGATAAACTTATCTGTGGAATAAGACCAGCAAAAAGTAAGAGAGATAGAAATAGGAGGGTTTCTACTAACTTGTTAATTTAGTTTGTGTTTTAAAGCTATAGTGTATAGGAGAAGTCATTAAGGGCAATTGTATTGGCACTCTCAGTTAGTGTAGGTATTTTTTATTTAGCAAGGAAAGAAGCATCGACACGAAGAGCAGAAAAAATAGCAGGCAATTGGTATGCAGGACACATCGGGGCCGAGGAGGGTGGATAAACCGGAACGGGATCAATACCACCAAGACGGAGAAACATACCGGAGGAACAGTCACTTCCTTCTCAACAGACACAACTACTAAGGGCAATATTAGACATTATTATTTTTTATTTTAAAACAATATATGATAATATTCACTAACATGATTTATATATTTAATTAAGTATAAACAACTTTTTGTTAAGTGTAGTTGACCTTGCTTAACGTGAAAGACAAATCAAGTTTCTTAACAAAAGCTGGAATTTATTAGTTAGCTTCAACACATTGTAACGCAGTCTCCATCGGTCAAACTGTGAGAAGTATTAACATTAGTTACAGAGAATACAATCCTGCATTATAAATTACTACGCTGAAAAATCTACATTTTCAAAACGTATTATCAATACTTAACATAGGCCGACAGTTAATAACTGCAATTGAGCCACTATATGTTTGTATTAACAAGTGATTACTGGACTTTATTAAAGCTTTATTTTTTATTTCAGCAACACACCATGAGGGCTCACAGCCTATCGTACCGTGGGTGTCGACAAGGAGGAAAGAGGCAACTTGTTAATTCTGGACTTGAATGTTTGGAGGTTCGGAGGAGAAGGAAAAACATGTGCCGGCAAGGAGTTCCACTACTTGGAAGTCCTCTGGATAAAAGAGCGGGCATAACAAGATGTTCTATGCCTGGGGACCTGGACAGTGAAAGGTTGCGTTTTCTCTGTTCCCCTGGTAGATCTGTTGGGGCATCAAGTGGAGGAACTATGGAAGAAAAATCTTGTGAGCAGTGCCTGTATAGATATCTATAAGAGAGAGAGAGAGAGAGAGAGAGAGAGAGAGAGAGAGGTCATCAACGGCACGTCGGTGGGCAATCGACAGCAGCCTCACCGGTAGGGTCACCGGTGATACGTATACCTGTCTTCTGAATGGAGTACAGGATAGCGAGTTTAGAAGCGGCAGCGGCACCCCAGATGTAGGAGAAGTATTCGAGGTTTGGCCTTATTTGTGAAGTATATAAGGTATAGATATTATCTGGTAAAAAGTGTTTGCGAGCCCGGAAGGGAAAACCTAATTTCTTAGCAGCCGCTTCTGCAATTAATGTGACATGTTGGTGCCAACTGAGAATTCGATACACAGAAATGCCAACAGGTGAAAAGTACAATTACTTTGAATAACTTGGTTGTTCATTGTGATGGGTCTAGGGCTGGTGTTATGAGATAGAAAACAAGACTGAGATTTGGTGGAGTTGAATTGTACAAGATTTCTACTTCCCCAGTCTAATATTTCAGCAAACAAGACGTGAGAACGCGCTCTTGAAGAAATTATTCCCAATAGATTTAGCAAGAGTCCGTTGGAGCTTGAGATGACTTTGTTTTTGATGTGGTTATTAAACGAGTTTTTTGTCTCAGAAAGAATGCGAAAATAGCGGTCTCTTGCGTCGTTAAATGCTTGACGGTTTTCTTGACTGGGATTGTATAGAAGCGTTTTGTGAGCTTTGGGCTTTTTCTGTCTGGCCTTGTCACAAGATTTAGAGGACCAGGGCTTTTGAGTGGCTAAAGTGGTTTCCTGTGTACGTGGAATAAATAATTCCATGCCACCCTGAATAATTTTTGTGACGTTTTATGAGATATCAGAGGGGTTACGATGAGAGGGGTTACGATGAGAAAAGCAGACAGACGCCCATGGAAATGAGGAAAAGTAATCCCGGATTTCGTCCCAGTTCGCGGAGTTGTAGTGCCAAACAATACGTGGATGTGGTGACTGTGTGACCTCAGGTTACATTGCGCAGGAAGCAGTGACCATACCGTGGTCTGAGCGACCAAGGGGGGCGGTGACTAATATCTTATAGCACTCAGGTTTTGTAGTAAGATTCAAGGGACTTGAGCTGTATTTTGGGATGCGAGGAAAGTAAGTAGGTTGCTGAACCATATTGGCTAAAGAATTGCTGACTGCGAAGGCCTCCGCTGCTCTCCCTTGTAGATCGGTTTTTGAAGACCCTAGCCATTCCTTATTATGGACATTGAAATCACAAAGAATAGTGACCTCGGAGGAAGGATACTCAGAAATCAGATGGTCGTTTTTTTTAGAAAGGTAGTCTAAAAGCTGGACAAAGTTGTTGTCACACGGTGACCCGTAAATGCAACAGATGAATTTAGTTACAGACCTGAGAGAGAGAGTTTCATCCAAAGTATGTCTTTTCTTCCAGATTCCAAATTGGGGAGTCTGGTGCAGGGTAGATTGCTACGGACGTATGCGCACACACCTCAATGCAATCTAAAGGAAGTAGGGAGCTCATACCCGGGAAATTAAGGTGATTAGTGGCTGTTTTGGCACTGATTTGAGTTTCGGTGAGGAAGAGGATTTGGGGCCTATTAGCCTGGAGGAAATGATGGACGGAGTTCAGGTTAGAATTAGGGCCACATATATTCGAGAAGGATATGTTAAATCTTGATGCCAGCGCCCCCTGCACACCCCTCTCCCGGAAATCCAAATAGAGGAGTATTTTATCTCCGGAATCTTTTGTACAAGGAGGAGCCATCATCATTTTTGTTTATAAGGGAAACCGACTCATACACCAGAACCGAAAACGTCCGTTGGGACTTCACCGGCCCCTTGATGTAAGGGGTGGTACCTCCTCGGGCGTAAAAAAAATATATTACTATCACGTAAACGAAAAGTCCACTACCACCTACCTACTCCGATTAGTCGTCTCCTGCGACAGGCAGGAATTACCTTGGGCCTATTCTTTTAGTTAGTCCCCGGAGCCACAGGGGACAAGCTTGAGAGGAATAAATAAACAAATGATGGTCGGACTGCATATAGCCTTACATGCATTGTTCCCTGTGTTACGGACAAAAGTAAGAGGGCTTCCGATTTAAAAATAATTCGTTTCTTCTACAAATTTATCTTTTGAATAGTGCATCCTGGGAGCTGGTCTATCGGGCCCAGTGGCGGCAAAAAAACGTGATGTTTTACTCTGTGAGTTTGATGCCTCGTTTCAGGTTGCGTTTCCGGTTGTCAGTTAAAGATGCATGCCCAGCAAGATTGCTCCTAAACCATGGATGTCAGCGGAGCTTGTAAGAGAGAGCTGTTTGCTTCGCGGTTTATCACTTCTACTGGATACGGTTACGGATCCGCAATGTAATGAGTTATATAATAGTCTGAAGAAACAGCACGATGCTAGTTAAAAGACGCCAAGAAAAGATACTATGAAAATAAAATCTCCAAGGTTCAAACCGAAATAAAGCTATGTGGGAAGCAATTAAATAAAATGTCATCGTGGGGGAATATGAACAGCAAGGCGGCAAATCTGAGTATTTTGTCTGGTGACGGAGTCGTTTTGACATATCCTAATATGATTTCTGACAGTCTCAATGCGCACTTTGTCGACTCTGTTAACTATCTGACAAAAAACCATGACATAAATTGTGCATTGAAAAATAGCTCCAATCCCTATTCTATGTTTGTATACCCTGTCTGAGAGAACGATGTATTAGAGATCATAAAATTAGTTGCAGTTAAAAAATCATCAGGAACGGATGAAATACCATGTAGTCTTCTTGGCAGGGTTGCTCATCTTGTGGCGGCTCCATTAACTTACCTTATAAATGTGTCATTTAAAATCGGTTGTTTTCCTGAGCGTCTAAAGGCGGCCATTGTTGTTTCTCTCTTTAAAAAGGGAGATCCACGTCTGTTGGACAACTGCAAGGCGATTGCGCTGCTTTCGGTTTTTTCTAAGATCTTTGAAAAGGAATTTCTGCTAAGAGTCGGGTCCTTTTTGGGAGATACAATTTGCAGTCTCCATGCCAATTTTGCTTTCGTAGGCGGCTGTCAACTCAGGATGCTGTCCTTAGCACTTACCTGACGGTCTTGGATTACATAAATAGTGGTTACGGCACTTATATCTATTTACTTCTCCGTTGGGGCAAAACGTCGCGTGATCAGAAATTTTTTTTTTTTTCAAAATTAACATCAACGTTCTTTTTTTCTTCAACGATTTCACGAACCTGCAATTTGCGGTCTGTAAGTTCCTAATTGTAGTGAATTTTATAAGGTAGTAGTGAATTTTATAAGGTTTCATTTTTTCTGACTTCAAAATTCCTATCACGGACGGCTGAGCGATATTGTTGTCTAGCGCCAACAGGTTTCAAGATATTTGAGGACTTTCCTCAACTTGGAGTAGCACATTTAGTTTTGTTTAGTCTGTAGCAGTTTTCGTCCTGCCAGGTTTAGGACAATTTTTAACATTTCCCGTTCTCTATATATCTTGATAGTTTTAAAAACGGTTGATCTGTTAATAACGTGTTGAGGATTCAATTCATTAAATATGCGTGTACCTTCTTCATACGTCCTTTCCTTGTCGCCAAAGCCTCGTAAATTAGGATTTGTATGCGTTCTGTATTGCTAAGATATGCAATTTTATAAGGTAATTGACATTAACTAATTTTGACAGTACACTAATATTTATTCACAAAGCATAGCCAGCTTTGTAACAATAAGTACTTCTTATGTGATTGCCGATATCTACGTAACCATATAATTTGGGCATACGTACTTTATAACAAAGTTAATCTAGAGTTCGAAATGATTCATAAAATCATATAATATAAAGGCTGTTTCATTACTAAAACCATTGCTGCCACTACGCTTTTCAAGACCACCCTCCGTCATGCATAAACCACAGGTTATGTCTTATGTCAAGAGGTATATTTTCTAATAACCCATTTAGTTGGTTTTGGAGGAATTCAAGATAAGTTGTAGCATTAAGTCTGTGATGTAAAAAAATTGGTCCTATCAAATTACACCCTACAATTCCAGCCCATACATTTAAGAATAATTGCTGTTGATGATGCCTTTCAAAAACTACGTGGGGATTTTCGTCAGCTTAAATATGGCTTTTACGAAAATTGACGATCCTGTCGTGCCTAAATCCAGACTCGTCAGTGAACAATACACGACTCAACAAGTTTTCTACATTATTATGTTGAAGAAACCATTGGCAAAATTGCAGGCGAGGTATAAATCTCCTTTAGGCGATAGTGCCTGCACACGTTGGATGTGGTATGGACGCAATTGTTGCTCGTGAAGAACTTGCCATATCGTTGCACTGGATGCTCTCGGATGATTGGCCATTTCGCTAGTAATTGTTTTTGGATTTTGTTCAATTTCATCCAGAACAGCCTTTTCAAAATCAGGATTTCGTGGTCTGCCTCGATCAGCAGTAACTTGATTGAGGGTACCTGTTAAAAAAATATATATTCGAAAGAGACAGATCGATGTACTACATAATGTAAGTATGTACCTGTTTCTCGCAGACGGATGTCAATCCGTTGAAACATCCTTCTGTCTGGAATTCTCCGATTTGGGAAGGGTTCTTCATACAGTCGTTTCGCCTCATAACAGTTACCAAAAGTCCGTGAATACAAAACATGCATGTCAGTTCATTGTTGGTAAAGACTTCCATATTTAATTAGAAAAAATACAGACAATACAATTAATTACTTAAAAAATAGTGGGTAGTCACAAACGTAAGAGTCAAATCTAGTATATGTCACGATGAAAGCGCAAAAGTCAAGTCCCGTAATTATGGAAACCACTTTGTTAAATGGTTTGTTCAAAGTTTGTTATCATGGCTTTTTATTTTGTCTTCATGATTGTGTCTTGTCGGTTCTTTTTTTTGGTAAGATTTTAATTTTTAACTAGAGAATAAGAAAATTAAGTTTATACATACTGATAGCAATTAAAAGGTGAAAAATGTATTCCTATGATTTGTCGCAGAATTAATTTTTGAGCGACATCGACATACAAAAATTGAAATATCTCGAAAATGGTGTGTCTGAGAGATTTAAATCAAGTATACATTTTTTGCTTACAATTGATAAGGGCTGCGATGTAGCTATACGGTAGGTCGATATTACTGGATGTCAAAAAATCATAGCCAATTGAATGCAAGCCATGTCTTACAGGTGGCGCCCTCTGCCAGCAATGTTATTAGCAATCGCTAATTTAAATTCCTTGCTCTCGAAAATCCCCACATGCCAATTTTCACATCAAAATTTTAATTTGACTCGGACTTATTCGTGAAAAACTGACAAAAACAAATAACTTTAACACGCTGTATTTAAAAAACTAAGCATTTTCGGACCCATGTTTATATGAAAAAATAGTCTTATTTTTTTGTGCTGAATGTGCACCTGTAAAATAGACCATCATTTTTGAAACAACCTGTGTATATATATATATATATATATATATATATATATATATATATATATATATATATATATATATATATATATATATATATATATATATATATATATATATATATATCCGTGCGATAGCTCAAAAAATACTCAAATTATTTGAACAAAACTTGGCACATATCTTCATCGTATTAAGGCCGCGGACGTATAAAATAACGGATATTTTTCCCCCAAAAATATACAAAAATATTTTTGAAAAGGCTATATTTTTGTAAGTATCACAGTAATTGAAATGAGACTTTACACGTAGCTAGAGATGGTGCAAATAAACAAATTGTTGTAAATTTTAGGTAATTTGGATAGTGAAAATAGGTATAGGCATTTTACAAAGATATTCTATAGAATGTCACTTATATTTATTTCATGTATTTTTGACTGTTTCTGCGACAAGTACACTTGGAGAACCCAAATCGCCACAACACATTCTAAAAAGCCTGACGATCTTGCCGTAGAAATAGGCAAAAATACATGAAATAAATATAAATGACATTTTATAGAATATTTTTGTGAAATGCTTATATCGTAATTTTATAGCATATTTGCATACACAATTTAAAGCATACCGTCACCCGACCAGCATCCGCTCAAATCCGCAAACCGCAATAAAACAGGGGATATCAAAACAGAAGGAATTCGCAGCAATTATTAGAGATCGTCTAATAAAGTCGTAGTCCAACATCTAATTAATATAATTCCAACCCTTTCGTTGTAGAGAGGAATGCGCATTGTCATTGGAAGGGTGTCGCATAATAAAGGCTCCGTCCTATTGACTCGGGGATAAAAGACTGAAATCTGTTTAATTATGTTCTTACAACAACGGCCAGGCACTGAAATCATGAGGACCTGCACGCAGCGTTAATTACAAAGAAGTTGTGAGAGATCTTTTGTTCCAACAAAGAAAATTTATTTTTGAGATGAATGGAAATACGTGACGAATTTTATTTTCACTCTTCTTTACCGGTTTTCGTCAAGAATAAGCTGGCAGTTATTCAATTTGCGACGGGGTAGATTATGTTGGCTAATTCAAATTATACGCCATATCTCAACTTTAAATCCTCACCTTACTGAGGATTTTTTTAAAGTTTTTTAACACGTTCAATAATGGTCCCATAATTTTAAATGACAAATCCCCACATATACCACTTCACGACAGCCAAGTTTGCAATTTGTCTCATTTTCTGTGTGCTTTCTCTGCTTTTTGGCAAATTTTCATCAAGAAAATTCACGTTAAAAGAAGTAACGATGGTTTTCTTGAAATCTTCACATAAACGCTAATTAGACCACTTACAACCAGAAACTTAGGTTCGTTTAAATTTATATATATATATATATATATATATATATATATATATATATATATATATATATATATATATATATATATACACAGGTGTCTATTGTAAAAAGTTGCACCAGAGTTTTCACGAGAGCTGCTGAGAATTTCGAAAAGCGCGAAAAGACATCGATTGCCCTTGCGAGGCACACTTTACTTAAAGTGAATTAAAAAAAAATCACTAATGAGGAGAACCCGACTTTTGAATTTAAAAAAATTTCTTCAAATGAGCGCTAATTACGCCCCTTAGAACACGGGGATAATAAAGTAAGGGTACAATAAAGTGTGAACCACGTACCAAAATTTAGGTCTGTAGGTTTGAAAACAAAAAAGTTATGGGCAGTTAAAGAAAACAAATTTGGAGTTTTCCTCAAAACGTCAGTCGCGATTTTAAATGTCAAAACTGGCAATATTTAGGCAAAGAACCTGAAACAAATACGGATTATGTAAAGAAAATGTCGCAATAAGAGTGTTCTGCAAACCCTTAAGTTTCAGATTCAACCGTCGTTGTCCTTTACTAAAATATTTACAGACGTTTCATTTTAAATAGACCCTTTCTCTGATGCTTTGGCGGTAGTTTTAGTTAAGTTTATGGTTGATGATCTATAGTTTCAGCTAATTTTCGTAGAAAACAAACGTAATGAGAACACCTAACTTTTGAGTTTTAAAAAGAATTCTTCAAATGAGCGCAAACTAGGCCCCCTAGAATCCATATCCTACGGTAAAGCTCAATATAATTGTTATTATACAACATACGAGAAAAAATTATATTCGTTAATTATAGGGTGTCTTGAGCTGCATCTTATAAAATTATCTTGACAATCACAGGCTGGCCCATAAGTCGTTGATGATACCTAGAGTTTTTTTCGAACATCCGTTCTATTATTGCATTTTTGCATTGTTCATCGAAATATGATGCATGTTTGTGAGAAAATATCGCGACGCAGTAAGTGCGTTCTGGTAGTGAATCTTTATGAAATGCTTCAAATTTCAGTGTTGCATTTTGCTATTAACCTAAGGTTCGTTGTATAGGAAACCAGTTTTCTCGGAAACATTTTAAGTTTATTTCAAAAAAATTGTTGTATATTTTCAAACAATACGTTATTTTGATAAAATATGGTACATTGTTTCTACTATATAGGTTATACCGCTAACCAAATTGATGCCTGCTTGAATTAAAGAGACTTATTTGCTATTAAAAACATTTGTATGAAAATTCACTTCCATACCGCAGTTACTGCGTCTAGACTCTTTACGCATAGTGTCGTCGTGTAAATTCAGGCACTGTCAGCGACAACGCCTTAGTTGTTAATAGATTTAAAATTCGATATAATTATAAATAAATTACCTTATAATATATATATATATATATATATATATATATATATATATATATATATATATATATATACATAATTTGGAATACTTTGCACTTCAGTATATTAACTTGTTTTCCGCTGGAGTCGATGTCAACCGCCTGAAAAGCCGTTGTTTTCTTCCTGTTGATATACTGAGTGTTTCGTGATACGCAAAACCACAATAAGAAATGCAAATGCACGCCACTGTTGATATAATAAGGATACCATGGCAAGTGGAAGATGTATGAAGCAGGAAGGCCATAGGAGCCAAGGTCCTCACGATCTGCCCGAGGCAACAGCGAGCTGCTAGTATTTATTTCTAGATCTCCGACAATATTATTTAGATAAGAGACTGTAGAAAAATGTGCGCTTGCAGTAATCCACTTGTTTTATTCAAACATTAAAATACCTCAACAAATTGTTGAGATGTGGTTAGATCTCAAATTAATTTATTACACAGAAATTATAAATTGCACGATAAATAATTCCTATACAGTTATTTAGATTCTGCTGGACTTTTTCTTGGGTAATTATGTGATTTTTATTTGTCATTGCTATATATCTTGGCTGGATAAAATGTTGCTCGTCGTCTCTTCTTGGAAATTGCGTAATAGTAAGATTGTGAAAATTATTGGATTCAGTGTTAAAGAAATATATTGCTAATAATTGTTACCTTTTTAGTAAATTTTTATTTAAAAAAAATTACTAATAGAGAGGTATCGATGGTGAGATTTTCAAAAAATTTTTCAAATGAGCGCGAACTAGGACCCCTAGAACCCATATCCGGGGTCAGTGTGTATCCGTCTGATAACTCAAAAAATAATTAACCGATTTAGATGAAACTCGGCAAGTGCCTTTCTTTTATTAATGGCTTGGATGAGTTCGTTGGCCACGAAAATCGGACGGGGTTTTCCGGGTGTATCAGGCAAGTGGTAGGCAGATTGACTCCTCAGTGATCGTCATAAAAATTGAATCATTGAAACTGACCCCGGACATGTGTTCTAGGAGGCCTCGTTTATGCCCGTTTGGAAAAATCTATTTGAAATTCAAAACTCGCGAATTTCTACAAAATTCACTAAAAACCAGAAGTATTTAAAAGCAAGTTAAATATAGCATGTAAAGATTACTTAAGTTAATCGAATCTTGATATATGTTTAAAATTTAGATGGAAAAGAGAAGAGTGTCAGAAAGTGAGATCCTTTTTACTGCTGCTTTAACTAAAATTATTTTTACAGACACCTATTGAGAAAAAGGGAAACCGTAGACCAAGAGGTACTTCGGGAAGCCCTGCCTTAACTAATTAACAGCCGAAGCTACAATTAAAAAGTCTGGACGCAGCAAGTGCGTAATAGAACATTTTCGTAAAAATGTTTTTAATTGCAAATATGTCTTGTTTTTAAAAGAAAGACATTTGTTGGCAGTATAACCTATATAGTAGTAACAATGCATCAAAAAGTGCAAACACTTGCCGAAAATAAACTCTAAAGGTTCCAGAAAAAACTGGTCCAATTTTCCTGGCCAACGAACCTCTCCAAGCTGCTATCACACCTACCCAGATATAATATTATCAACATATTACACAAGTCTTACAAAAATGATTTCTACAGAAACACAAAAACATTTCTGTGAAAAACAATTCCAAATTCAGCCACTATTGGATAGTACCTGTATACGGCAGCTAAGATTTTTGCGACAGATAATACAAACAAATAGCTCTCTAAATATGTCGCATTTAGAGAGATTTTTGTTTGTATTGCCATGGGACTTCGCTATCTATATTGGTAAAAACGCCGTCTCACAATTTGTGATATGTGTTTGTGATATGTGCCAAAAACGTGAAAAGTTCCAAAACAATTGAAATAACTCAAAAACGATTAACGATAACAATTTTTTTCCTTACAAACATGCATTATAATTCGATGGAAAATACAAAAATGCGATACCATAAGGGGTTTCCAATTAAAGAAAAGAAAGTGTTTATTATCGACGACTTATGGGCTATGGGACTCTGTGATTGTCAAAATAGCTTTATAAGATGTAGCTCGAGACACCACCCTATAATTAATGTATATCATTTTTTCTCATATCTTGTATAATAACAGATATATTGAGCTTTATAATAGGTTTATAAGATGCATCTCGAGACATCACCCTTAAAATTAACGTATATCATTTTTTTCTCATATCTTGTATAATAACGGATATATTGAGCTTTACCATACAAATGCGGCACCCTGTATATGTACAAACAGAGAAAAACTGAAACTGACTATGGGTTTTTGGGCTTCTAGTTCGCGCTCATTTGAAGAAATCTTTATAAAGTTCATAAGCCGCGGTCTTCTCAATAACGAATTTTTTCTACAAAAATTTGCTAACATACAGACTACTAAATCATAAACTATACACCTGGAGTTACTGCCAAAGCACCAGAAAGGGGGTCTATTTGAAATGGATTTTACGAAATTATTTTAGTAAAATGATGATTGAAGCTGAAACTTAAGGCTTTGTAAAACACACTTATTATGACATTTCTTGTATATAATCAGCATTTGTTTCAGGTTCGTTATCCGAAAATTGCAAATTTTGACGTTTCAAATCGCGACTTTGACGTTTTAAGAAGGAAACTTTAAAAAAAATTAAAATATTTTTATGCTATTTCTTGACCTTCTTGCGTCAAGAAAACTTAACCGTCGTGTGTAATATTCAATTGGTTTTGTTAATCACACACAATATTTTGTTCTGGTGCTTCCCTGTGATCACAAGTGGCAATCAAACATTCTTTTCTTTAAATTCCCATAACTTTTTTTTTTCTTTTAACATAGAGATCAGAATTTCGGTATGTAGGGCAAGTTTGATAGTAGAAACGTATGTTTCAAGGCGCCATGTGGTTGTCATATCTCTGTTATTTTCGGAGATACAAAAATTTTCCGAAAGAAACACAAAATTTTCCGGGAAAAACTGGTCCGATTTTTCTGGCTACGAACTTATCCAAGCCACTTACAAAAGAAAGGTACGTATCAATTTTCATCTAATCGGCCCATTATTTCTTGAGTCATCGGTACGATATATAGTCATCCTCAGGACGTAGGGGCTTAACTGACAAAAAAGCGAAATTGTGTTAAACCCTGCAACGTGAATGTTTCACCATGCTTTATGTTACCACGAAAGGGCTTATCTCAGTTCCTCAAGGTTAAGCTGGTAATGCAGCATGATACTTGGACCTATCTTATATGTCCTAAAATATTGACTGGACGAAGGGGCTTATGTAATTAGGCCTTTTCGTAAAAACATATCTAGAGGACTTTAGGAAAACATTAGTTTCACGAAAAGGCCTAACTAACGCGTTGCGCCTGCGCCTGTAGTTATATATAAGAATATAACACAAACCACTCTTTCAAACATCGACATTCCTGAAAAACACAAAATATCCAAACAACCCGAAAAATATATCGTTAAAGGGGAATCAAGAGAGTATGTATTAAAGAAAACAAATCAACGCAAAAGAGATAGCAAATACTCTGCGAAATTCTGGTCTCCAATACAAGTCTCCGACCAAAAAACTGATTGTCCCTGAAAGAAAAATGAGTATCGGTTGCAATGCTGAATCTTGCAAGAGAATCGGTTAGAAATGTTTTTTGTTCTACGATGATATCCGGCAGCAAATTTTTAACAAATTTCTTAATCTATAGGGCATTTTTAATTGAAACGCGAATATGTAGTTCGTTTTATCAATGAGGAATGTATAAAAAGAAAAACGATATCAGTCCAGGCGTCAGAAGACTAAGCATTTTTTTCTTCCGTTGGAGGGAAAAAAGAGATGCTATGCAAAAGTATGTTTTTTTATTAGGGTTACCGATAAAGCCATGCGTACTGCAGTTTAAAAAAAATAAAGCAGCGGTGTAATTACTAAATATGTGTATGGAGGTCGCCAGCATTCGTATGCTTTAAAAGACAAAGCCTTACCAGTATCTGTAATCAATCATATTAAACGATTTCCAAAAGTGGAGTCCCACTATCGCCGCAAGAGTTCAACAAGGAAATACCTATATAGCGATTTATTTCTGCCGTAAATGTACACACTGTATTTAGAACATTATGCAGAAAATTGCATTGAGAAAGCGGCATAAAAATATTTGCAAAGAAGAAGCCCAGCTTCATAAAATATCTATGGTTTGTGCTTCGTTTGACCTGCAACAGGTTATGCATGTACCTATATCAAACGATAACAAAATCTTCTACAAAAGATCTTCTCTATAGGTTGTTTTTGTTTTACCTGGAGTAAGGGAAATGGTAAACGAGGTTCCTGTGAGATAGCGACAGCTTTGTATAATTTTTTAGGTAGATACTACAAAGATGGAACTAAGGTGTATCTATTCGCAAACGGACGTGGGAGGGGGCAAATAAAAAATCAATTATAGCCTCCACTCTACTGTATGTAATTAACAACAGCACGAATTTAGAAGAGATATTCCTTAGATTCTTTGCCCCTCGCCATGGTAAAAACGAAGGAGACTCGGCCCACAGCGCGATTCCAAATGCTCCAAAAATTAGCTGGTGGTATCATGGTTCCCACGCAACTCATTTCAGTATTTCGTCTGGCGAGAAGAAATAATTCATATACTGTTGTCCCCTTAAGCTACACTTACTTTTTAGATTTGAAGATGTGTTCGCAAAATCTTCGACATCTCTCCATACGTACAGATGATAGCAGTTCAGACAAAAACATAAAGTGGAATGAAATGGTTGACTTTGCTGTAAAGAAAAGTGGCCGATCAAGATTTATTTTAAGAATAACCATTTAGAAACTCAGTACACATCAATCAATTTAAAAAGCCAAACATCTGCTTCTGTTATACATTCAGTTATGCACAATAATATACCCAAGCTTTACAAAGAACCACCTCCAGTGGTGCAACACCAGTTGTGAAAGAAAAAGAACACGCGGACTTTTATCGCTCATTACCTAATTCGACAGCAAATTTTCGTTTTTGTCTGTAAAATATAACTTAATAAACACATTGCTTACAGAGTATGGCCTTTTTGAATCACATAATCGAATAATCCCGAAGCTACCTTATTAGTTTATAGTGGGCTTATCCCACAATTTTCTTTTTATTTGCAGCCACAAATGGGCTTATTTAAAAAAAACAAATTCTTTGGGGCTTTTTTAGTGAATTTTCTTAAAAAAAATTCACTAATGAGGAGATCCCGACTTTTGAATTTTGAAAATATTTCTTCAAATGAGCGCTAATTAGGCCCCCCAGAAAACATATCCGGGGTCAGTTTCAATTTTTATATGTTATATATATATATATATATATATATATATATATATATATATATATATATATATATATATATATATATATATATATATATATATATATATATATGTATGTATCACACCAATAACTCAAAAAATAATGGGCCGATTTTGATTAAATTTGGTGAAAAAATTCCTTTTGCAAATGGCTCGGATAAGTTAGTTAGCCAGGAAAATATGCCCAGGTGTTTTCTTTCGAAAAAAAATTATATCTCCGGAATTAACAAAGTAAGGGCAACCAAATTTGGTACGCAGGTTTATGTCTTTATAGGTAAGTTACTTACCAAAATTTAGCTATGTATCTCAAAAGACAAAAAAGTTATAGGGATTTAAAGAAAAATAAAATGGGGTTTTCCTCAAAACGTCAAAGTGACGATTTAAAATGTCAAAATTGGCAACATTTAGGCAACCCAAGCAACATTTAAAGTCAAATTGACATAAAATCGCCCTACCAATAGGTCGGCGACCAAATCACCACAGGTCATTTTCAAATAAAATTTAAGTGTATTTTACCAATGTGGGGAATAAAGTCAAAGTAATATGGAAGTCGATAATAGGTCCAGCAAGGTGTTTCGACCAAGGCGTTTTAGTTATATTTAGTGCATTTTCATTCAACATTGGGCCGATGGACGTAATATATTGGTAAATATGTGCTACGCTTTACTTGAATCGGACATCTAGGCGCCGAGTGCCGTGACGTTCTTAACAACGAACTACGCATGTGACATTATTCGGTTCTGCAGGATCTGTGGTTATGTATGTATAAACGAACAGTATAGTAGTAGAGATATTGTCCATCTTTGTTAAAAAATGACATCTTGAATGATCAAAGAACTTACTTCAAATATTTGTAACAATGATGAAGGAGATTCGCACTGTATAAAGAAAAAAACCACTGCGGTTATGTTTTTTTCTGTTAACATGATGATGATACTTCGATAAAATTCAAGCGCCCGTGTAAAAGATAAAATTAGTGAAAATAAAAATTTATTCAAAATTTTTGAAATTCTGATTTTGGAGGATTGGTGATGTAAACAACACAAAACTATCTTGTCGTCATGGTATACAATCATTATTTAATGTTTTTTTCGAACTAAAATTTGATTACACTATATTCAACAAAATATTATTTTTCATTTTCCAATACAATCAAGATGGATACCGCAGAATTAATTTAATATGGCTGCCCTTCTAACATTATTGACCTGAAAGTTAATTTTGCCCTATTTTTTTTTACCTATAAGCCACAATTCCTAATGACAGGGCAAACTAACCAAACTTTGAAGGCAATTTGTCCTATTATGGGAATTTCAACTATATGGTAAACGAATTTTGTTTGAATTTATTAGAAATGAAACATTTTCGTGTATAGAAATATATATTACTTATATCCGTGCACAGTCGAGAGACATATAGGAATGATTATACAGCGCTTTTGGTCTTTGATTCCATAATATATAAACATTAATAGCAAATAGAAACAAAATAAAATAAGTAAATAAACATAAACATGACAGCTGACCGTGTTGCTAATACTTCACTCCATTTGGCATGAAAAGGGATGTATTATATTGAAGAGGGAAACGTGCTGATTTGATACCAGCATAGAATTGAAATTCAGTTTTACTTTCATATACCTAGTAGTAGTAGTCGATAAAGTTGTCATACTTTTTTAGGATTGAAAAATGAGTTCTTCATTTGATGTAAGCCATTTTGAATGATCAGCGTCTATCACTATTTTTCTGTGAGCATTCTTTACTACTCTATAATAGTTTGTAGTATGTCTGTAATCTTTTATTGGTTTCAAAGGGGGCATTGTAACACTATATTTGTTACTGGTGCATGCACATTAACAACAAGAATAAACTTTTATTGATGAAGTTTATCAACTGACACACCTTTAAGATTTACAAATGTATTTCACTGCTGTACACTTTGAACTTTGAGGACAATTTTTATTTCAAGTCAGATTTTATGGGTATTTTCAACTTGAAGGTGGGCAATTTGACTTGGAAGACTATTTCTGCAGTAATTATGACTTTATAGCCGATCAGAAAGCCATTTTAGGTTAGCTCAGTGCCCAAAATATTTCCTGTGCTGTATTGCAATGAAATTGGTAATATATATGTAAGCTGGACTTCACAAGACGACCTCCAATTTACTATACCACAGAAACATATTGCAGGTTAATATTAGGTAATAAATTACCTTAAAGTAGGTATTTCAGGTATCTGGGCTTGGTAGTCGATTTTCAGTCCAATTTAGGGCACACTTCGACCTAAAAATTACCAACTCTGGAATTGAAACACAAAAGTATATTCCAGTATATTTTATGAGTAAAATTAAACCAATTTTTTCCCAATTTAGTTACTTGTAAGTTACTGACTTTGGAGTAATTTTAATAGTCATAAATAAGCTAGTTCGGAGCCGCATTTCCAAATTGTAGTCATTATGACAATCAAGGCAACATTTTAGTTAATTATTACTAAATTACAACTTGGTTTGGTTATTTGGACTCGAGTGCTGGTTAACATGCCTTAATTTGTTGCTTGGGAAGTAACTTGAATCTAATACGGGCTATAGAAATAAAATGTCTCAAGAAGGATGTTTTACAAACCCTAAAGTCTTAGTTTCAACCGTCATTGTCCATCATTTTACTAAAATATTTGCAGAAAATTCATTTCAAATAGACCCTTTCTCTTATGCTTGGCAGTAGCCTTAGCTATAGAGTTTATCGTTTAATGGTATATAATTTTTGTTGAATTTTCGTAAAAAATCAATAAAGCTCAATATATCCGTTATTATATAAAATATAAAAATATTGTATATATTAATTATAGGGTATCTTGAGCTACATCTTAAAATAATATTTCTACAATCACAGGGTGGCCCATAAGTTGTTGGTGATACAAATTTCCTTTTTTTTAATCAAACACGCCTTATGTTATTGCATTTTTGCATTTTCCATCGAAATATAATGCATGTTTGTAAGAAAAGAAATTCTGGATGCAGCAAGTGCGTTATGGTAGCGAATTTTGATCAAATGTTTCATATTTGAACAGCTCAACTTGCTATTAACCTATAAGGTTGACCAAGAAACGTGTTTTTTCGGGAACACATTAAGTTTACTTTTGGACATTTTTGTACATTTTCACACAATAAAGTTATTTTGATAAAACATGCCACATTGTTTTTACTATATAGGTTATACTGGTAACCAAATTTGATGCCGGCTTCCTTAAAAAAAAAACACACATATTTGTTATTAAAAACATTTTTATGAAAATTCACTACCATAACGCACTTGCTGCGTCTAGAGTTTTTATTTTTTTACTTTACTTATTCTAAAATAAATTTGCAGTATTTTATATTTTCATAAAAAAACAGTAACCCTTTTGGAATTAGACACTAAATGTTTAAATATCACGTCAAAATACTATAAAATCTTTAAAACGCTCTCCTGAAAAATAGTGATATATCAGTTAGGCCCCTACGTCCTGAGGACGACGATATATATATATATATATATATATATATATATATATATATATATATATATATATATATATATATATATATATATATATATATATATATATAGAACACAGAACCCCTCATTTCGTTTTACGAAAATTGGCTAAAGAGGGATGCTGTAAACAGAGAGTCATGGTTGCGACAATAGGGCGACACTGCCTTTAGATTGTGATGGTAATTTTGGTAGACAACACTTTTACTGAAAGTTATCGTTTCCTGTGCCCCATGATGAAATGAAACCGCGGTTGCCTCTTGGGCTGTAAATGTAACAGTGCTACACTTGCAGGCACACAGATTTTTAGATCCTCCCTATAACTTACGTAACCGGAGAACGTGATCAAACCGCAATCCAGAGTATTAAATTTGAATCTTTATACACAAGAATTTAAATTCTGAAATCCATCGATTACAAAGCAAACGAACATTAAAATAGATGTTTCATGGTTATTTGCCACAAAACGCATTAGTCTTTCTTTTATATAGTTCGTTCAGCGGAGCTCAGCCAGAAAATGCACACAGCAAGATAAACAAACTTTGAAATGTGATACCGTGCTTTAAGTTATGCAATATGTATAAAAGAGTGTCGCCAGTATCTGTTGAAGCTTAGTTGCTCCACCATACCGCGAGATGTCCTCACAAAACCTGATTTAATCGCGTGTTTGCTGCTAGAATGTTGAACAAATGTGACTGTCAACTGTTTTATTAATTACCACGTTCACTTGCTAGATGTACTCGAATGCAAGCGCCGTATGGAAATAATGACCTGTCATAAAAAAATCTAAAAGTATGTCTCTGGTTTCGTTCTTAGTTTGTAAATTATAGCAATACATTACAAAAAATTAAATGCTTATACCAGCAGTCAAGTTTACCAATAGTTTACCGGTATTAGAGCATCCAAAGTTAACAATCTTGTTTTTTTTAATTAGTTTTGTATTGTGGTGCAGAACTAGAACTACCGATTCTATTTCACCATAATATTGCGTGCTCTCTTCTGCACCGATTCAGCAGAAGACCCACTAATAACCAATGAGGTGTCATCAGCGTAGGGGGTAACTTTTTCTTACGTTATACAGGAAAGCTCATATGTTGTTTAGATCACGAAGAAAAAACCTCGGTGGTTCAGGGGTAATAACGTGTGCCTCTGAACCGAAGGGTACTGGGTTCGATCCCAGGTTACTCCTTTCACTTTTTCAGTACAAACTGTAAAATTAACATCAACCGAGGTTCTGGAATTGTATTTAAGCAAGTTGAATGTCTGCACGTTCCGCCCATCGGAGGGGGCGTAAAGCCGTAGGTTCCGTGTCCATGCGATGTTGGGCACGTTAAAGATCCATACCCTCCTTACAGAAAGGCAGGGGTTCGGCAAAATTTCCAGGATAGTGAGGTGAAACTGCTCCCTGGCGTCGGTGATTGGCCATAGTCGCGGAAATAAGCCGATGTAAAAGAAACAAAACACACACACAGATCACGAAGAGCAGCAGGCTGAGGATGCTACCTTGCAGGTAACCTCGCGAGCGTCCACCCATAACCCGAATACAAAGTTCCCCCATTTATATCGGCTCCCTAAATACTTTGTCTTCGGATTGTTAAGTATGATCTCATAAGATTCAGTGGAACACCCCGCATACCATAACACTCCAGCTTAGTGATAAGGATATTTTTCAATAATAATAATAATACTAATAATAACTTTGCTGCCGCTAAGTGCAGCTCTCCACAAGAACCGCGATTATCTATCTCTACGGGCCAACCTTAAACAGAAGACCTAGGATTACACATCTTTTTTTATACCAATGACTTAAAAAACTGTACCTGTGATGAGAGCAAGCTAACAACGAAAAGGTAGTACAGGAGCTTACGCGTGACACTGGGTTGGTGCTTGGCTTGTACAAGTGCGCTGTGGTCCATATAAGGAGGGGGTGACTTTAAGGGTACCGAAATTATGCGCAGCTCATTGGCGGAGGTGCCATTAAACATCTAGACGCTGAATAGACTTATACGTACCTGGGTGTCGAGCAAGCAGGCATTCAGGGCGCTGTAAGAACGAAAGAGGCTGTTCCAGGTAAGTATAGACAGCGGCTTCGGCAAATCTGAAACTCAGAGCTGTCCGGGCCAAATAAAGTGGTGGCCGCCAACATACTTGCCGTTGCAGTCATCCGTTACTCATTTGGAGTGATGAAATGGACCGTAGGAGAGTTGCGCCAATTTGATAGGGATACCCGCAAGCTTCTCCACAAACATCAAAGCTTGTACTTGAGGTAGTCCGTCCCCCGCCTATACCTCCCAAGACATCTGGGAAGTAGAGGACTACTGAACTTGGAGTGATTACACGACAAAGAGGTTTTTATTATGAGCTGCAAGGTTCTTAAAAACTCGGATCCCCTTCCGCGAATTGTCAAGACACACTAAAACGCAGGAACAGGAGCATTCCTGTTCAAGGGAGCAGGCAGATCAGCGGGTAAACTCTGACTGTGCTTCAATCACAGATCGGGAAGTAGGCAAAATGACTGAGGTTGACATTCCTACCTTAGAAGCTATAATTAGAGATTCCCTACAAAAACATTTGTTGGGACAGTATATAGAAGAACACAGCTTGTCAACAAGGCTGACATTTTCTTTTTTCAACTCAGCGCGGCTCCGCTCGGAGACTGAAGGTTTATCTTAGCCTGCGAAGATGGTGTGATAAACACCTTGGTCTACGGCAAGCGCATAATGTAGGTGAACATAGCAGATGACAGCTGTATAATCTATGCTCAAGCGCCGGAGACTCTTATGCATTTCTTGAGTGCATGTCCGATGATGGCGTCTACCAATTACGTATATCGGATTAATACGAGTTGTATTAATATCTTGGACATTCGTATCGGATAGACCAAACACCAGTGCTGCCTTAACAACCAGGGGATGTTGAGTCTGTGGTGGAAAACGATGCCATATATATACTGGAATTTCTCAGTCTCAACCCTCAGGCCAGTGGCCGCTGGTAGGCCTGACTTTTATTTCCATTTATCCTTCTCGACAAACAAAATAAAATCTTGTTTGTCATAGAGTTCTCGGCTCCAGCAAAGACGAACGCTGGGTTAAGGAGAAGAAAAACGGAGCAAGTATAGAGACCTTCTGTTTGCGCTTATGCAGCTTTATTCAGGACACCACATACGACTTGTCTTTCTAATTATTGGCTGTATAGGAGGTGTAGGCAACACACTGCTGCGGGAACCCAAGCAAATTCCTGCATACCACACCGCTGCATATTCACCAACTTGCGGGATGCAAAAATCTTTCGTCCTTGGGTATTTGCGCATCCACTGTTCTCTGAACCTGGATGACAAACGTTAGGACAAAGAAGGAGGAAAACAGCAGCTTTATTCAGGACACAACATACGACTCGTCGTTCTAATTATTGGCTGTCTAGGGGGTGTACCCAATATTCTGCTGCGGGAACACAAGCAAATTCCCGCATACCACACCGCTGCATATTCAACAGCGTGCGGGATGCAAAAATCTTTCGTCCTTGGGTATTTACGCTTCCTCCGTTCTCTGAACCTGGATGACAAACGTACGGATAAAGCAGGAGGAAAACGGTGCAAGTACAGAGACCACCTGTTTGCGCTTCGGCAGCTTTATTCAGGACCCAACATACGACTCGTCTTTCTAATTGTTGGCTGTCTAGGAGGTGTACGCAATACACTGCTGCGGGAACCCAAGCAAATTTTCGCATATCACACCACAGCATATTCACCAGCTGCGGGATGCAAAAATCTTTCGTCCTTGGGTATTTACGCTTCCTCTGTTCTCTTAACCTGGATGACAAACGTTAAGATAAAGAAGGAGGAAAACAGCAGCTTTATTCAGGACACAACATACGACGCGTCGTTCTAATTATTGGCGATCTAGAGGGTGTACCGAATATTCTGCTACAGGAACACAAGCAAATTTTCGCAATTTTGTGAAGATCTAGTTATTAAAAAGGTATCCTTCCAAAAATAGACACCAGTTATGGGGGAAAGGAAGAAGGGTAAGAGGAAACACTTGAAAGTGTATTAGTCAAATAAATTGTGTCAACAGAAATTTTGTGAAGACCTCGTTATTTAATAAAAAGTGAGCCTTCCAAAATTTGACACCAATTTTTGGTAATTTAATATTAGATATATATATATATATATATATATATATATATATATATATATATATATATATATATATATATGTATATATATATATATATATATATATATATATATATATATATATATATATATATGTATATATATATATATATATATATATATATATATATATATATAAATATTAGATATACAATAATAATATATCATCAAAATTGCATACCTGTATGCATATGTAAGCTCCCTCCGCACAAGCCTAAGACTTCTGGGTGCGGAGTTTGTCTACTGTTGTGTTATTAAAACGATATGCACAAGCTAATGCTTTTATATTATTTGTGATACAGTGTATACTTTTTGTCTGCAATAAAGTATATGCATAAGTGTGTGTAAAGGAATTAAATGTTTTGAACGGAACCCTACTAATGAACTGACATGTAAAAAATGTTAACTAAATGTATTTGGAAGTAGGTATTTCCAATATTTGTAAAGGCACATTTTCAATGTTTGCTGGCCACTGTCTGCATATGAGTGTCAATATTTGCCTTGTTCTTCACAGTTACATATACAAAGACAAAGGTTGACGTTAGTTGTCAATTCGAAGAAATAACCTTCATTATTGAGTGGTCACCAATTTGTGTCCAGTTACACACACACAAATGAAACAAACGCTTAAAAACTATAAAATCGATATTCTTTGTTCAAATAAAAAGTATTTACGATTATAAACATATATATATATATATATATATATATATATATATATATATATATATATATATATATATATATATATATATATATATATATATATATATATATATATATATATTGTTAGGTTTTTAGTAGTACTGTCAGTTATAAGTATTCATTTCACAACAGAACTTCACTAGAACCGCTAGTTAAACTGTATTTTTAGTGAATTTTTATTACGGCTTATGGACCAGCCTGCGATTATCAAAATAATTTTATAAGATGCAGCTGAAAAACCCTGTAATTAACGCATACAATTTTTGCTCGTATCTTATATATAAACAAAAATATTGAGTTTTACTGTAGGAATGTGTCACCCTGTATATGTGTAAAGAGACAAAAACTGAAACTTACCCCGTATGTGGGTGTTAGGTGTTCTAGTTCACGCTCATTTGAAGAAATCTTTTCAAAATTCATGTCTACAAAAATCTGCTAAAATATAGACTATTAAACCATAAACTCTATAGCTGAAACTACTTCCAATGCATCAGAAAGAGGGTCTATTTGAAATGGATTTTCCGAAAATATTTTAGTAAGGACAATAATGGTTAAAGCTGAAACTTAGGGCTTCGTAAAACACACTTATTATGACATTTCTTGTTCACAATTCGTATTTGTTTCAGATTATTTGTCTGAAAATTGCAAATTTTGACGTTTCAAATCGCGACTTTGACGTTTTAAGAAAAATTATAAAATTTTCAAAATATTTTTTCTGCTACTTCTTGACTTGCTTTCCTCTGATCACCAGTGGCACCCAAAATTTGTTCTTTAAATGCCTATAACTTTTTGTTGTTGTAACGTAGAGATCTGAATTTCGGCATGTGTGGTAACTTGAATCGTAGAAACGTAGTGCCAAATTTGGTTGTCATAGATTTGTTAATTTCGGAGATATAAAAATTTTCCGAAAGAAAACCCAACACTTTCACGGGAAAAACAAGTCCAATTTTCCTGGCTAACGAACCTATAAAAGCCACTTACAAAAGGAAGGTACCTACCAAATTTAATCAAAATGGGCCCATTATTTTTTGAGTCATCGGTGTGACGTATATATATATATATATATATATATATATATATATATATATATATATATATATATATATATATATATATATATATATACATAGACAAACAAACACACACACACACACATGATAAATGTTTAATAAGCTATTATAAAAAATATTTTCGGATTTTCTTCAAAAAATTATTTGCGAATTTTCTTGATTTTTTTTTAAGTTCGTCGAAAATGTTTTTGTGATAACTATATTTTGTTAGGTGGGTAAATAACTTGAAACGGTTCGTTGGCAAGAAAAATCGGACCAATTTTTTCGAAAAAGTTTTAAGTTCATTTTCGGAAAAATTTTCCACTTTTTCAAACAATAAAGTTATTTTGATGAAATATGGTACATTGTTTCTACTATATTGGTAACCAAATTTGTGGCTGCTTTCATTAAAGAAAGACAGATTTGCTATTAAAAACATTTTTTTAACGAACACACCTTATATTATTACATTTTTGCATTTTACATCGAAATATAATGCATGTTTGTAAGAAAAGAAACTCAGACCGCAGCAAGTGCGTTATGGTAGCAAATTTTTATTATGTTTCAAATTTCAATGCCTCAAGTTAACGTTTGTTGGCTAAGAACCAGTTTTGCGGGAACATTTTGAGTTCATTTTGGAAAAATCTTTTACATTTTCAAACAATAAAGTTATTTTGATGATATATGGTACGTTGTTTCTACTATATAGGTTATACAGGCAACCAAATGTCATCCCTGCTTTCGT
Source organism: Tillus elongatus (assembly GCA_964006375.1). Lineage (NCBI taxonomy): Eukaryota > Metazoa > Arthropoda > Insecta > Coleoptera > Cleridae > Tillus > Tillus elongatus. Next base: position 176,618,928 of record OZ023265.1, read on the forward strand.
TAAAACAAAAGATACATTTGCTTTAAAAAATATGTTTATAAAAATTCACTACCATAACGCACTTGCTGCGTCCAGACTTTTTAGTGAACTTTCTTTAAAAAAAATCACTAATGAGGACATCCCGACTTTTGAATTTTGAAAAAATTTCTTCAAATGAGCGCTAATTAGGCCCCCCAGAACACATATCCGTGGCCAGTCTTAATTTTTGTATGTATATATATATATATATATATATATATATATATATATATATATATGTATGTATGTATATATATATATATGTATGTATGTATATATATATATATATATATATATATATATATATATATATATATATATATATATATATATATATATATATATATATATATATATATATATATACATATATATATATATATATATATATATATATATATATATATATATATATATATATATATATATATCACACCGATAACTCAAAAAAGAATTTTGATTACATTTGGTGAACAGCTTCCTTTTGGAAGTGGCTTGGATAAGTTCGTTAGCCAGAAAAATCGGCTCAGGTTTTCCCGGAAAATGTTGTGTTTTCTTTAAAATAAAAATTGGCAACATTTAGGTAAAGAACCTGAACCTAATACGAGCTATGGAAAGAAAATGTCTCAAGAAGAATGTTTTACAAACCCTGAAGTCTTAGTTTCAATCGTCATTTTCCTTCGTTTTACTAAAATATTTCCAGAAAATTCATTTCAAATAGACCCTCTTTCTGATGCTTGGCAGCACCCTTAGCTATAGAGTTTATCGTTTAATGGTATATAATTTTTGTCGAATTTTCGTAAAAAATCAATAAAGCTCAATATATCCGTTATTATACCATATATGAAAAAAAATTTATACATTAATTATAGGGTGTCTGAGATACATCTTAAAAAATTATTTCTACAATCACAGGCTGGCCCAAAAGTCGTTAGTGATACAAATTTTCTTTTTTTTTAATCAAACACGACTTATGTTATTGCATTTTAGCATTTTCCATCGAAATATAATGCATGTTTGTAAGGAAAGAAATTCTGGACGCAGCATGTGCGTTATGGTAGCGAACTTTGATCAAATGCTTCATATTTGAATTTGCTATTAGCCTATAAGGTTGACCAAGAAACGAGTTGTTTCCGGAACACTTTAAGTTTATTTTAGGAAATTTTTGTACATTTTCAAACAATAAAGTTATTTTGATAAAACATGTCACATTGTTTTTACCATATATGTGATACTGGTAACCAAATTTGAAGCCTGCTTTCTTAAAAAAAAACATATTTGCTATTAAAAACATTTTTATGAAAATTCACTACCATAACGCACTTGCTGCGTCCTGAACTTGTTTATATATGGTCATAGATTTCATTATAGAACAATAAAACCAAGTTTTAAGTTACAAGCAATTTGATTTTATGACAAGGAATCTGCTACTTTTTAGGTGATTTACACATGTACATCTTATGTTGTACAGGTATGTCGATTTATGTGTTGTAATCAATTAAAAGTTGTCTAGCATAAAGCTATATGTGTGTGTATATTTATGTACAAGTATGTGTAGACCGGGTACGTCATTTTAGTGTCATGTATGTGTTAAATGATCGGATCGGAGGTCGAGCAGAATAAGGCCAAACGGTGTGGACAGCTACTAACCTGTTTTCCTCGACGATCTATGCCATTGTTTACGTGGGCATATGAGAACGTGTGGAAATGCTTACGCAATCTATCAACATTCCTTTACATTTTTACTATATACGTCAGACCGTTCAAATGCGACTTCAGTTCTACCTTTACTTAAGGCTGGAGCCAACATAAGGAAACTTGCAAATTACCACTTAGTTACAAAAAAAAATCAGGCTGCAAATTAATTAGAGTTGTTAACCTCTTTTAGTTAAAAAAGTGAGAACTTGTAAAGATGGCCATACGATGGACATGCAAAAAGAATGGAGAAATGTTTAATTTATGGACATCTTTATTGGAAGAAAGACTGGTCATCTTTCTCCTCAGCTTCATCCTTTTCAGCCCCAGTCTCGCTGTCATAGCTTTTTAGCCTGTGTCATTGTTTATGTCACAGATTTTGTTGCGCCAAAGACGTATACTCTTGAGGTTTCTTAGCATTTCGAAATCATTTTATAAAAGTAGTACATGAGAGAAGATTAAGATCTGTGATGAGCACTGATAAGTAAAATTTGGAGAACCCAATTCACCACAATACAGTTTTTAGACCTGACGATCGTTTCGCTAACAAAGTTTGCGTCATCAGAGGGATGAATAAACGAAGTGAATAAAGACGGCTTATGTTTAAGTTTAAAGATAAAAGAAACTATTTTAGAACCATTTTTATAGCGACTTGGCTTTATTTTGCTTACCATTCTACTATATTATGCGACAGCATAATATACCTATGCTGGGCTAAAACTGTATTTGATGCCGTTCATAAAGCTACAAATATAATGTCTTTTAATAATTGATTAAATCTCCGAGTTAAATAACAATCACTTGGCAAATTCTCTGTTTCACCTCTGTCATTTTCCATTATTGCAGTCGAAATTTTACGATTGTTGGTCCCGGTAGTATGTTTTATGCCCTGTATATATATATATATATATATATATATATATATATATATATATATATATATATATATAAATTTTAACGGACTTTCATTTTGAGTTCTAGGGACCCAAATTCGCGCTTATCTAAAAAAATATTTTCAAAAGCTTTTCAACGTGACCTCTCTATTAGCAAATTTTTCTTAATGAAAATTGGCTAATAACCAGGGAAATTAGGGACCGTAGGTTTTAACTAGAGTCAGAAAAACAAGACTTTTTAAAAGTGTAAAAATCCAATATTGCGCCCATAAGAAAAATCAAAGTTATGTATTGCAACTCTTGCATCAAGAACGCCTTGGAAAACATGATGACATATTTGGATTGCACATAAAAAAGTGTCCAAACAATATCATAGTTAAAAAAAGTCTAGTTCTTTCGGTAGTCGCTTGAAAACGAAAAAAAATTAAAATTGGAAACTTCCGTTTTTTTCGAATAGTTAAAAAACTAAAAATGTCACCTCAAATTCTCTTGCAGATAATTGATTAGCGTAGAAATAGGCAACTTTGCCCCAATTTAATCATCCTCTTATCTCTCACGGATTAGAATATCCCAATGGTGATGCTCGGATTTGAGCTATCCTGTATATATATATATATATATATATATATATATATATATATATATATATATATATATATATATATATATATATATATATATATATATATATATATATATATATATATAGGGTGGCGCATTGAAAACGAAACAGACCTATTTGCGTCCAGAGAAATTTTTTTTAAGAAACGCTAAAACACATCAATTTTAATATTGAGGGCGACATGTTTTGACATAAAACTCAACTTTGTCACATGAACCCCTTAAGGGTGGTGATAACAACCCTCATATTTCAAATAGGGAACATAGGTCGAGTGTGACATCATTTGAAAGATCTTTTTTTTTCTGAATTCAGCACACTAATTTTTTTGGAAGTTTTATTAATTTGTTTAAAAATTATTCACAGCTGAATATGCAAAAACACATTTCACTCATTCCGATAAGAAATGTGCTGTAGTCAATGTTTTGTTGGTTTGTAAACAAAAAATTGACTATCAGAACTTTTCTTATCGTAATGAGAAAAATGCGGTTTATTATTTCAGTTTATCGGTCGGTTTGATACTTGATAGTACTATCGAAAATTAATTTCACAATGGTGTATTCTGTAGAAGAAAGAGTTGAAATAATTACTCCTTTTTTCAAAAACCATGACTGTGCCAACCGTACCGCAAATTTGTTTAATGAACGGCATCCGAACAGACATGCTAACAGAAAATATATTTTGGAGTTAATTGCAAAGTGGTTCAGTAGCCAACAAAAAACGGGATCCTGAACGTGAATTTCCGGTTAGAAATGAGACTCCTCAAATTGAAGTTTAAGACAAATTGCTGCAGACCCAACTTTGAGCACGAGAAAATTGGCCACTGTTTCAAACATCAAAAGAAGAACTATTCAGCGAATATTAAAGCATCATAAATTTCATTCGTATAAAATTCATCTTGTACAACAACTGAATGAAGATGATTTTGATCGGCGGCTGGAGTTTTGTGAAGTTATGACTGCACGAATAGCTGATAACGGGAACTATCTGTTTTTCAGACGAGTGTACGTTTTTATTAAACTCTACAGTCAATCGTCATAATTGTCGTTATTGGACAGCTAATATTCCAAGAAATTTTCACGAAGTCCACACTCAAACTGCACAGAAATTGAATGTCTGGACTGGCAGTTTTGCAGACCGTTTAATCGGACCAATTTTTGCTGATGGCAATTTGAGTGGCGAAACGTATTTGGAGTTACTAGAAGATATCGTTTACCCTCTACTAATTAACATTCAAGAAAATCAATTAGTGTTTCAACAAGATTGATCTCCTCTGCATTTTTCAACGTGTTAGGGAGTTTTTGAACAGAGGGTTTCCAGAGCAATGGATTGGGCGTAGAGGTGCTATTAAGTGCCCCCCTAGATCACCGGATTTTACTCCTTTAGACTTATTTCTATATGGCCATTTAAAGAGTAGAATTTTCGCAACAGAACCGGAGTCTCTGGAAGAATTACGACGACGCATTGTTGAAGAATGCCGTCTAATAACTCCACAAATGCTCCTGAATGTCAGAGCTCGTTTTGAACAAAATTTGTACTTTTGTATGGAACCTGGTGTTCAACAATTTGAACACTTACTTAACTGAATAAACATTTTTGAACGTTTGGTTTTGTTTTTTAGTTATTTTTTTAACGAAAAATGGACTAATTAGTGCATTTTTTATCACAATTAATGAAATACGTTCTTGCAACTCCAACTGTGAATAATTTTTAAACGAATTGATAAAACTTCCAAAAAAATTAGAGTGCTAAATTCAGAAAAGAAAGAGCTTTCAAATGATGTAACACTCGACCCATGTTTCCCATTTAAAATATAAGGGTTGTTATCACCACCCTTAAGGGGTTGATGTGACAACGTTAAGTTTTATGTCAAAATATGTCCCCCTCAATATTAAAATTTACGTGTTTTAGCGTTCTCTGGCCGTAAATCGGTCTGCTTCGTTTTCAATGCGCCACCCTGTATATATATATATATATATATATATATATATATATATATATATATATATATATATATATATATATATATATATATATATATATGTATAATTTTAGTAAAAAATATGTAGATTATTGCTGTGAAATTTTGCTAGGATAAAGCTTTTGATGCGTCCTGACTTTTTCAGATGTGTCGATACCCTTTAAGCACCTTCCGTTAAAGAAACGCTTAGAGTTTAAACGTACATTTAAAATGATAAACCAGTTTTTAAAAACTACGTGCGCATGCAGTAGACGATATCTTGGTTATTTGGTTTTTAAGTTGATTTTTTTGACGGGTTTTACAAATTACATACTAAATTGTATAATCTTTAAAACATATAAATATTTTTTAGTGCAAACAACATAGTTGTTTATTTATTTAATTCTAATTCAGTAAGTTACGAGCTTTTGCAGACTTTAGTGTCATTAAATTATGACGAAACATGGTACACGCTCCGTGATATTACCACCATGTCGTCAAAATCACGAAATTTTGCGTTTTTCTTAATCCTAACACGACAGTTCACCTTCTCGGCTAATCTAACCGGTTTATCATACAGAGTCGAGCTTAGGCAACACTAGTAGTTATACCTGCTCAGATTGATATCAATTCGCTTTATATGGATATACATTTTTTTCATCGTACCTTCTAAAGTTGACCCTGAAATCTCAGTTAATCGCATTTACTTCTTATCGTCTCGAAGATATAATACCAAAAAGTATTATAACGAGATGTCGAACGATAATGATCAAGATTATAGAGATCTTATCCAAATAAGAATTCAGCACGATACATTTTATACACGTGCACCTCATAAAGCAAGTATTTTTTTTACATTTAGGGATTAAAATTAATACAACCTTTTACCAACGGTATGATATACAAGTGTTTTTCGACTTGTCCCCGATATACTCTTGATCGGCGACATCGAGTTGATTCTGTAGTTGCACATAAAAAAAAATTATCTGCCCCCTCGTGTTGAATGTACAGGGTGACTTGTATTTTTAGGGAATTTGTACAGCGGCATCAATTGCAGTTCAAGAGTTTGTAACTTTAGAAAGGCAAACTTCCACGGTCTCTACTCTCAACTTGGCAGGGTTGAGCTCATTAGAAAATGGGTTGATTGGATCCCATTAGAAAATACCTCATCTGTAGATCAGGCGTGCGATGTATTTTACCGGTTGCTGTATAGCATATTTGATAAATACGTTCCCTATAAGAGAATACCAGATACTAGGTTTCCCGTATGGTTCACAGCCACACTTATTAAGTTTTTGAAATTTAAAGATTACTACTACTGGGCTAAGTATAAAAAGACCCGTTTGGTTTATCATCTCGAATGTTTCAAAAATATACGTAAAGGAGTCAAGAGACAATAAGAGACAGGGCATAAAAACTATACTTCTAAAATACAAAGCCAACTCGTAGCGAGTCCTTCTTCATTTTTGTCGTATATAAACAATAGGAAGAAATCTTCAAGGATTCCCAGTCTTATGTCCTTAAATGGTATACCACTGGATACACCACAGACAATAGTAGACGGTTTTGCCATACATTTTGACTCCTTCTCGCCTTCACATGTAAATTTCAAATCAGTAACTGAGGATGACGTTTTTACAGCCCTGAAGCATGTTAAGCCTAAACCTAAAACAATTGGCCCTGACGGAGTTTATGGCAAGAGATTGTGCGGCCGTGCTGAGTCACCCCTTATGCTTAATTTTTTACAAAATCTTTAAGACACACACCTATCCTGATGTATTGAAGATAGCCAGAGTGGTTCCGATATTTAAGTCGGATTGTCGATCTAAGATTGAGAATAATAGGCCCATATCGATTCTTTCAATATTTTCAAAAGTATTGGAGTCTATGCTTTATGGGCACATATATAAACTTAAAGAACAGGATACCAACCAAGCAGCATGGTTTTGTTGCTGGGCGCTCAACTGTGACAAACTTGTTGTTGTTCACTCAGTACACAGCCGAGTCAATTGACGCAGCTGGATGTTATATATACGGATATATCCAAGGCATTTGACAGAGTTGATCATTCTATTCTACTGTCTAAGTTGTCAGCAATCGGATTCGCTGAGGATCTGGTTCCATCTGGTTTTATGCTCATATTTGACAACCGTGCACATTATATAGAATATATGGGAATTAAATCCAAAAGCTATACTCCTTTGTCAGGCGTTCCACAAGGTTCTAACCTGGGTCCTCTACTATTTTTTATTTTCTTTAACGACCTCTGTGATCGTATATCTTGTGAGTTTTTAATGTATGCTCACGACCTAAAAATTTTTCGGGACTGTTCTGTGTTGCAGGATGATTTGGTTGCTCTTCAGAATTGGTGTCATAAAAATATGCTAGAACTCAATATAAGTAAATGTACTGTAGTGACCTATTCTAGGAGGGTTACCAATATCAATTTTAATTATATTTACAGGGAAGTGTTTTGCATTGGAGTAATAGCAGGAGAGATTTGGGTGTTGTTTTTGACCAAAAACTTTGTTTTGACTTTCATATTCAGGTATCAGTATCAGAAGCTATGAGGTCTCTAGGTTTATCATCAGAGTCTGTAGGGTTTTTTAGTGGAACCGAGTACACAAAAGTATAAGAGATTAGTAAGAACTAGGCTTCAATACGCTACTCAAGTTTAGTCCTTTATACCAATGCTATAAAGATGCCATAGAAAGGGCTCAGAAAAGATACCTCAAGCATATCACTTACAGGTTGGATGGTGTGCATCCATCGTGGCCCACACCGTATCAGAACTTTCTTGACAGAGTTAACGTGACTTTTCTGGAAGCCAGAAAGGTTTGCTGTGTGGTTGGTTTTCTTCAGAAATTGTCATGGAATAGGATTGATTCGCCTGAGCTGCTATCACATATCAGTTTGGGGGTGCCGACTGTGTGGAGGTGGAACAGTAACTTTTTTAGTTTGCCAACGGCCAGAACGGACATGATGCTCAAATCGCCGACGTATCAGATGTGCAAGTTTGCTAATCAAGTTTGCATTGTCAGTGGTGCTGACATTATATGTGATAGCGCATCTGAGGTGTCGGCATATAAAATATGCAATAGCCATCTGTTTTGTTCCATGTAGTTTAACGTAATGATTTTCTTTCTATTTTCTTTCTGTAACTATTAGTTAGGTACTCTATTGTATGTATTTTTTTTCTGTTGGGTTGAAATAAATAAATAAATAAATAAATAAATAAATAAATAAATAAATAAATAAATAAATAAATAAATAAATAAATAAATAAATAAATAAATAAATAAATAAATAAATAAATAAATAAATAAATAAATAAATAAATAAATAAATAGAGACAAAATACAGAGGCCAGGTACCTATACTGTACAAATGTAGACTAAAGAACTAAGAACTAAAATTTTGCTACAGATTGCGAAATTGTGATTAACGGATTGAGGAGAAGAAACAAACCGTGAAATCAAATAAACACTTGAACAAGTCCATTAAGGCCTCAGATACAAAAGTTTCACGAATCGAGGCGCCCCTTGACCATATTCACACTCGCAACACTGACCACATCCTCCCCCAGAGAGTTCCAGTCATCGAATGCCCCCGTTAGCGAAGAAATTTAGACGATGAAATGTTTTAAATTGTTCTTTACTCAAGTTAAGGCTGTCCCCTGGAGTCTGGAGCCTCTGCCAAAAGTCACAAATGATGCCGCGTCAGATGGAAACAGGTCATATGTAAAACGAAATATCTGTATCAAATCAGTTCTCATCCGTCTATATTTCAGGTGCTGAACATTCATCAGGTCCAGGCGTTGTTTATACGGCAGAGCGCTGAAACCACTAGGCCATCGTGAAGCGTTACGTTGGACTCTTGTTGAGTGATTTCATAGCTCCAATCAATATCGGTGCCCAGGACAGAATTACGAATTCCATATGGGGTCTCACACGTCAAACAGAGCTTCGCGGCGAACTGAGTATCAGGATGCGAGAACACTTTCCTCAAAAGGTAGAGGACGCTGTTGACTTTTTTGGAGGCTTGTTCCTAAAAAGTCCACGACAAATTGGGCGATATGATGATGGCAAGATCAGGCTGAGTGGAAACTCTGCTGACCTGCTGACTGCCGACATAATAGAAGCGTTTGTAATTTCTCGTCCCCATGTGAAGCACACCACACTTTTACAAACTCAGAGGAATTTTCCATATGACACTCCATTTACAAACAAAATCCAGGTCTTCCCGCAGTGCGTCGCCATTGATAACTAGATCGCCATATATTTTTGTATCATCGGCATATGTTGTGCTACTTGTCTTCAGTGATCAGAGTAAATCTGAAGTATAAATTAGGAAGAGAATCGGCCCGAGGACCAATCCCTGAGGCACACCACTAGATACAGATCTTATTTGCATAAACCAACCTTGACGGAAAAGGATCTATTGGATAGAAGTGCCCTAATCCAGTCCAGCAAAAGGCCACATTTTACAATTTCTTTCAAACCATTGGCTTATATAATTCTTTGAACAATTGACTAAAAACCCAATTGCTCCGAATGATGTATTACTTATGGAAATGATACTTGGCAGATTGATTGTTATATCTGGCTACCTGCCAGTAAACAGATGCATTTAAAAACAATTGTGAAAGCACTATCTCATGGTGAACATAAGGGACAGCCAGGCAGCCTGAAGGGCCAAGGGCAGAATTGTTCTGCCGATAGGAAGCGAAAGGACGATAAAACCAAACATGAAAACTCTGGGGTCACCTTGAGGTACATTGTCAGCTAAGTGTGTATCTTGTCATTGAGAGGCCAAGGCCTAGCGAAAAGCGGCACGAAACTCGAACGAAAAAAGAAGACCGATTGGAGTCGGGTAGATTTTGCCAGTAGACAGATGTATTTAAAAACACAGTGAGAACTATATTTCACGCTGAACACATAGGATAGCCAGACAGCTCGAAAGGGCGAGGGGCAGAATTGTTCGGGTGCTATAAAAGGAAAAAGCGAGAAACCGAAAAATTGAGAATTCTGGGGTCATCCTGAGGTGTACTATCATAGGAGTCTGTGGCTTGACACAGAGAGGTTAAGGTCCAGCGAAAAACGGAACGAAAAGCGATCGAGAAGCGAAAAATGATTGAAGGGGAAGATTTCTTGTTATATCCACTGACCTGCCAATTGGTAGATGCGTTAAACGGCAGCGAAGTGTTACCACTTATTATCATATAATGACTCAGAAGGGCTTGAAGGGCCAGATAAGCGATCTGGAGTATCTGTGTTGGAGAAAAGGTCAAAACGGATGTGTTTTTAGCAGAACAATTCTGCACCTTGCCCTTTCAGGCTGTCTGGCTGTCCTTTATATTCAGCATGAAATGGTGTTTTCACACTGTTTTTAAATGCATCCGGCTACTGGCAGGTAGTCAGATACGTATAGCAATTAACCTGTTAAAAATAATTTCCATACGCAAAACATGATTCGGGGAAATTGTTTTTTCAGTCAATGGTTTCAAGTTAATGGTTTCAAAGAATTTGCCTTCTTTCGTTTCCTTCTAAGCCCTTGTTATATAAACTTTTCAGTCTGTCGTCTCTCAGTTGGCACTTCTGGCTCATATGTCATATCAGAAAAGTCAGCTGTCAATCAGCAGGTTTTCATGAACCAGACGTTGCATGAGATTTTTCATTGAAAGTTTAAAATGTTAAACGTGTTTTATTAATGTGACCATGTAACCGAGCTTTTACACTGTTGTCTTGTAGGTTTGTGTTTGTTGTGCCTGAAGTATCAAACATTAATAATATGTCTCACTCCTTTGCTATGTTCCCTTGCTGGATGCTTCTTATATTTTGGTCAGCTTTCGGTAGATAATAGATAATTCTAAATTATATTTGGATTGTATATCATAACCCGAACTCTTTCTAGGCTCCTGATGAAGTACCAAATAGGTGTGAAATATATAGCATGTTTTAGCAAAGAAATTGCGCTTTTTAATGCCCATAGAGTTTGAGGTCGATAGCCTCTATTGAGACTTTAAATTTTGCTATATATATATATATATATATATATATATATATATATATATATATATATATATATATATATATATATATATATATATATATCTTTAGTTTACGGTTTTCAAGATATTGGCAATTTAATGAAAAAAAAAAAGAAAATTGTCAAATTTTAAGGTATTTTGCTAACACCCCACCACCCCCCAGAAAAAATATCTCCGGAATTTGATTATTGTGCATGTTAATCTACAATAATGGCATTATTGACTCAGTCTGAAATATTTTGTGTTATTATTTAGAAAATCTGAAGAAAAAAAATCAGGCTTTTCTTCCCAAATTTCTTTAAAATTTGGAACACACATCCGTACTGAAAAGAAATTAGTAAGATCTACTAGTTCATAATTTCAAAAACTGCCCTGTTTTTATGGAGATTCTAAAATGGTATAAAACATTATCAATATCTCTTATAAGTAATTCATTATCGACGATTGAAAGTAAATTTGGAAGTGACATCAGGTAGCTAATAAATAAAAATAAACAGATTGTGACATTTACAAAAAATATTCTATTCATAACAGATGCTCTATTTGACGGCCATTCTGTCTTATACATAAACGGTATCGTCTTAGGAACGATCCTCTTAGTTTTCTTAGACTGCTTCCTGAAATTTCTTGAGCGGCTGTTCTGATTCTTCAACGTCCACCTGCCCGGGTATGTCTGATTCAAGTATTGCCTTACTGCTAAGGCAGAGTGGGCTGGGCATCCATCATTTTGAAGCCACATTGTTCTCCGAAGTTTTAATGGGGTGTCTTCTAGTAGTTCTGACAAATTGTTTTGTAAAAACCCCAAATATCTTTGGCCATTTAACGTAGGGCGCAGTTCCACTGGTCCCAAAAGTGTTCTGTTAAAAAAATACCTTAAAATTTGACAATATTAATTTTTTTCATAAAATTGTCAATATCTTGAAAACCGTAAACTTTTTGATAAGATCATATAAGGTTTTTCTGAAAGGGATTGAGCTAGCCTATCCTCATGTTACGTTTGATTTACGACTTTTGGGACACCTATATATATATGCAGTGAGGAATAGCGCGAAGGGTTGTTATGTGGCGAAGGCCGACTTGTTGGAGCATACGTATGGGATACTGAAGAGCCCAAACAAGCACGAGAGCGGGATACTAGCTGACCCCACAAACGTTGTACTGGTGAAATTATCAAACGATATTCGCGGACGTAGCGAAATAAATCAAAGAAAGAAGCACTATCAGTTTTTCCAAAATTTTCCAATTTTCAAAGCAATTTTTTTCAATTTTTCTCTTCCTCAAAACCTCATTCCGACTATGGTGAACATTTTTAAAATAAAATTTGTCACATCGGTCCAGCTCTATATAGGTATCACAGTGGTAACTGAAAAAGCAGAGAGCCGATTTTGATGAAATTTAGTATGTGCTTGCTTTTTGTAAGTCGCTTGGATATGTTCATTATCCAGGAAAATCACACCAGTTTTTCCGAAAAAAAAAAATTATTTTCATACGGAAAATGTTTGTATCTCTGACAATAACAAAGATATGGCAACACATTGGTACGCAGGTTTAAATTAATATACTATAGACTAAAATTCAAGTATATAGAATAAAAAGATAAATAAAAAACAATACTTAAGGTGAAAAAAACTTTACACTACAAACGAGAAATGAAAAAAAAAATCTGTGGCTAATGACAATATAGTCGAGGCCATACCACCTTTTGAACTCCACCACCACCACCAGAATAACAGAAAGTTATATGCATTTACTTAGGGCGCCCGTGATGTTTGGAAAACCTTTAGCTTTAGGGCGGGAGGTAAAATATCTGGGGGTGATCCTGGACTCCAAACTAACATGGGGGTCGCAAATAGAACGGGTTGTAAGGAAGGGAGTAGCGACCCTCTGGCAGCTGCGTCGAGTGATAGGAAGGACCTGGGGACTTAATCCTCGGATCCTTCATTGAATCTACACTGCGATCGTCAGGCCGAGAATCCTCTATGGGGCGTTGATCTGGTGGTGTGGTGTGAACCAAACTACCAGCAGGAAGCTGGCAATCATGGGTATCACACGCGCTATGAGGACGACACCCTCAGCCGCGTCAGAGGTCCTGTTGATGATGCCACCGCTTCCCATCTGTGTGAGGAGGGAGGCGATGGCCTCGCTTTTTAGATGCGAGACGCAGGAAACTGGTGCGGAGAGGGAGCAGTAATAGGGCATGCAAAAGTCGCCAAGGAGGATGATATTAGGTTGACTAGGCCATACACCCTCAGGATCCCCAGTAGGGATTAGTGGAGGGAAAATGAGGTTAAATTCCAGCCCGCACGCCTGGTCTGTTTCACCGACGGATCGCGGCTGGAGGACCAACAATCCTCCGGGGTAGGAATATACATCGAGAGCCTGGGGATGCGCCTGGCTATGCTCTTGGCGCATATACCACGGCATTCGAAACAGAGGTGTACGCTATCCTGTCTGTGGCCAATAGATAGGATGTGAAAAGGAGTCCCGAGAAATGTGTGTACATCTGCTCTGATAGCCAGGCAGTCCCCCGGGCAGTCTGCGCGGCCAGAATCAGGTCTACACTGGTTCAGGAGTGAGCTGACGCCCTCAAAGGACTAGCCAGGAGGTACTACTAGTGTGGGTTCCGGGACACTGTGGCGTGGCGGGAAATGAGGTCGCGAATAATCTCGCAAGGCTTGGTTCCCGGCGGCCGTTCTGTGGCCCGGAGCCGGCGATAGGTATATGTAGGAAGACGGTCTCTGTCGCCTCAGACATGTGGACTGAGGAAGCAATGAAGAGGCACTGGGGGTCGGTTGGTGGCTGCAGGCAGGCGAGGGACTTCGTGGAGGGACCGGACAGAGATAGAGCTGTCTGGATACTCGGAAGGAGTCGACCTACGCTTCACCGTATCCTTGGGGTGCTCACAGGCCACTGCGCCCTTAGAAGACACCTCACATTGATAGGCGTAGAGAGGGATCCCATTTGCCAGGAATGCGGCGAGGATGAGGAAACGTCCTACCACTACCTGTGCGAATGCGAGGCTTTTGGGAGTCTTCGAGCAGACTTATTCGGATCGAGGACTCTGCAGAGGAATCAGGTAAGTACCGTCACGGCCTTCATCTCGAGGTCGAGGCGGTTTGGCGACGGACCCGAGGAGGAGTAGAGCATGGTTGCTGGGTTGCTGGGTTGCTGGGGTTGGCAAAAAGGGCCCATGGTGGCCTATTTGCTTGGCGTTGGCCTCCCCACCACTTCTACTACTACTATAGGCATTTACTGAGAAAAAATATTTAGTAGTGCTGGAGGTCACGTCAGATCAGGTAGATCATAAGAGCAATATATATTATATGTTATAATATATATATATATATATATATAATATATATATATATATATATATATATATATATATATATATATATATATATATATATATATATATATATATATATATAATATTACACACAAATACATTTTTTTGTGACGGAAAAAGGTCAACACATGCAGGAAAATTGCTTATAATTTTTTTTTTATAATTTTTAATAATTTTTTATAATTTTTCTTCGTCAAAATTGGTCATTTTCTGACAAATATGGACATGATGCGGTCTATAGGTGAAAAATGTTGTATTGAATGTCTTTAGCATTAAAGTCCTAGAATTGTCTTAAGTTTCAGACCTTCTCATTTGACCTATGACATAACAGAAGTTATTTTGAAGAATTACACAAAGGTTTTTTTTTTATCCACGTTGTCCTAACCATTAAAATTTTAAAAACAATATAAATAGTGTCTGAATATATAGCCCTGTCAATTGAATTACGTAACAATATTAATGTTAATTGCATGCACTAGTCTCGCATATTTAATATACTTTTGATTTATTTATCTACTAGTTTCGATATCAGACAAATATAATTTATTCACTACCTGTATTTGAGCTGTATAATGATCTTGAGACAAGCTTGACCTTCAATAGTCGGCAACATGTCGTATCTTTAAACTGAGCATTTGCTGTTGTTGACTACACTCTATAAAATATTTTGATTTAGCACTCATGTACTTTTTAACATGGAAAGTTTTTCTAGCCATCAATTACAGAACGTGAGTTACAGCGTCTCTCAATTTGCCTGTGTTTTTGTTTTGCAAGAAAAGTAGTTTTGGCTAAGTAAAGCCAGATGCATGTAGGTACGCAGTTCCTTTTCTAAAGGACATAAGTGAAAGTCATAGTCTACAGGCTGGTTAAAAGGATCAGTAGATTCTTGACATGTAAGTATTACGATTTAGACAAATTTACCTCAATACAAAAGAAAATTCAGAATATTTGTTTAAAAATCTCCAGTTTAAAAAAGGCTGAACCGAGGGGTAAATCACTGGGGTATTTTAGTGTACAAGGTAAGGAATTTCAGGGGAATTTCGAGGTATTTCGAAGAATTTCAATTTATTTCAGGGCATTTTGGGGAATTTCGAGGTATTTCAGGGTATTTTGAGGAATTTTGGGGAATTGCAAGGTATTTCGGGGAATTTCGAGCTGTTTTGGAGCATGTTAAACCTATATTGCATAATATTTCATGAAATATTCCACAATTTCGCAATGTTGTACTAAAAGTCGCCGGGCCGCTATTGTGCTGATGCAACGCATGATACAAATAACGAGAGATATGATAATGAGACTACCTATTAGTCAATTTTCTTTAAAAAAAAATCACTATTGAGGATATCCCGACTTTTGAATTTAAAAAAAATTTCTTCAAATGAGCGCTAATTAGGCCCCCCAAAACACATATCCGGGGTCAGTTTCAATTTTTATATGTTTATATATCCAGGCCACTTACAAAAGGAAGGTATTCACCAAATTTAATCAAAATCGGCCTATTATTTTTTGAGTTATATATACACCGATAACTCAAAAAATAATAGACCGAATTTGATTAAATTTGGTGAATACCTTCCTTTTGCAAGTGGCTTGAATAACTTCATTAGCCAGGAAAATGGGCCCAGGTTTTCCCGGAAAATGTTGTGTTTTCTTTCAAAAGAATTTATATCTCCCGAATTAACAAAGTAAGGGCAACCAAATTTTGTATTTATATTGTTATACGTAAGTTACCTACCAAAATTTAGCTCTGTAGGTCAAGAGACAAAAATTTAAAGAAAAATAAATTGGGTTTTTCCTCAAAACGTCAAAGTTGCGATTTAAAACGTCAAAATTGACAACATTTAAGCAAAGAACTTGTATCTAATACGGGCTATGGAAAGAAAATATCTCAAGAAGAATGTTTTACAAGCCCTGAAGTCTTAGTTTCAACCGTCATTGTCCTTCACTTTACTAAAATATTTCCAGAAAATTCATTTCAAGTAGACCATTTGTCTGATGCTTGGCAGTAGCCTTAGCTATAGAGTTTATCGTTTAATGGTATTGAATTTTTTTCGAATTTTCGTAAAAAATCAATAAAGCTCAATATATCCGTTGTTATACAAGATATGAAAAAAATGTATACATTAATTATAGGGTGTCTTGAGCTACATCTTAAAAAATTATTTCTACAATCACAGGCTGGCCCATAAGTCGTTTATGATACAATTATTTTTTTAAATGAAACACGCCTTATGTTATTGCATTTTTGCATTTTACATCGAAATATAATGCAAGTTTGTAAGAAAAAAAATTCTGAACGCAGCAAGTGCATTATGGTAGTGAATTTTGATCAAATGCTTCATATTTCAATAGCTCAATTTGCTATTAACCTATAAGGTTGACCAAGAAACGAGTTTTTTCGATATTATTTTAAGTTTATTTTCGGAAATTTTTGTACACTTTCAAACAATAAAGATATTTTGATGAAACATGGCACATTGTTTTTACTATATAGGTTATACTAGTAACCAAATTTTATGCCTGCTTTCTTAAAAAAACACACCTATTTACTATTAAAAACATTTTTATGAAAATTCACTACCATAACGCACTTGCTGCGTCCAGACTTTGTTTTAGAACTGTCACGCGCATGGCGTCATGTGGTGAATCTAATGCAACAATAATATGCTGTCGTACAGTGTAGTTTAACGTTTCATCACAACCAGTTAACAAATTACGTATTTTACTAATATTTAAGTGCATAGAATTGGAAGTAATTTTTTAAGATGAGAATACTATACTGTGATTATGTGAGATGATCAAATCAAGTTTATGAATGTTGACGCCCTCTAAATGTTTGAGAACGTCTTCTCTACTTTTTAAGTTTGTGTTGTTATGTGAGTTTGTTTTCTTGTTAATTTAGAGTGAATGAAAATTTAATGTCGAACATGAATTTTTCTTTCTTAAAAATTTTTATATCATAGTATTTACCAACAATACATATTGCACTACTTCAGTCGATTATTATGTTTCGGTTAGAGTAAGCATTCACAGACATGTATGTATATGTATTTATTTCCATATTAATACAGAATAATAGTTGTGACGTCACAAAATAAATAGAGTTTACTGTGAAATTCAAGAGCGCTTTGGGGAATTGCATGGAATTTAGGGAAATTTTTGAGGAATTGCGGGGAATTTTTGGGGAATTGCAGACAACTTATAGGAATTTTCAGGGTATTTCGAAAGTTTAAAGGTATTTCGGGGTATTTCAAAGAATTTCGGGTAATATCGGGGAATTTTAGTGTACAATTTATTTTAGCGATTTCCCCCTCGGGCTGAACTTAACTTTAAATATGTCGTTTTTTATGAGAGGCATCAAATTTGGTTATCAGCATAACTTTTATAGTAGAAACAATGCTGGTACCATATTTCATTAAAATAACTTTCCTGTTTGCAAAAGTTAAAAAAATTCCGAAAATAAACATGGCATCAGACAAATGACCGGTTCGCATTGTTTTTGGGTAAAATCGCCCCAGTGGGTTGTCAGAATGGGGGTGATTTGGCGAAAATTTACATTTCTTCGTTAAAACTCGAGTAATATACCGTTTTAGGGTTTGTTGATTAGAAAACTTTCAATTTCACCAAACATCTGGTATTGTGTGCTCAATTTAAATTAGGAGTTAAATGTGTGGGGGCGGACAAAATTTTCGAATTTTTTTGCTTTAAAAAACGCCATAAAAAGTCTCAAAATATATAGAAAACCTGATTCTGGAACGAACAATTTTTTTGTCTGTCGGTCGGTCTGTCGGCCTGACGTCTGTCTGTTAGTAGGCGCAATAACATTCGAACGAATTGAGATATCATTAAGGGAAGATTGGAATCTGCGATGAGCACTGATAAGCACACTCGGAAAACCCAAATGACCACAACACATTAAAAAAAAACCTGACGATCGTTTCACTCACCAAGTTAGCGTCATCGGGGGAAAATGATACTAAATACCTTATATCCAAAACTCTCTTAGTGAATTTTCTCTAAAAAAATCACTAGAGGGGATCGCGACTTTTGAATTTTGAAAAAATTTCTTTAAATTAGCGAGAACTAGGCCCCCTAGAATCCATATCCGGGGTCAGTTTCAATTTATATATATATATATATATATATATATATATATATATATATATGTATATATATATATATATATATATATATATATATATATATATATATATGTATATATATATATATATATATATATATATATATATATATATATACATATATATATATATATATATATATATATATATATATATATATATATATAATAATAATAATAATAATGATTTTATTCACACAAAAAAATACAAAAATAATATAATATAATTCTTACATAAAAGTTGAATAAAATCCATAGAACCCACAAAAGTCAGAGACTTGTGCGTGGGTATTCTAAACTATATAACTAATAAATGTACATTCCTACAAAGCACAATGTTAGGATAGGAATTCTTGTAAAAAAAAATCCATAATCTAGTAGAGTGAAAGTCCCTAATATATTCATCCATATAAACCTATACAATAAAACAAACTACAGATGCAACAAAGCGATGACTATGGAAACGTAAAACACAGATACTACAGACATACACCCACCTAGCGTTGATATGTATATAGTAATTTTTTAAAACCAAAACAAAAACAACCACAATTACTAGGATACATAAATAAAAATAGATCAGTTACGTACAGAAGCAAACAATCTATAACAACTAATAAATATAATCTATAAATACAAAAAAAAATCTAAAAACTGACATAAATATAATAAGCTATATAATAAAATGCATAATACAATTACAACTATTAAATAAAAGAAACTACACATGCAATAAAAATGATGACAAAACAAACGCAATATATATATATATATATATATATATATATATATATATATATATATATATATATATATATATATATATATATATATATATATGTATGTATCGCACCGATAACTCAAAAAAGAATGCACCGATTTGGATCTACTTTGGTACCTTCCGTTTGCAAGTGGCTTGGATAAGTTCGTTAACCTGCGATGAGCACTTGGAGAACCCAAATCACCACAACATATTAAAAAAACCTGACGATCGTTTCAGTAACCAAGTTAGCGTCATCGGGGGATAAACAATTTTAAATATCTTATATCCAAAACTCCATTAGTGAACTTTCTTAAAAAAAATCACCAATGAGGGGATCACGACAATTGAAATTTCTAAATTAGCGAGAACTAGGCCTCCTGGAACCCATATCCTGGGTCACTTTAATTTTTATATGTTTATATATATATATATATATATATATATATATATATATATATATATATATATATATATATATATATATATATATATATATATATAGGCCGATTTTAATAAAATTTGGTGAGTACCTTCCCTGTGCAAGTGGCTTAAACAGACTCATTAGCCAGGAAAATCGGATGAAGTTTTCCTTAAAAATTTGGTATTTTCTTTCGGAAAATTTTTATATCTCCGGGAATAACAAAGTAAGGGCAACCATATTTGGTGCGCGTGTTTGTATTATAAAAAGTCTAGTACGTACTTATATTTTGGTCTGTATGTTAAAATTAAAAAAAAGGTATAGGCATTTAAAGAAAAACAATTTGGGGTTTTCCTCAAAATGTCGCGATTTGAAACGACAAAATTGGCAACATTTGGGACAAAAACCTGAAACGAATACGGTTTATGTAAAGAAAATGCTGCATGAAGAGTGTTCTACAAACTCTGAAATTTCAGCTTCAACATTCGTTGTCCTTCATTTTACTAAAATATTTCCAGCAAATTCATTTCAAATAGACCCTTTCTCTGATGATTTGGCAGTGGTTTTAGTTAAGTTTATTGTTTAACGGTCTACAATGTTTGGCTAATTTTCGTACAAAAAATCGTTATTGAGGAGGCCGCGATTTTTAAATTTTTAAAAGATTTCCTCAAATGAGTGCAAACTAGGCCCCCTAGTATCCATATCCGGGTGTAGTTACAGTTTTTATCTGTTTACATGTATACAGGGTGATGCGTTTCTACGGTAAACCTCAAATATTTGTTGTTATACAAGATACGAGAAAAAATTGTATACGTTAATTATAGGGTGTCTTGAACTGCATCCTTTAGACGCCCTCGTGGCGCAGGTTGCTAGGTGCCAGTCTGCTAGGCGAGACGTCCCGGGTTCGATTCCTGGGCGAGCCAACGAGAAGTTGACTTTGTCTGGAAAATTAGTAAAAATAGTGAATGATGGGAAATGAATGTGCTAATGGCCTGAGATGCCGCAGCCAATAATATTATATAAAAAACTGCATCCTATACAATTATTTTGACAATCACAGGTAGTAAGTCGTTGCTGGTACTTAAATTTTTTTTTCGAACACCCTTTATGTTATTGCATTTCTGCATTTTTATCGAAATAGTATGCATGCTTGTAAGAAAAAAATATATCTAGACGCAGCAAGTGCGTTTTGGTATCGAATGTTCATTAAATAAAGTATGTACAGTTACATAGGCTGCTGTTTTGTATGCCATTGCACCTAAAAATTACACAACTTCAGTTTTCACTATGGAGTGAGGGAAACAGTGTCTATAGACGAATATATGATCTCTTTCAAAGTGCGTTTGTCAATCCGTCAATATATGCTTAATAATCCAATAAAGTGGGGATACAAAGTTTGGACCAGAGCGCATGTAAATGGGTACATTGACGAATTCCAAATATATACTGGAAAGGTGAATGAGATTGCAGAGAAACAATTAGGACCTCGAGTAGTTACGGATTTGACTAGATCTCTGGTTGGAAAACATTATTTTGTTTATTTAGATAACTATTTCACATCATTGTCACTACTAAGGCAGATGCAGATGGAAAGTATATATGCGACAGGAACTATTCAAAAAGGCACAAAAGAAATTCCGGGCGTTTTCAAAGCTGACAAAAAGTTGAAGCGTGGTGATTTTGACTGGCGAGTGACCGATGAAGGAATATCCTGCTTGAAATATATGGATAAAGGAATAATTTTCTTAGCCTCCAATAGTGAAAATCCTTCTGAATATGACCATGTAATAAGGAAGAAGAAGAATGGTGAAATGGAAAATGTCGCTTGCCCCAAAATTTTGAATAATTACAACCGAGTTGTCGGTTTTGTCGACCAAGCAGACATGCTGAAGAGAACATACGAAATTGAGAGAAAGAGTAGAAAATGGTAGTCACGCGTATTCTGGCATTTCATTGTTGTCAGTATAGTAAACGCGTTCATCATTTTTCGGCAGCGCTTTGGAGACAGCAGTGGCAAGAATCTGAAGACGTTTCCTGTAGCAGCAGTAGCAGGGTTGGTAGGTGCCGGGAGTGAAGCTTTAAAGAAAGGAAGACCAAGTTTAGGGCAGAAAAATGCGAATAATTATAAGCCAGTTGTAGCACTTGAGAAGAGATGGAACCAGTCTCTATACAGTGTGCCCCAAACTGGATGGGAAAGTATTGCTATCTCCGTTATTACTAGAGATAGGGAGACGGCTAAACTATCAGTGTTTTGCAGAATTCCATGCTCGTTCCAAATATGACTTGTATTTTGCCTTGCCCCTTTTTTTAGAGTTATTTTGAAAAAACCAAAATTTGTTGATTTCTTTTTTCTTCAATATCTAAGTAGCCGTTGATCTGACATGTATAAGACTTGCACATTATCAGGACACTTTTTACAGAGTAATATTTTTGTGCTACTCTCAACTTTGGATTGTCATTTGTTTTTAAGTTACATGCATCAACGTTTGTTTTTATTATGGCAGCCATATTGGAGTTTTTGCTCATGTGATAGCCTGTGAAAACAGCTTTGTAATGATGTACAACATGCTTGAGAAATCTTGTAATTGCACTGACAATTTTGAGAAAAACCGTTTTGAGGATAGTAGGCTATGAAATCCAATACCAGAAAACAAATGACAAAAAAAGTGTTCAAAAAGCAGTAGGCCATGGAGTCTAACAAATAGACTTCTACTTTTAACATAATTTTCAGTAATGATTCACGATCAAAAAATAGGAACTTTGAGCACATCAATGAATCGGCCCATTATTACAAATGATATTTTACGTTATAATATTATCTAAAAAAATTGTTATAATTTAATTAAATAGGTAAACCTAGTAAATAACTAAATTTACTAACAAAACTCAATAAAAAGCAGATTAATGATTTACGAAGACGCCTTTGTGTGTGTTTTTGTTTCCTTAACGTTGGCCTATTTCCGCGACTATGGCCAATCACCGACGCCAGGGAGCAGTTTCACCTCACTATCCTGGAAATTTTGCTGAACCCCTGCCTTTCTGTAAAGAGGGTAGGGATATTTAACGTGCCCAACATCGCTTGGACACGGCACCGACGGCTTTACGCCCCCTCTGAAGGGCGGAACGTGCAGACATTCAACTTGCTCAAATACAATGCCAGAACCTCGGTTGATGTTAAATTTACAGTTTGTACTATAAAAGTGAAAGGAGTACCCTAGGATCGAACCTAGTACCCTTCGGTTCAGAGGCACACGTTCTTACCCCTGAACCACCGAGGTTCTGAATGCGCCCATGAAAATTGTTTGATTTTTAAACGTAATTCAACTGAAAAACAACAGAAGAAAGGTTGCTATGGATACACCACTATCGCGACAATTGAGAATACTGTCATTCTTAATTATCTGAACAATTTGAGGTATATTTAACACGTTGCTTAAAATTTTGTACTAAATAGTTTGTTTCCTGTTTATTTTAAATATTATTCAACAATATGTTTAGTAATGAAAAAATATTTTGACATGTTGGAATGTTATATTCGTTCTAACCGAAATGCTGAGGCAGCTGCAAATTCATATCAAAACAACTACCCAGAAAGACGACAACAAAACACCAAAATATTTCGCAGGATAGTGACCAATCTATTGAACGACGGTAGCTTCCACGCAAAGAAACCAGCAATGCCTATAAATGAAGAAAGAATAATGCCGTCTTACAGGTTTCAAACGAAAACCCTCCGCAACCTGTTCGGTTTAATGGTGAACAAATTGACGTTCCAAAAAGTACGGTACACCGTGTATTAAAACAAAGTTATTACCATCCATACAATCGTACAAGGCTTAGTTGATAATAGCACAAAAAGGTTACTCTATAAAAAGTGTCCTGATATTGAGAAAGTCTTAGACATGTCAGATCAACGCCTACTTAGATGTTGAAGAAAAAAGAAATAGACAATTTTATATATATATATATATATATATATATATATATATATATATATATATATATATATATATATATATATATATATATATATATATATATATATTTATTTATGTGTCACACCTATAACTAAAAAAATAATGGACTGATTTTGATGAAACTTAGTGAGTACCTTCCTTTCGCTAGTGGCTTGGATAAGTTTGTTAGCCAGGAAAATCCGCTAAGGTTTTCCTGAAAAATTTTGTATTTCCTTTCAAAAACAAATTATATCTTCGGAATTAATAAAGGAAGGGCAACCAAATTTAGTACGCGGGTTTATATCATTACATATAAGTCACCTACCAAAATTTAGCTCTGTGGGTTGAAGGACAAAAAAGTTACAGGCATTTAAAAAAATATATATTTGGGTTTTCCTCAAAACGCCAAAGTCGCAATTTAAAACGACAAAACTGGTCATATTTAGGCAATGAACCTGAAACTAATATGAGCTATGGAAGGATAATCTTTCAAGAAGAATGTTTTGCACAGCCTGAAGTCTTAGTTTCAATCGTCACTGTCCTTCATTTAACTAAACTATTTCCAAAAAATTCATTTCAAATAGACCCTTTCTCTGAGGCTTTGGCAGTAGTGTTGGCTATAGAATTTATCGGTTAATGGTATATCATTTTTGTCGAATTTTCGTAAAAAATCTTTAAAGTTCAATATATCCGTTATTATGAAAGATACGAAAAAAAATTGAATACATTAATTATAGGGTGTCTTGAGCTACATCTTACAAAAATATTTATATAATTACAGGTGGCCCATAAGTCGTTGATGATTCAAATTTTTTTTTAAATTGAACACGCCTTATGTTATGCAATTTTGCATTTTCCATCGAAATATAATACATCTTTGTAAGAAAAGAAATTCGGGACGCAGCAAGTGTGTTATGGTAGCGAATTTTCATTAAATGCTTCAAGTTTGAATAGCTCAATTTGCTATTAACCTACAAGGTTGACCAAGAAACCAGTTTTTTCGGGAACACCTTAAGCTTACTTGCGGAAATTTTTGTACATTTTAAAACAATAAAGTTATTTTGATGAAACATGGCACATTGTTTCTACTATATAGATTATACTGGTAACCAAATTTATTGCCTGCTTAAAAAAAACATATTTGTTATTTAAAACATTTTTATGAAACTTCACTACCATAACGCACTTGCTGCGTCCAGAATTTTTTTACTCATTGGCTAATCATATGCTTAAAAACCATATACAAGAGACGAATATTCCTAAATGCTGCGTGCAAAGGGTTAAAGAAACGAAACACAGTATAATTCCTTACAATATTCATATAACATATCAATCGCTGAATTAATAATATCGTTACAGATTTTTTGCTCCAATCTTAATGAAATAATTACCTTAAATTATCCATCAGACATAACTCTGAAAATGAATAAATCTTTAATGAGGCTTCTAAAACGACTTGGTAATTGTTCAAGTTCCACAATAACCCAGTTTGTTGGGAATAGGAAGAAATTTAAACGATGATATTCAAATGTATGATAATTACATTCAGCTGAGCCGATAAAGCTGCATAAAAAGCAACATAATTTCAATGGAGGTGTATGCCGGGAATGCCAAAGTAATAATAAAAGTTCCTTCTTCATCTAAATATAAAATTGGATATTCATTGGTTGGTTTTGCGATCCTGTTGAACGTCTGCCTGCTCTGCAGTACCGTGAACTTGACCCAGTATTCGTTCTGTGGAGATTGCGTTCATACGAGACGCCCGGTATATTAGCATACGTCAACAAAGAATATATTAATAAATTAAAAGTTTAATGCAGCAAATAAAATTGTTACTGAAGCAATGAAAGTAAAAGCGTCAAATCTGGAAGCGTGCCCGTATTGATGTGTCGTTTAGCACTAGCCACCTACATATTGCATGCGTTTAATTGAAAAAGTCTTGATGTAGCAAGTGCGACATGGTAGTGAATTTTCATAAAAATATTTTTAATAGCAAATATATCTTTTTTTAGGAAAACAGGCATCAAATTTGGTTACCAGTTTAACCTATATACTAGGAACAATGTACCATACTTCATCCAAATAACTCTATTGTTTGAAGAAGTAGAAAACTGTTCCGAAAATAAACTCAAAATATTCCCGAAAAAACTAGTCCCATATTCCTGGCCAACAAAACTCTTTGTGCTATTTACCTACCTGATAGGTATAATGATTTACAACTATTTTGACGAAACTTCTAACAGAATTTCGAAACGCAGCAACTACGTTATAGTATGCGAATTTTCATAAGAATTGTACACTATTATTATACGGCATATTAGTAAAGTTAAATACTTTAAACTTACACAGACCTTGAAGATCGATTTTGGAGGTCCTAGTACGCACACATTTGAAGACTTCTTTCTAAAATGTTACCTGCGATATCTCTCTATTATCAAAAAAATCTTCTAACTCCGTTTGAGAAAAATGCCCAAAACTCAATTTTCTATGGAGCTAAAGAGTTAAATTTTGCTATATCTGTAGATGGTGTACGTATCTTTAAAATAAACTTGTATTAAAAATTTCATTAAAGTTATGCAAAAGATTTCTAGAAGGAAACTTAATTCGTATTTAGAAAAGTAAAGTATCTACCAAATTATGTGTGCAGTGTGCTTTCGTTTTAGTCAACCAAATCAAGCCGGTTTTAGTGAATTTTCGTAGAGAAAATTAACAAATTTTCGTAGAAAAAATTCACTAATGGGGAGATCCCGACTTTTGAATTTTGAAAAAATGTTTGCATTTGGATTTTTATGTTAGAAGAAAAAAAAGTGATAATAAAATATTTGATACCATAACGCACTTACTGCGTCCAAACTTTTTTTTCAATATCAACAATAACAAAATGTTTGCTGAAAATTATAATTTCAGACTCAAAGGTGACAAAGTTATTCAGGCGTTTTAAACAAAAATGAGAACTTGTTCAAAACGTATGAAATCTGTGCATTACGGATTCTCCAAATGTCAAAATAAAACATAAAAAACATAAATTCATCGAGCTGGATTCGATCATGCAGCCTTCTGCGTAGAAGACTAGCACTCTAACACTGAGCCATCTACTGATGTCTCAACTAACGTTTTGATTACATGATACTTGACACAGGCTTCATGCCCGGAGTAGTATATGAAAAGTATACGTAACAGTTAATTACAGAATTAGTAGACTTGCCACTGAAGCACATTCAAGGACCGTTTCTGTCTTATATGACGTCCTATGTTTAAGTTTAAAGATATAAGAAATTATCTTAGAATCATTTTTATAGACTTGATTTGATTTTGTTTACATTTCTACTATTATGCGACACTTTCGGTCTAAAAGCGTAACATATCTATGCTGCGCTAAAACTGTATTTGGGGCCGTTCATCAAGCTGCAGTTAACTACTTTGTCTGTCAGGCATTGAACTTTAACCACTAAGTCGTTTCAACGCATGTCTGTGGGATATATATTTTTTTTTATGGAACTTGGTTTGGGTTCTAGGGACCCAAATTCGCGCTCATCTGAAGAAAGTTTTTCAAAAGCTTCTCATCGTGACCTCTCTATTAGCGAATTTTGCATGAAAATTAGCAAACAATTTTTTTCACGAAAGTCAGAGAACTTTTTTTACAATAACTTATTAAACATTTATTATTAATTACCACATTTCACGAAAATCTTTCAAAAAAATGATTTCTACAGCAACACAAACAAATTTCTGCAAAAACTGACTAAATACATAAAATTCAAATTACACGTATATGCCTAATCTGTAATTCAAATTGAAAATCATATAATTTATTTAAACGAAAATCCATTAAAACGTTATTATCGTTAAATAGTTTTCCACACTAAAATTCGTAGCGAATGTTTCTTCAAAGAAAACTCATTAAATTTATTTATAAGAAAATTCTGTATTAAAAGAACATTTTGTACAAGATAATTCACTAATAAAAATAAATTAAAGAAATTTAAAAATATTCAAAATCTGATCTAAATACAGAACTAGATAAATTTTCTGTGGCTTCACAAAGAAAAAACCCTGGACGCAGCAAGTGCGCTATGGTAGTGAATTTTCATTAAAATGTTTTTAATAACAAATATGTGTATTTTTTTAAGAAAGCAGGCATCAAATTTGGTTACCAGTATAACCTATATAGTAAAAACAATGTGCCATGTTTCATCAAAATAACTTTATTGTGTGAAAATGTACAGAAATTTCCAAAAGTAAACTTAAAGTGTTCCCGAAAAAACATGTTTCTTGGTCAACCTTATAGGTTAATAGCAAATTGAGCTGTTCAAATATGAAACATTTGATCAGAATTCGCTACCATAACGCACTTGCTCCGTCCAGAATTTCTTTTCTTACAAACATGTATTATATTTCGATGTAAAATGCAAAAATGCAATAACATAAGGCGTGTTTGATTTAAAAAAAAAAGGAAATTTGTATCACCAACGACTTATGGGCCACCCTGTGATTGTAGGAATATTATTTTAAGATGTAGCTCAAGACACCCTAAAATTAATATTTACAAATTTTTTTCATATCTTGTATAATAACGGATATATTGAGCTTTATTGATGCTTACGAAAAATCGACAAAAATTATATACCATTAAACGAGACTAAGACTACTACTGCCAAGCATCAGAGAAAGGGTGTATTTTAAATGAATTTTCTGCAAATATTTTAGTAAAATGAAGGACAACGACGGTTAAAACTAAGACTTTAGGGTTTGTAAAACATCCTTCTTGACATTTTATTTCTATAGCCCGTATTAGATTCAAGTTGTTTGCCTAAATGTTGCCACTTTTGACATTTTTAATCGCCACCTTGACATTTTGAGGAAAACCCAAATTTATTTTTCTTTAAATGCCTATAACTTTTTGTCTTTTGACCTACATAGCTAAATTTTGGTGGGTAACTTACATATAAGGATATAAACCTGAGTACCAAATTTGTTTGCCCTTACTTTGTTAATTCCGGAGATATAATTTTTTTTCGAAAGAAAATACAAAATTTTCCGGGAAAACCTGAGCAGATTTTCTTGGCTAACGAACTCATCCAAGCCATTTGTAAAAGGAATTTTTTCACCAAATTTAATCAAAATCGGTCCATTATTTTTTGAGTTATCGGTGTGATACATACATACATACATATATATATATATATATATATATATATATATATATATATATATATATATATATATATATATAAACATATAAAAATTAAAACTGACCCCGAATATGTTTTCTGGGGGTGCCTAATTAGTGCTCATTTGAAGAAATTTTTTCAAAATTCAAATGTCGGGATCTCCTCATTAGTGAATTTTTTTTTTAAGAAAATTCACTAAAATCTTTCGCCAGCCGATGCTTTTAAAAATTAAAGCAGTTGCAGAGAAGAAAACAAACATATCTGTTGTTACAGAAAAATATCTAGGTCTGTGTTATTAAAATTGAACTTAAAGCCTTAAAAGTCCCTTCTCCCCTGAACCACCAAACCTTCAAGTCCAGAATTAACAAGTTGCTTCTTTCCTCCTTGTCGACACCCACAGTACGATAGTATTTAGGCTGTAAGCCCTCGTGGTGTGTTGTTGAAATTAAATAAAAAAATTAATGATTTTTTCTACAGAAAGTCTCTATAAAAATTATTGAGATTATATAATCTGATCAGATGACTTTAATATTGAATCAATGACAAAAATAGTTAAAAAAATTAGAATAAAATCAGTCACTACGGAGATTTGAAATTCAACAAGCTTTATTATCTAATATAGTTTAAATACAAAAATATGTACACGTTTAAACAAAATATGTTAGAATGCTCCAGCTATAAAGCTTATACACTGCCGTCTAACTTAATCTAGTAACATTTCCTTATGAGGTAGTTCCCTAATTACTTAGGGTCTAACATTATCTATGTTTATTTTATTCGCGCTCGTTTGAAGAAAGTTTTTCAAAATTCAAAACTCAAGATCTCCTCATTAGTATTTTTTTTATACACACTGTGTCCCAAATTGGATGGGAATGTATTGCTATCTCCGTTATTATTAGAGATAGGGAGACGGTTAAATTAGCAATGTTTTTTAGAATTTCATGCTCATTCCAAATATGACTTGTATTTTGCCTTGCCTCTTTTCGTTTTCGAGTTATTTAGAAAAAAAAATTGTTAATTTTTTTTTCTTCAGTATCCAAGTAGGCGTTGACCTGACATGTCTAAGACTTGCACATTATCAAGACACTTTTTACAGTGTATTCTTTTTGCGCTATTATCAACTTTGGATTGTCATTTGTTCTTGAGCTACATGTATCAACGTTTGTTTTTATTATGGCAGCCATATTGGATTTTTTGCTCATGTGATAGCCTGTGAAAAGAGTACAACATGCTTGAGAAATTTTGTAATTGCACTGACAATTTTGAGAAAAGCTTTTTGAGGATAGTAGGCTATGAAATCTAATACCAGAAAATAAATGACAAAAAAAAAGTTTTCAAAAAGCAGTAGGCCATGGAGTCTAACAATAGACTTCTACTTTTAAGATAATTTTCCGTAATGATTCACGATAAAAAATATTGTGATTTAATTTACAATATTTAATTAGGTAATAATGCTAAGTAATATTATGTGAAACAGTTTAATAACGAAACCCGGCAATAACAAATAGCAACTTAAACTCCACAAAACAACACAATTAGAAACGGAACTCAACAAATAATAAAATAGAAACTTAAAAATACACTAAATAGAAAATTGTTTGATATGGCCACCGTTTTGTTCAAGCACTTTATACACCTTTTTGAAACATGTCTGCAAATTTTCGTGAGGGTGTTTTGGTTAATATGATTTATAGCTTTCGTAATTCTGTTTCGTAGTTCATTGATATTTTGTGGTGGATCGAATTTATACACATCGTTCTTCAGAGTACCCCAGAAATAAAAATCCATGGGTGTTATATCAGGACTTCGAGTACACCAATACCGGCTCATTGTTACAAATGACACGATTATTAAAATTTTGGTTCAAAAATTCTTTGACGATCCTAGCATTGTGAGCTGGACAATCGTCTTGTTGGTACCAAATCTCGTCTAAATTATCATGAACTCTTCTAATTGTTGGTAAGATATCATTTCTCAATGGATTAAGATACCTTTCCCCAGTTAAATTATTTTCAAAAAAGAACGGACCAACAATGAAGTTACCTAAAATGTTTTAAAATTAACTGTCTAATCTAGAAATAAAAATAACAGTTTTTTTTTACCTAATAAGCCGCACCAAATACCAAATAATACCAAATTTGTTTTGCAATCGTCTTTTTTTCTTTAGATGGGGATTTTCATTTTCATAATAATGCCTATTATGGCGATTATACACACCACAATTTGTAAATCGGGATACATCAGTCCAAATTATTTTCAAATGAAAAATTTCATCTTGCTGACATTGTCCTTGATACCATCTGCAGAACTAAAGTCGCTTAGGGTAATCGTCAACATCTAAGCCTTGTACTATTGTAGGTTTTTATAGATGATAATGACTTTGTTTTAATACACGGAGTACCGTATTTGTTGGAACGTCAATTTCTTCACCATAAAGCCGAACCGATTGCAGAAGGTTTTTGTTTGAAACCTGTAAGACGGCATTATTTCTTTCTTCATTTCTAGGCATTGGTAGTTTCTTTGCGTGGAAGCTACCGTCGTTGAATGGATTGGTCACTGTCCTACGAAATATTTTGGTGTTTGGTTGTCGTCTTTTTGGGTAGTTGTTTTGATATGAATTTGCAGCTGCCTCAGTATTTCGGTTAGAACGAATATAACATTCCAACATGTCAAAATATTCTTCATCACTAAACATATTGTTGAATAATA
Source organism: Tillus elongatus (assembly GCA_964006375.1). Classification (NCBI taxonomy): domain Eukaryota; kingdom Metazoa; phylum Arthropoda; class Insecta; order Coleoptera; family Cleridae; genus Tillus; species Tillus elongatus. The sequence goes on from OZ023265.1 coordinate 176,650,669, forward strand.
TTTAAAATAAACAAGAAACAAATTATTTAGTACAAAATTTTAAGCAACGTGTTAAATACACCTCAAATTGTTCAGATAATTAAGAATAATTAATTGTATCGATAGTGTTATATCCATAGCAACTTTTACTCTGTTGTTTTTCAGTTGGCTTACGTTTAAAAATCAAACAATTTCCAAGGGCGTCTTCGTAGATCATTAATCTACTTTTTATTGAGTTTTGTTAGTAAATTTAGTTATTTACTTTCATTGAATGCTTCAAATTTCAATAGCTCAATTTGCTATTAGTCTAAGGTTCGTTGGCCAGGAAGCCATATTTTTCCGGAACATATAAGTTTACTTTCGAAATTTTTTTGACATTTTCAAACAATAAAGTAAAACACTTGTAACCAAATTTGATGCCTAATTTGTTAAAAATATGACATTTGCTATTAAAAATATTTTTATGAAAATTCACTACCATAATGCACTTCTTGCGTCCAGACGTTTTTATTGCCCAGTAGTTTTTTGGGCTATTGACTCGAAAATCGTTGGTTTGTTCTACACACTCTGAATGGTTAGCTCCTTGTGTCTATCGTAACTGTGGTAAAAACATAGTTCTTTAGAGATATATCACTACTTGGAGTTGATGTCACTAAATATCCAAAATTAAAAGCTCACTAAATTAGATATCACCTTTATATAAATATTATGGCTATTGTAAAAACGCTGGTGGAAGACACGGCGGTAGAAAAAGAAAAAAATTTAAAAAATTCAAAAAGTGATATTGAAGTTTTGACAGAAGAAGTTTTAGGGGATGTTCAACAAAATCATGTTAACAATCACAAGCAAAGGTTTTTTTTGTAAGACAGATTGTATAGTTTTAGTCACAAATAAATAATAATAATAATAATAATAATAATAATAATAATAATACCATCGCAGCTCCCCAGTTAATATAACTGAAAAAAAGGGTGTTACTGGTTGTACAAACGTCAGTAATAATAATTTAATGTCATAATTAATAAATGAGGCAACTTTCACTTGGGAACAGTGTAATATTTTTTTAAACACCATTGATGTGGGTGTGTGACAATTTATAAAATACGAGGACATAAATACGCTAATTAGCAGTGTATGCCAATTAAGGTATCGCATATTAATATTGTCAGCACAGTATTCCAGAAATCGTAAATATTATGTATATATTTATTGAAGTAGGAATGCAAGAAACTGGTTTATGGCATTACGAGAAGTTGCAGGTTTACTACGTTTGTGGCAAGAATTTAAAAGGAAAATCTCGGGCCGCAGCAAGTGCGTTATGGTAGTGAATTTTTATTAAATGCTTCAAATTTGAATAACTCAATTTTCTATAAACTTACAAAGTTTAGTTTTGGTATGTAGTAAGGTCCTTTCTAGGGCAAGATATCCACCAAATTTCATTAAAATAACTTAGTAGTTTTCGGAGAAAAAAATGCATTTCAAAAGAAAATTTAAAATTTGAATAATTCAATTTTCTATAAACGTAGAGAGTTGAATTTTGGTACATAGTAAGGCCTCTTCCAAGGCAACATACATAGTAAATTTCATTAGAGCAGCTTTATTATTTTCGAAGAAAATTTTTTTTTTGAAAGAAGACCCAAAAATTTTCCCGGTAAACCTCGTCCGATTTTGCTGGTTAACGAACTCATCCAAGCCATTAATAAAAGAAAGGCACTTGCCGAGTTTTTTAAATAAAAATTCACTAAAAACTAAATGTGAAACATAAAAAAGTTGTGGTTTTGCAGATGTAGAGGCTTCTTCTCTAGCTCTATATCTGTATTTAGGATGAAAGTTAGTTACGAAAGTTATATATATATATATATATATATATATATATATATATATATATATATATATATATATATATATATATATATGTATATATATATATATATATATATATATATATATATATATATATATATATATATATATATATATATATACATATAGGGTGTTAAAAAGTGTGGAATAGTGGAATATTGCCAATAATACGAAAACAACTAAATATATATTTTTTCACTTGGTATGTTAATGTACTCAAATTTAATAATCCGTTGACAAGTAAAACTCTGGACGCAGCAAGTGCGTTATGGTGGTGAATTTTCATAAAAATGTTTTTTAATAGCAAATATCTGTGTTTTTTTATACCAGTGTAACCTATATAGTAGAAACAATGTGACATGTTTAATCAAAATAACTTGCCGTACTGAAGAGCTCTAATGAGAGCGAAACCGGTCTACGGTTCTAATTGTTGCGAGAATGCATCTAGTCTTACATACTTTGTCCCTATATTGGGGTAGAAATGGGCCAGGGCTAACAATTTTTTAAATTGTTAGTTAGTTGTATACCGTTCTCTATTTTTAACACTCTGTGTTATTTGGAGCGGGCGTGACAACATAGTACTTGGTTCCGAACTAGGTGGCGACACGTTCACCACTTACTTAGTGTTTTAAGACTGGCTATACGATAGCCGTGTTATTTTTGGTGCATTTTTGCTGCAATTAGTATGCCGTACTGAAGAGCTCTAATGAGAGCGAAACCGGTCTACGGTTCTAATTGTTGCGAGAGTGCATCTAGTCTTACATACTTTGTCCCTATATTGGGGTAGAAATGGGCCAGGGCTAACAATTTTTTAAATTGTTAGTTAGTTGTATACCGTTCTCTATTTTTAACACTCTGTGTTATTTGGAGCGGGCGTGACAACATAGTACTTGGTTCCGAACTAGGTGGCGACACGTTCACCACTTACTTAGTGTTTTAAGACTGGCTATACGATAGCCGTGTTATTTTTGGTGCATTTTTGCTGCAATTAGTATGCCGTACTGAATAGCTCTAATGAGAGCGAAACCGGTCTACGGTTCTAATTGTTGCGAGAATGCATCTAGTCTTTCAAAATAACTTTAGTGTTTGAAAATGTACAAAAATTTCCGAAAGTAAACTTAAAGTGTTTCCGAAAAAATTGATTTCTTGGTCAACCTTATAGGTTAATAGCAAATTAGGCTGTTAAAATTTGAAGCATTAAATGAAAATTCGCTACCATAACGCACTTGCTGCGTCCTAAATTAATTTTCTTACAAGCATGCATTATATTTTGATAGAAAATGCAAAACTGCAAAAACATAAGGCGTGATCGATTAAAAACAGAAGAGAATTTGTATCGCCCACGACTTCACCATCCTGTGATTGTAGAAATATTTTTTTAAGATGTATCTCAAGAGACCCTATAATTAACGTATATATTTTTGTTTCGTATCTTGTTTAATAATAGATATATTGAGCTTTATTATTTACCATTAAACGACAAACTCTATAGCTAAGACTACTGTCAAATCAGGGAAAGAGTCTATTTGAAATGAATTTTCTGGAAATATTTTAGTAAAATAAAGGACAATGACGGTTGAAGCTAAGACTTCAGGGTTGGTAAAACATTTATCTTCACACATTTTATTTCCATAGCCCGTATTAGTTTCAAGTTCTTTGCCTAAATGTTGCCAATTTTGACGTTTTAAATTGCGAAATAGACGTTTTGTGGAAAACCCCAATATATTTTTCTTTAAATGACGCAAACTTTTTGTCTTTTAACGTACAGAGCTAAATTTTGGTAGATCATTTATCTATAATGACAATGACACCCGCGTACCAAATTTGGTTGCCCTTGTTTTGTTATTTCCGGAGATAGAATTTTTTTCGAAAGAAAACACAACATTTTCCGGGAAAACCTGTGCTGATTTTTCTGGCTAACGACTCATCCAAGCCACTTGCAAGGGGAAGGTATTCACCAAACTTAATCAAAATGGGTCCATTATTTTTTGAGTGATCGGTGTGATAAACGCCCATATATATATATATATATATATATATATATATATATATATATATATATATATATATATATATATATATATATATATATATATATATATATATATATATATATATATATATATATATATATATATATATATATATAAACATATAAAAAATGAAACTGACCTTGGATTGGTTTCTAGGGTGCCTGGTTAGCCTCATTTAAAGAATTTTTTTACGAAAATTCACTAAAAAGCTTAAAATGTTGCCGACAGAAAATAACAGGTTCTATGTAAATCTTCCTTATTATATTTATTCCTTATAGTAACATAAGTCAAGCAGAATATTGATTTCTTCCTCCGAGGAACATGTAATCTAGAATTGGCATTCAATGTCAATATTCGCTAACAAGGCAGTAAAACTGGACATGTCTTGGAGCCACATGCGCTAACAACAGGCCCTGTCTTCCGTAAATAGTAATACATAGTTATGATTTCTTATAATTTACAAAAAGATAAATAAATTACGGATAACACGCTGACAGTCATACAGCTTCTGTTTAATGAAGCAAATCGTTAGAGATGATTAATCGAGTTTGCCTGAAACTGGCTTTTGCTGTAAATGTCACAGCTGAAAAGGCAAGAACAAATAGAATACTGCCAATTACTTGCCGTTTCAATTAAAGGTTGAAACCAATCATAAATAAATATAATTAAATTAGATAATATAGGAAGAAATATTTCTTCTTCCTGTCTTTTGATATATGTCAGAGCAGAAGAAGGACTCATCGATACGTAATTATCTTGTTTATGTTGTATATGTCAGTGATTCTCAATCTGTGGGGGATGGGTCTTCTAGGGGGGCGTAATAAAATTAATTGGGGGGTGGGAACATATTGCGGAAAAAATGAGAAAAAATATTATTCAATCATGTATTTAATTTACTGAAAAAAAAAGCAATAAAACACACTTGTATAATATTTGTATATAATTTACTGAAAGAAAGGTGATACAATAATATATAGGATTATATCAGTACCGCACAGTGTATTTAATAACTAACTTATCAATATTAAATTAAAAACAAGATTAAAAATTATTAGTAACTCCCCTGGGCCTGTCTTGGAGAGCAAGGTTTTTCGAAAGAAGGTTTTATATAAGAAATTGACGCACTCAGCTCTTTTACTATGTTTATCTGACATCTACATTTTGCTTTCAAGCAGCCACAGCAGAAAATACAGTTTCGCAAAAGTAAAATGTTGAAAATGGCAACACTTTACAAAATGCTTAGTGCAGAAAACTCATCATCCAACCCTGCCAAAAATTCAAATAGTGAGTTATTAGTAAATTATCTTTTAATTTCCCCACTTGCCCTGAAGTCTATAAAGATTTCTTCTTTAGCGGTTGAGGGACCTTCGGGAGTATCTCAAAAAAGGTCCCCTTACACATTCGGAACTTGTTATCAAGTTGAAGTCAGCAAGAAAATATCAAAATAAAACAAAAGGAAACCATACATTCATCAATCCGGAACCAATCACGCAACCTTCTGCGTACAAGCTACCACTGAGCTATTTAACAAACGTTTTCTTTACATGATACTTGACACCGCTTTCATGCCTGGGATATATTATTAAAAGTATACGTAAAAATTAATTACAGAACTAGTATAAATGCAATTGAAACACATTCAATGACTGTTTCGATCTTATGTTTAAGTTTAAAGATAGAAAAGAAACTATTTTAAAATCTTTTTTATAGGGGCTTGACTTAATTTTGTTTACATTTCCACTACACTATGAGACACTTTCATTCTAAAACTGTATTTGGGGCCGTTCATCAAGCTACAATTATAGTGTGTTTAAAAATTGATTTGATCCCCCAGGTCAATAACAATTACTTAGAAAACTTCTGATTTCATGTCGTCTGTCATTTGCGATATTTGTGGGCAAGATTTCACAATTGTTGGTTCGGGTAGTATGTTTTATGCCTGTTATTTATTTTGTTTCGTTACCGTTGATGTATGGTTTATACCTGTTGTATGAACCAATATACGCGTGACAGTTAACTACTCTGTCTGTCAGGAATTGCATGACCACTAAGCCCTTTCAACGCATGTCTTTCAGATTTTATTTTAAATTTGGAAAACAGTCCAAATATTTTGTACCAAATTACTCAAAATTCATAACATAGGTTCAACAAGTCTCATGCCAGTTACCCTAAGAGCAAACAAAATAAAAGATAGCGTTTTCAAAAATATTCTTGTATATTTTTGAGAAAAAATGCCCGTTATAGCTGATATACGTTCGCGGTCTTAATACAATGACGATATGTGCCAAGTTTCGTTTAAATCAGTTAGGTATTTTTTGAGTTATCGCTCGGATACACACACACACACATACATACATACATACATACATACATACATACATACATACATACATACATACATACATACATATATATATATATATATATATATATATATATATATATATATATATATATATATATATATATATATATATATATATATAAACATATGAAAATCGGACCTTAGGTTTGGGTTCTACGTAGGAAGGCACCAAATTTGGTATAACCTATATAATCGTAACAATGTACCATATTTCATTAAATTAGGTAACTTTATTGTTTCAAAAAGAGCTTTCCGAAAATAAACTCAAAAAGTTGGAACCTTTTCAAGATATTTACACACCTGCTTTTTGACAAAATTCAAAAAAAGATTTTTTCACGAAAATTTGCACAGGTTCTTTCACAAAAATCGACATTTTGTTTACAAAAATTGTCTTTAGTGATGTTACTATAAATTATTATTTCTACTAAAATTGGCTACACAATTTTTTCCAATAACTTATCAAATATTTATCATTAGTTACCATCATTTCAAAAAAATCTTACAAAAAATTACTTTGGAGTATTAGACAACTTGCTAACGAAATTGTTGAGAATTTCTCAACAATTTTTTGAACATTGAAAAAGCATAATTATAAGTCACTCGAATAGAGCTGCCATCAAAAATTAAGGGATGGTGATAAAGAGCGAAGGGTCTACTTTAATTATCAAATTAGGAAATGACAAATAATGATAGAGATTTCTTAAAGAACATTTGCTTTACCGATCGGCGTACGTTCACCCTGAATAACGAGCCTAATTTTCAGAAATGTAGGGAGTGGGGCACGATCAATAAATGAAGATTTATTGAAACCAGAACTCAATATCTCTAAAAAATCAATCTTTGGTGAAGAATTTCCGGCAGGCATATTATTGAACTGTTTTATACTGATGAAAATTTGAATGAGGGAGGTTATTTAGGCTTATTGTCATTCAAATAGAGCTGCCATCAAAAATTCAGGGATGGTGATAAAGAGCGAAGGGTCCACTTTAATTATCAAATTAGGAAATGACAAATAATGATAGAGATTTCTTAAAGAACATTTGCTTTACCGATGGGAGTACGTTCACCCTGAATAACAAGCCTAATTTTCAGAAATGTAGGTAGTGGGGCACGATCAGTAAATGAAGATTTATTGAAACCAGAACTCAATATCTCTAAAAAGTCAATCTTTGGTGAAGAATTTCCGGCAGGCATATTATTGAACTGTTTTATATTGATGAAAATTTAAATGGGGGAGGTTATTTAGGCTTATTGGGGAATAGAATAGCATCTTCATTAAATGATGTTGCTAGGGAAAATCAAAGGATCTGGTATCAGATGGATGGATGTTCCGCACATAATAACCTTGCAGTGCGAGAATATTTACGCAATAGTTTTCAAGGTCATATTATTGGATATTATCATAATGTCTTATGGCCTCCAAGATCTCCATATCTTGCACCAAGCCTTTTTTTTTGGGGACACATTAAATCAAAAATGTATACTAACGTTCGTTTTGAAATCCTTTAGCAACTTAAAAACGCAGTTTCGGCGGACTGTGATGCAATCACACAATACTAATTGAACTTTACAATCGTTTAGGATATTGTTTGGCAGCTGATGAGGGATTATTTGAATGTCTTATTTAACTTTAATTCCACGCTTGTGTCTTTTTGGTTTGATTTGTAAATAAACTTCGACACTAAGTACTTGTTCTTGTTCAATATTGTTGTTTTTTACTTAATTTTCATTAAGAAAATTCACTAATAGAGAGGTATCGATGGTGAGACTTTCGTAAAAAAATTTAAATTTTATACTTATACTTATACTTATACTTATACTTATACTTATACTTATACTTATACTTATACTTATACTTATACTTATACTTATACTTATACTTATACTTATACTTATACTTATACTTATACTTATACTTATACTTATACTTATACTTATACTTATACTTATACTTATACTTATACTTATACTTATACTTATACTTATACTTATACTTATACTTATACTTATACTTATACTTATACTTATACTTATACTTATACTTATACTTATACTTATACTTATACTTATACTTATACTTATACTTATACTTATACTTATACTTATACTTATACTTATACTTATACTTATACTTATACTTATACTTATACTTATACTTATACTTATACTTATACTTATACTTATACTTATACTTATACTTATACTTATACTTATACTTATACTTATACTTATACTTATACTTATACTTATACTTATACTTATACTTATACTTATACTTATACTTATACTTATACTTATACTTATACTTATACTTATACTTATACTTATACTTATACTTATACTTATACTTATACTTATACTTATACTTATACTTATACTTATACTTATACTTATACTTATTGGCTGAAATTACACAATACGTCTATACAGTAAGTCCATTTTGACTTGTGTAGTATATAGTGACATAATTTAAACAGTTTATTCTAAAAATACTTGACACTGCATTATCCAAATATGACATATTTCGAATTTTGACAAACCATTTTGAATAAACTTTTTATACCATTTTTTCTTCCATCTTTCATTTCCAATCACTGCCTTCATTTACTACTAATCTTTACACATTTATCATTACTTTCCCATCATCATTCTTCATTTACTTTCCATGTTTATACCAATTTTATAAAATTTTATACAAAACCGAACCGCTTCATTCTGACAATTAAATGTATATATATATATATATATATATATATATATATATATATATATATATATATATATATATATATATATATATATATATATATATATATATATATATATATATATATATATATATATATATATGTATTCAACGGATAACTCACAAAACGCTTCATTGATTTGGACCAAATTTGGTAATTACCCTTATTTTGCTAATGATTTGGATGAGTTCGTTCATCAAATCTTAACCAATTTTTCTTAATAAAAAATTAAAATATATTTTTTTAAACGCAATATTTTTCAAATTGTTTAAGTGATTGAAATGAATATTTACAACTTAAAAGAACAAGACAGGCGTGGTTGTATACCAGTTTTCAAGTCGTTTGATCAAATGAAAGTAAAGTTATACGAAATTAATAATAAAATAATCCTCGACATCACATCAGATTTTGTAGTGCAATATTTACAATGTTGAACAAAGACAGATGACATTATATGTGTTGCTACGCTACTTAAATAAATCGCAGATAAAAATGTAAACAATGGAGGTCGTCACAGGTTCTCAGCCTAGACAACGTTGTGAGGGAGACACGACAGGGACGCCATCTCGGTGCTGTAGTTATCCGCGAAGCTCATTATGTTATTTTTCTTTAATTTAGTACGTTTACATAGGGTCACTATGGTTCAAGATTGAAGATGTTGGCCTAATGGGAAATTTATTGAGCTATCGGATTTGAAATATTTTTACGAACCTTTTCTACCATAACATAAAAAACCCTTTTTGTTATTTATTGTGTGCAAAAACTGGATGGGTTGCCTAAAACAAAACCATCTAAGCAATTAATAAGGAAAAATACCTGCCATATTTATAATTTGACAGGTACATTCCCTTTGTAAATAATTATTTTTTTTCCGAAAAACGTTTGTAGCTTTAATTAAATTTGTAACACAATTTTTTAAAGGCACTTGCAGTACTTACATATTATACCTAAGACCAAATTTTAATTTTTTAGCTCCATATAAAATTAAATTTTTTTAAATAATCGCTATCTGGGACTTTGAAACCAAACTCCGAGGTCCATTAAAATTTTAAAAGAATGTTTTAATAATATATCTGACTAATAGTGTACAATTCTTATGAAAATTCACTACTATAACGCACTTGCTGCGTCCCGAACCTTTTTTTTAATTTATGTTAAAAATAAAACAAAAGAGTGCAATAAATTTCCGATGTGATGTTTTAAAAAAATACATAATGCAGTTTTACTCTAAAATAACCAGGAAATCTAATATTTGAGCACTTAAAACTTTGCATGCAAATCTGTATCGTTGCGTCATCAGTTCAAGAACCCCGTACATTCAATGTGAACAATAGTGGACCAAGCACAGATCCCTGAGGAACTCTGACAAATAACTCTCCAATAAATCACCAGCTACTTTCATTTTAATTATTTTCTTCACACTGAGTTTACTGATAATTGGATAGAAGTCTGTTTCGGTGGATACAGCAACCACATAATTATATAAATAATTTAAATTTAATTAATTTTACCCATATAAAATTTTGTTGCGTAGATTGAGCACTGTGTTACACTCAGTGATGCAAAAACTGAATTCAATGATAAAAACATACCGAGCGTATTTTCTCACAAGCCTTTTAACAAACACAAAAGTGCCTTTTAACAATTCCTTGTCATATTTGGTGAAACGCGTATCCAGCTAAAAAACGGAGTCATGTTTGTGCTAATAATAGAATGAAAACAAAGCTATCTAGATCTAAGATGACGGTAGGATACATGCTTGCAATGCAGTGTTTGATTTATATGCTCCAGATGAGCATAACAGCCTTACTTGGTAAGGTCTGGTGCTACTGGTTCCTGCCGTATGCTTGCTACGTTGCTAATAGATGAGCCAGTTGTTCTGCCCAGGATGTCCATTTCATCTTCACATTGTTTATTTCTTATTCATATTGATTATTTTGTTCATTTAAATATGTACATGCAATATGTAAGCGAAGATGCACTATTTAATTAATTCGAAGCTTGCGTGTGTGTTTTTGTCGCTCTATTTCTGCGACTATGGCCAATCACCGGCTGCAGAGAGCAGGTTCACCTCACTATCCTTGAAACTTTGCCGAAGGAGGCTAATAATCTTTAACGTGCCCCACATATGGACACGGCATTGACGTCTTCACGCCCCCTCCAAAGGGTGGTACGTGCGGATATTCAACTTGCTCAAATACAATGCATTAGCCTTGGTTGATGTCAATTTTACAGTATGTACTGAAAAAGTAAAGGGGAACCCTGGGAATCAAACACAGTATCTTTCGGTTCAGAGGCGCACATTCTTACCACTGAAGCAGCGAGGCTTCCATTTGCTACTTGAATATCCACATTATTAAAAAAAAAAGAAATTATCATGTCAATGATATGTCATATGATATTCTACATATGTTATTCGAAGTTCCCGCTCTGCATTTTGCTGTTCAACTCTTCATTTAAAACTGCTACCAAGCAGTCGTGAAAAATATTGGCTCAGTGTCACAATAAAATTGTTATCTATGTTACCACAAGGATAAAAAGTTCGGGACGCAGCAAGTGCGTTATGGTAGTGAATTTTTATTAAATGCTTCAATTTTGAATAACTCAATTTTCTATAAACTTAGAAAGTTTCATTTTGGTATGTAGTTAGGTTATTCCTAAGGCAACATATGCACCAAATTTCAATTAAATACCTTTGTAATTTTTGGAAAAAAAAATTTTTCCGAAAGAAAAATCAAAATTTGAATAACTCAGTTATTTATAAACCTAGAAAGTTGAATTTTGATACGTAGTAAGGTCTTTCCCAGGGCAACATACCCTATAAATTTCATTAAACCAGTTGTGTAATTTTCGGGGAATAACTTTTTCCCGGAAAAGCCTCTCCGATTTTCCTGGCTAACGAACTCATCCAAGCCATTAATAAAATAAAGGCACTTGCCGAGTTTCATTGAATCGGTTAATTAATTTTTGAGTTATCGGATATATATATATATATATATATATATATATATATATATATATATATATATATATATATATATATATATATATATATATATATACGTGTCCTAAGTCGCGCTCATTTGAAAAAAAATGTGCAAAGTCTCACCATCGATGCCTCTCTATTACTGAATTTTTTTAAATAAAATTCACTAATATTTTGGTTAAAGGATAAGCAACTTTTTTTTGACAATGCATTTTTAATCCTGTAGTGTTGGAACGGGACCTGCTGAACTTAGTATAATATCTTAGGCAACACACAATACACAACATATAAAACCATTGTGTTACTTCTTATAAGTGTTGCTCTATGTAATGTGTCGCAGTTTGGACGTCAGTTTACAATGCGAGAAATCTTAAAATAGTACATGTAAAGGATTTTAGCCATAGATAAAGCTTTTAAGGGTCAAAGTCGCAGGTAACCAAATATAAACAAGATATCCACCCAATTTCATTAAAATAGCTTTGTAATTTTCGGAGAAAAAAATTTTGTTTGAAAGAAAATTTAAAATGTGAATAACTCAATTTTCTATAAACTTGGAAAGTTGAATTTTGGTAACTAAGGCCTTTCCGAAGGAAACATATGTAGTAAATTTCATTAAAACAGCTTTCTTATTTTCGGAGAAAAAAATTTTTTTTTTGAAAGAAAATTCAAAATTTTCCCTGAAAACCCCGTCCGATATTCCTGGCTAACGAACTCATTTAAGCCATTAATAAAAGAAAGGCACTTGCCGAGTTTCATTTAAATCGGTTATTTATTTTTTGAGTTATCACACGGATACCTATATATATATATATATATATATATATATATATATATATATATATATATATATATATATATATATATATATATATATATATATATATATATATATATATATATATATATATATATATATATATATATATATATATATATAAACATATAAAAATTGAAACTGACCCCGGATATGGGTTCTAGGGGTCCTAATTCGCGCTCATTCGAAAAATTTTTTGCAAAGTCTCACCATCGATACCTCTCTATTAGTGAATTTGTTTTAATAAAAATTGTCTAAAAGCATCAGATTTTGATGGTAAACGGATGAAACTTAATAATGTCGTTGAAAATTGTTATATTTTGATGATTTAAAAAGTCAGCGAGGCAGACGTGATGGCCGCAGGCACTGAGAGGTGAACGGGGGCGATCAAGCGGGGAGGAGCGACACGGGGGCCCGAAGAAACATTTTTTTAGAACGTCGCCTGGAGCGAACAAGAAGCTGCAGGAGAAAACGGCCCGTATGAAACGTAAAGGGGCGAATTTTATCGAGGCAAAATTTGTTTGGGGATGTTGGGTTGAAAAAAAATATTGGAGAAACAAGAGCCAAGACTGTATTTTCGACCTAAAAAGGTGCTCTGATAAGGGGTCTATCTCCTCTGAAGATACGGCACTGCGAAACACGCCATTATCAAAAACGGTATCTCCAGAAAATTTTACATCAAAGAGGCCGGCTTTTATTCTTTTAGAGTCGACGGGAATTTTTTTATTGAACATCAACGTTGAAGAACTTTCTTGAGAGCGACTGGTTTGCGTGGACATTATTCAAAATTCTGATCCAACTGCAAGTTGAAAAACTTCGAATGTACGGCCTACGTAAAACATCCTGTATGTTGTGCACCGACCCCGGTAAAAGTTTATGATGATATCATGGACTTCTGACCAGCAGAATAACGGCTCTTGTACCGTTGGATTTTTTAATTAAATTTGCAACTACTTTTATCAGTGCGCAGACCTTCATTTTGGCTGTTAAAAGCACGCAATTTTTGGCTATCCTTTCACTTTCTACCCTAGTGTTTCGTTTTTTGCGGTTGTCATCGTCCGGAGCACTGAAGACAGTCGATGAAATTCTAACTTTGACAATTTCTTATACAGTATAGGTTCTCTAAAAACAGAACGTAGTAACCCCTGAAGATGACTCGATGAAGCCGAAAAGTGAAGCGTGTTCTTAATGTCTGTTTCGAAGTATAAGCCTTTAATTCACCTTCAAGCATGTCAACCCCAGATGTATTGGCGTTTAGAAATTATATCATAAATTAAGAACATTGTCAGATGTACGAGAGGGTCGCCATCTCGGTGCTGAATCAAGAGTATGTTGTCACGACAGCTCGAAATAACACAAAATGTCCTAAAATGGAGACTGTGTACAACCGACTAACAATTTTAGCAAATTTTCATTAAGAAAAAAATTCGCTAATAGAAACGTCATGATGAGAAACTTTTGAAAAGATTTCTTCAGATGAACGCCAATGTGGGTCCCTAGAACCCAAAACCAAGGTCCGTAAAATTTTTTATATGTTTCATATATATATATATATATATATATATATATATATATATATATATATATATATATATATATATATATATATATATATATATATATATATATATATGTATATATAAACTCTTCAGTAAGTTGGAGGAAATTGGTTTTCAAGGTGTTTCTTTGCCCTTGATTCGAGATTAACTACATTTTAGGAAACAGTATACACAGATTGGCGACAGATGTAGTGACTTTAAGCTAGTTGAGTTTGGAATTCCTCAGGGTACGATCCTGGGGTCACTACTGTTTAACCTTTACATAAATGATTTATTTAAAGTACACACTGCAGGGAACGTCATATGCTTTGCAGATGACACTGCCATTTTTTATAAGGATTGTCCTTGGCGCCGGCTGAAAGAAAAAATTGAGGCGGATTTTGTTAACATAAAACAATAGTATGATCTTAATGGCATGACAGTTATTATGAAGAAAACAAAATATATGTCATTCGCGTCTTACAAGTCACACTTATCTAATTTTGAAAAAATTGGAAATAAAATACAACCAACAGAATTTACAAATTGAGGCAGCACAGACGATTAAATATTTGGGCATCTTGATTGACCAACACATGAGATGGAGTGAACATATAGGTATGGTTGTTAAGAAGTTGAGAGTTGTTTTGTTTAGGTTTAGATACATGAAAACAATACTAAATGTGGCAAACTTGAGAATGCTATACTCTGCGCTAGTTGAGCCGCTTCTGACTTACGGAATTGTAGCCTGGAAGGCTGCTGCAGATTTATATTTAAAAACCTTGGAGATAATCCAACGACGGTTCCTAAAATTGATACACAAAAGAAACTATACTTACCCGTCAGCAGCATTTTACAACGAGGCCAAAGTAAACAATATGAGGCAACTTTATTCGTTAGCTGTATTAAATTTTGCAAAAAAATTCGATAGTGCTTCTGGTATAGAACATCCATATCAGACAAGACTGAATACAGCCGCTGCCGTTAAGACATGCACGGCGAATAAGACGGTGGGCCAGCGTAATTCTTCATACATCGCTCCGAGATTATACAATCTTCTTCCAGTTAATATTAGGACTGCTCCGACTTCGCGTTCTTACACAAAGATGCTAAAGATATGGATTTCAAATTCTAGGGATATCATTCACGGCTTGCTGCGGAAATGAGCATTGAGCTGATCGTATATATAGTAGGATATTTTTTGTTTTTGTTGTTGTTCTTACTACATGAGAGAATATATATAACTGGGACTAGTTATCCGAGCGATAACTCAAAAAATACGAAACTGATTGTAATACATTCTTCAGATTCCTTATTTTTGTTTTATTTTGCCACTTGAAGAAACAATAGTGTACAGATTTCATACATGTTGAACAAGATTTCATTTTTGTTTGAAACACCTGAATAACTGTGTCACCTTTTAGTCTGAAATTATAATTTTCAGCAGACATTTTGTCTTCATAGAAAATTGAGTTTTGGGCATTTTTTTTAAAAGGAGTTACAAATATTTTTTGATAATAGAGAGATCGATGGTAACACTTTCAAAAGAATTTTTTAAATGTGCGCGTACTGGGACCTCTAAAATCGATCTTCAAGGACTGCGTAAGTTTAACGTATTAACTTTACTTATATACCGTATAATAAGAGTGTACAATTCTTATGAAAATTCGTTAATATAACGCACTTGCTGCGTCCCGAAAATTTTGTAAATTGTCAACCCTGGCCCATTTCTTACCTAATATAGCGTCTCCGTGGCCGTGCGGGAAAGTCGATGACTTTCCAATACGGACTTGGGGGTCGACGGTTTGAGACTCACCGGCGGCGAATGATTTTTCAAATCACCGTCGTCGTTGAGATCAAGCTCAAGATGGAGGGTAGGTTAGTTTAGATGAGCAAAAAAGGTCAGCAATGGCCTAATTGCCAGTAAGCATCTTACCTTTACTTTTTTTTTAACCTAATATAGGTACAATGTATGTAAGGCTAGATGTATTCTCACCATAATTAGAACAACATACTACTTGGTTCGGCACCGAGATGGCAACCCTGTCCTACATCTCACAATGTTCTAGTAGACTCGCTACTATAGCCGTATTACTTTATAGATGTGTTCTCGCTGTAATTAGTATACCGTACTGATGACCTCCAGTTAGAGCCAAACCGGCCTCCGGTTTTAATTATGGTGAGAATACATTTACCCTTACAATTATAAACTAAGTGGTAAGATTGTACAAAATGCTTTTATTTTGACATATTTTTTGTCTAGTATCAAGTTTTAACAAAAATACATACCGATTTCATCTGATAATATTAGTCAAGATAAATTTCTCATTATAACAACAAATCAGAGAAATTTCTAGCAGCAGCAGAGGTATCAGAGTGCAACCAAAATGAATGAAGTGACCACAACGGCAAACACCTGCAGCTAAGTACCGGTCCAGGTTGACTTTCACCTAACGTGACACTTGGGTTAAAATCTGCTGTCATTGTAAGGTGTCATGCTATTAAACGTTTATTTATTTACCTATAAAATTAGCTAATAGATGCTGTATACATTACATGTTACCCAGGAAAGAAGATAAAATATTTGTCTTTTACGTGGATAGAGTGGAAATATTTACTGTAAACAGATACAACATGTTCAGGTTCCTAAGTTAAAAATACCTAATAGTTTGTGAGAAAATCATAATTTTACTATGGTTACAACCGATCATTACACCATTCTGACTTCATCATTTCTCTAATATTTGGATAAATTAAATTAGTCGCTAATTTGTATTCTTTCCTCTCGATCATTTTATCTATTACTTTAACAGAGTAGTCATTATTAAATGCTGTTTGTATTGAAATTACTTTTTCAAAATTGTTTTGTGACATAGGTATTGAAAATTCACGATGTATCGTAGAATGGTAGGCTGACAGCTTTTGTGAAAAAGGGTGACATGAATCGCATGGTATGGTTGTGTCAGTGTAGGTTGGTTTCTTATATATTGAAAAGTCCAATGAATTATTTTCTAACTTTCTAATCGTTAAGTCTAAAAAATTTATACAACCGTTAGCTTCTTCTTCTAAAGTAAACTTAATATTTGTGTGAAAGTTATTAATAAAATTAAAAAACTCATTTAATTCTGACAAAAAAGACAACAGATACGTTTTGATAACTTATTTTGGAACCATTTCAGAAAACATTTCAAAAATTTTAAATACCTGTAGAAATACAAAGGTAACTTTTAAATCTTACAACACGACGTGTGATCTGCTATTTGACGCGAAAGAAAAATCTTGTTTCCTGACAAAAGCTGTAGTTATAAATTAGCTTGTACACATTGTAACGCAATCTACATAGGTCAAAGGTCTCTCCAAGTCTGTAAGTAGTATGGACCAGTTTCACCAAGTAACGGCAACAACGATCAATGAATATATATATATATATATATATATATATATATATATATATATATATATATATATATATATATATATATATATATATATATATATATATATATATATATATATATATATATATATACATATAAAAATTGAAACTGACCCCGCATATGGATTCTAGGGGACCTAGTTCGCGCTTATTTGAAGCATTTTTCCAAATTCAAAAGTCGGGAAGAAAATACACTAAAAATGAAATACTGCTCAAATTCTTGTTGACACTGACAAAGCTTGGTGTTGGTTTTCCAAATTTTAAAGTTAATTAACCGTTCCTAGACATCCCTGGTATTTTTATATCATTGTATAAAAAACAAATTCTCTATGAAGTAAGGAATATGTTGCCGTAAATACTACATGCTCTTACAAAATGATTTATAGCTATTTTGCTTCTTCATTTCTCTAATATAAGAAACTCCAAAAAAAGTATATTATATATATATATATATATATATATATATATATATATATATATATATATATATACAAACATATATATATATATATATATATATATATATATATATATATATATATATATACAAACATATATATATATATATATATATATATATATATATATATATATATATTTAAGGAGAAGGGTTGAGGGCAAAGCCGCAAGGAGACAACCGCATACACGTGTTTCAAGCTTATTAGCCATCATCAGTACGGTATATCCAGGTGAAGATGGGAACACTCTGGATGAATATGCAAAAATACACGGAGTCACAACAGGCAACCAGTGCACAATTGCAGCAACACCTGCCTATACCGTACTGATGATGGCTAATAAGCTTGAAACACGTGTATGCGGTTGTCTCCTTGCGGCTTTGCCCTGAACCCTACTCCTTGTATAGTACAGAAATGCCGTGTTATAAATCCTGTTATAGTTAATATAACTTCCTGGGCACCGGATGCTCTGGCAGGTGATTTTTTTGCCTCCGTGGCCATTTTGTTTCCAAATGTTGCTGCAATTGTGCACTGGTTGTCTGTTGGACTCCGTGTATTTTTGCATCTTCATCCAGAGTGTTCCCATCTTCACCTGGCTATACCGTACTGATGATGGTTAATAAGATTGAAACACGTGTATGCGGTTGTCTCCTTGCGGCTTTGCCCTTAACCTTTCTCCTTGTATAGTACAGAAATGCTGTGTTATCAATCCTGTTATAGTTTATATATATATATATATATATATATATATATATATATATATATATATATATATATATATATATATATATAATATGTGTTAGGTGTGGTGCGCTTGGCAATCGATGCACCCTAATTATTAAATAATAAAAATGTATTTTAAGCTTAGAGATTATAACTAAAACCAAAAAAATTACTAACAGTTTTAGCTGAATTGGAAAAATCTCTTTCTCAACAATTATATATTCGATTTTACACTTAACCTTGTATAATTTTTAAGTGTCTCTCAATTAGACGTGATAATCCTCTTGTAAATTTTCCCAAATGTAATTAATTAAGGTATGTGGAACGATTTTTAGGTTGACATTGACAGCACACACAGTCTATATATACTAGTTTCTAACAAGGTGCAGGTGAATTCTTAGATGGGCTTGTCAAGGTTCCTGACGACATTGGCATCTCTATAATTCCATCAGATGGACGAGTATTTATGACATGAACGAGTGCCTTCTAAATTTCCGACCATTCATATTATTGATGATATATTCTAGGCTGTTTTTGTACATATATAGATTTGAAAAGTATTATAAGTATTAGACGTAGCTATATTAATTTTTAGTGAATTTTCTTAATAAAAATTCACTAATGAGGAGCTCGCGACTTTTGAATTTTGAAAAAATATTTCCAAATGAGCGCGAAATAAGCCCCCTAGAACCCATATCCAGGGTCAGTTTCAAAAAATAATGCGTCGATTTTGATCAAATTATCTGAGTACCTATCTTTTGCAAGTGGTTTGGATAAGTTAGCCCAGGTTTTCCCGAAAGAT
This sequence comes from Tillus elongatus, assembly GCA_964006375.1. Lineage (NCBI taxonomy): Eukaryota > Metazoa > Arthropoda > Insecta > Coleoptera > Cleridae > Tillus > Tillus elongatus. The sequence goes on from OZ023265.1 coordinate 176,670,413, forward strand.
TCCGTGTTTTCTTTCGGAAAAAAAATTATATCTCCGGAAATAATAAAGTAAGGGCAACCACGCGTGGGTAGGCGTGTTTGTATTATAAAGGGTGAACCCTGTGGTAAAATTTAGGTCTGTAAGTTTAAAGACAAGAAAGTTATCGGCATTTAGAGAAAAAAATTGGGGCCTTCCTCAAAACAACATAGTCGCGATTTCAAGCGTCAAAATTGGCACAGAACCTGACACAAATGCGTGTTATGTAAAGAAAATATCGCAAGAAAAGTGTTCTACAAACCTTTATGTTTCAGCTTCAACCGTCATTGTCCTCTACTTTACTAAAATATCTACAGAAAATTCATTTCTAATAGACCATTTCTCTGGTGCTTTGGCGGTAGTTTTAGTTAAGTTTATGTTAAATGTCTATAATTTTTAACTAATTTTCGTAGAAGAAATTCGTTACTGAGGAGACCGCGACTTTTGATATTAAAAAGGTTTCTTCAAATGAGCGAAAAGTAGCCCCCCTAGAATCCATATATTTACACTCAGTTTTTATCTGTTTACATATATACAAGATAACACATTTCTACGGTAAAGCTCAATATAATTATTATAATACAAGATACGAAACAAAATTATATTCTTAATTATATGGTTTCTTGAGCGGCATCTTATAAAATTATTTTGACAATCACAGGGTGGCCCATAAGTCGTTGGTGATACCTAGAATTTTATTTAACATTCATTATTGGATTTTTGAATTTTTCATCGAAATATGATGCATGTTTGTAAAAAAAAAAAAACGAGACGCAGTAAGTGTGTTTTGGTAGCGAATTTTCATTAAATGCTTGAAAATTCAATTACTCAATTTGCTAAGGTTCGTTGGCTAGGAAACCAGTTTTCTCGGAAACATTTTAAGCTTATTTTCGGAGAATTTTTGTACAGTTTCAAACAAGTTATTTTGATAATATATGGTGCATTGTGTCTACTATATAGGTTATACCGGTGACCAGATTGATGCCTGCTTGCATTTAAGAGACATATTTGCTATTAAAAATATTTTTATGTAAATTCACTTCCATAACGCACTTTCTGCGTCTAGAATTTTTTAGTTTTTCTCACTATCAAGAAAGAATGAAAGAATGAAACGCGATTAGTGATTACTTTTTTAGTGTGTTGTAGCGAAGTGCGTCAATCAGATGAATTACTTTTTTACTGTTAATTTTAGTGAATTTTTTATTAAAAAAAAATCACTAATAGAGAGGTATCGATGGTGAGACTTTGCAAAAATTTTTGCAAAGGAGCGCGAATTTGGGCCTCTAGACCCCATATCCGGGGTCAGTTTCGATTTTTATATGTTTATATATATATATATATATATATATATATATATATATATATATATATATATATATATATATATATATATATATATATATATATATATGTATCCAACCGATAACAAAATAATAATTAACCCGTTTTGATGAAACTCGGCAAGTGCCTTTCTTTTATTAATATCTTGGATGAGTTCGTTAGCCAGAAAAATAAAACACGTTTTTCCGGAAAAATTTTGAGTTTTCTTTTGAAAAAAAAATTTTCTCTGAAAATTACAAAGATATTTCGATAAAATTCGGTGTACATATTGCTTTGGGAAAGACCTAACTATGTGCCAAAATTCAGCTTTATAGGGTTACAGAAAATTGAGCTATTCAAATTTGAAACATTTATGTTTAATATCACCGCTTTTCATTGACAATAGGTTATACGAGATCTAGTATGTCGTTGCCCTGGTAACGGAACATTTGATATTATTGCGCAGGTCTGTAAGATGCTGTAACTGATGTCGTATGGTATTGGTATGAGATTATTTATAAGTTTATTTGTTTGTCGACGAATTATTTGTGTCATTTGGGAAACTTTTATATACAAGTGCAAATTATTCCTTTATTAATGTTAGTGGGTGGATTAAACAGTGTTTGTTATGTTTTATCAACACATAAATGATCGAAGTTTTACAAAAGGGCTGATATGCAACAGGTTAGTTATTTACTTTTTAATGCTTTGGCGGTAGTTTTAGTTAAGTTTGTGGTTTAACGGTCCATAATTTTTAGCTAATTTTCGTACAAAAAATTCGTCAATGAGAAGACCGCGACTTTAGAATTTTAAAAAGATTTCTTCAAATGAGCGCAAATTAGGCCCCCTGGAATCCATACCCGGGTTTACGTTCAGTTTTGATCTGCTTACATATATACAGGGTGACGCGTTTCTACGGTAAAGATGAATATTATTATTATTATACAAGAGACGAGAAAAAAATGTATAAGTTAATTACTGGGTGTTTTGAGCTGCATCTTATAAAATTATTTTGACAATCACCGGCTGGCTCATAAGTCGATCGTTGGTGATTCCTACATTTTTTTTTCGAACAGTCTTATTTTATTGCATTTTTTATCGATATATGTATGTAAGAAAAAAATCTAAGCGCAGTAAGTGCGTTTTGGTAGCAAATTTTCATTAAATGCTTCAAATTTCAATAACTCAATTTGCTATTAACCTAAGATTTGTTGGCTAGGAAACCAACGTTTAAGGTTTATTGTCGTAAAATTTTTGTACATTTTCAAACAATAACTTATTTTAATAAAATATGGCACATTGTTTTTACTATATACGCTATGCCGGTAACCAAATTGATGACTGCTTGCATTAAAAAGACATATTTAATATTCAAAGCATTTTTATAAAAATTCACTGCTCTAACGCACTTGCTGCGTCCATAATTTTTGTAATCATTGCATTCAGGAATTTATCTGCTTTCGATTAGTGTGAAAGCCTGCAGGGCGTTCTATTAAAGAAAATGAATATGTGGTGTCTAATTTATCTTAGAGATCTCGTGGATAATGGGTAATAATTAGAAAATGTGTCTAATCTTACCCCATATCAATTAATATTATTATTAATTATTTTTTTGACACATACACACACACACACATACACACATATACAGGCTGCCTAACTAAGATATTACTTACAAGAACCCCTCACATGATTGTGAACAAGCAACAAGCAAGTACAACAAAGGATTATTAGCGAAACTGATATTACGCTATCATAAGTGCAAGAATACTCCAAATCTATAGAATTGTACGCAACATCTGAGGCCTTTACTCAGGCAGAAGAGGTTAATGCTGTAAGAAGTACGTGAAGAGCAGAAAATCTGGACCTAAACATATGGTAGGTAGATGAGCTGTGTACAATAAAACTTGCAATTTATCAGAAACACAATCGTTTTGCCCAAGTATGCTTTCACAACCAGAATATCCAAGCTGTTGGTGACAAGCGTGACGTCGGGATATGGAAATAGCTTTAGAAGTCAAAATCACGTCCGTGGGAGCAGAGCAGAGAGCAACCATACAAGGGAAGGGTCAAAAGGTCTGATCGATGACTTACAGTTGTAGTTTTTTATAAGAGCAAGTGAGTGTGATTTTGTGGCATATTCTGTCCAAATTAGTTGTATTCTATAAAGGTATAAGTACTATTATGTAATGCAATTCCTTTAATACCACAATGAAAGACTGTAGGATCAATAGTCTAGCCAAATTTCAAGTTACTTCAGTGGGGTAATACTCAGTGAGTGGTGGACGTGCCGCCACCTAGTTGCGGAACCAAGTCTAGTCCTACATACTTTGTCCCTATATTAGGGTAAAAATGGGTCAGGGCTGACAACTTTCTAAATTGTTAGTTCGTTGTATACAGACTCTATTTTTTTAACACTTTGTGTTATTTGGAGCTGGCGTGACAACATATTCCTTGGTTCCGCAACTAGGTGGCGGCACGTCCACCACTCACTGATTATTTTAAGGCTGGCTATACTATAGCCGTATTACTTTTGATGCATTTTTGCTACAATTAGTATGCCGTACTGAAGAGCTCTAATGAGAGCGAAACCGGTCTACGGTTCTAATTGTTGCGAGAATGCATCTAGTCTTACATACTTTGTCGCTATATTGGGGTAGAAATGGGCCAGGGCTGACAATTTTCTAAATTGTTAGTTAGTTGTATAGAGTCTCTATTTTTTTTAACACTTTGTGTTATTTGGAGCTGGCGTGACAACACACTACTTGGTTCCGCAACTAGGTGGCGGCACATCCACCACTCACTGAGTATTTTAAGGCTGGCTATACTATAGCCGTATTACTTTTGATGCATTTTTGCTACAATTAGTATGCCGTACTGAAGAGCTCTAATGAAAGCGAAACCTGTCTACGGTTCTAATTGTTGCGACAATGCATCTAGTCTCTCAGTGGGGTAGCCTCGAATGTTCATCTCAGGAACTTTGTGTTTGGCTATTTAATTTTCTGATACGCAGAGAACTGCATATTTATTTATTTTATTTTTATGTTATTGAAATTTTAATTGTTTTATTAACAAACATTTCTTTGCATTTGTTATATTAATTAATCTGAATAAATACTCGAATTTCTGACTTATTAAGTGTCTGAACGTGAGTTTACGAGTGTGTAGCCACTAGAATAATGGTAGCCTACACAAGGTTGAGTGATTTTTAATTTTTTTATTTAGTTAATATTATTGGCTGCGGCATCTCAGGCCATTAGCACATTAATTTCCCATCATTCAATATTTTTACAAATTTTCCAGACAAAGTCAACTTGGCTCGCCCAGGAATCGAACCCGGGACCTCTCGCTTAGCAGGCTGGCACGAGGGCGTCAAGGTTGAGTGATAGAAGTTAAAATTCCAACATATATGGCGAGCTGCGCTTGCTTATACAAAAATATATACAAGGCCAGTTAAATGGAGGAAAATTAGTAAATTTTGAAGGTACATCAAATATTTTATAGCTTTGCATTTCCTTAATTTCTGTGTCATTTAAAAAATGTCAGGGTGTTTTGCATAAGAACCGACACAGAGCAGGGCCATGTGGGTAAACCTAAAATATGGTTATTTAACGCAACTTAGCCCTATACTATGTTGCACCACTGAGAAGTTATAGGCCTTCAAAGTGGGATTTTCAATTTCATTGCATATGTGTGTGTGTGCGTGTGGGCGCACGCGCGAGCGTGTGTGTTTTTTTTTATTTTATTTTTATTTAAACAACACACCACGAGGGCTTACAGCCTAAATACTATCGCACCGTGGGTGTCGACAAGGAGGAAAGAGGCAACTTGTTAATTCTGGACTTGAAGGTTTGGAGGTTCGGAGGAGAAGGAAAAACATGTGCCGGTAAGGAGTTCCACAACTCGGAAGTCCTCGGGACAAAAAAGCGGGCATAACAAGATGTTCTATGTCTGGTGACCTGGTCAGTAAAAGGGTGCGTTCGCTCTGTTCTCCTGGTAGATCTGTTGGGAGCAGCAGGTGGAGGAACTATGGAAGAAAGCTCCTCTGAGCTGTGCCCGTGCAGATATCTATAAAAGTGAGAGATGTCACCAACGGCACGTCGGTGGGCAAGGGATGGCAGCCTTTGGGTGAGGGTAGGGTCACCGATGAGACGTATAGCTCTCTTCTGAATGGAGTCCAGGATAGCGAGTGTAGAAGCGGCAGCAGCACCCCAGATATGGGAGCAGTATTCGAGGTTTGGTCTTATTTGTGAAGTATATAAAGTATAGAGATTAGCTGGTGAAAAGTATTTGCGAGCCGGGAAGAGGAAACCTAATTTCTTAGCAGCCGCTTCTACAATTGATGTAACATGTTGGGGCAAAATAGTAATGTCCATGAAATCTTTTTAGCAAGCAGCCCCTAATATTTTACTACCTATCAAATTTTAATTTAGTAAGCTGGTAGAAAATTTAATTAAAAGATTAGCTCTCGTAAAAAAACCGGTACCCTAACGCACCTTATGTGTCTAGGCTTTTTATCACCTATGTATAGACTAGTTGTAGAGTTAAAAACATTCGTAATGCGAAGTTATTTATATCACCATGTTCCTACATGACTTCATCCGTTTGGTGTTGCCAGTATTGCACTAGTTTTATTATTATTTATTTGGAAGCTCGCCACAATCTGAACTTCTAATCCCTGGCGAGCTGTTCGCTAAACGCTGTATGGAGAGGGCACCATAATACCAGTACTGGCATATACACTCTCTGCTATCTATACAGTAATCATTTTGAGTTTTGAATTATAACCTGTGTGTAACACAATCGGCAAAGGTGCTATAAAGACAGGTTTATGGTGACGACATTGATTCGTGCATAATAATGGACGCCAGTTGTTATTTGAAAAGGGATCGTTTATTAAAATACCCATAAAGTTTATGTTCATTGAGGTGATGTAAATTACGAACACGTGGATCTGTCGTTACAGATGCTGGAAAAAAGTATTTAACGACTCCCCGTTAGCCGTAAGTATTAAATGCAACAACATTAGAAGATTGTAGATGGTATTAAAATAATACTATGGTCTTTTCAGAGAGTTTATGACACGTTCCAATAGGTTATGTTATAAAATATGAAGACAATGCTATGAAAGGTGTGAGTGTAAAGGCGATTTGAATAAAGGCAGTTAATAAATGTGACAAACCAAATAGTAACGTGGAAATATACAAGGCGAAGTAAATGTTATGCATTTAACTGGATGAACGGTTTTTTATGTCATGAATATGCAGACGTTAGATCTGGCATTTGATGGTTGCATATTTTCTCGGAAGATGTTAAATAACTACACTGGTGTTGCTGTCATAAAAGTTTACTTGACGTAGAAAGTGCCTTATTAGTAGTTTTTATAAAAATATGTGCAGACATGGAAGTTGAAGTATTCTATATTTTCTAAAAAGTGGGCGACAGTGCTAATTTGAACGTACACCCTCCATGCACCGCAAACACTTTTTCTGACATTTGTCCCCTGTGGGTCCGGGGACCAACTAAAAGAATAGGCCCAAGGTAACTCCTGCCTGTCGTAAGAGGCGACTAATCGGGGGCAGGTGGTAGTGGACTTTTCCTTTACGTGATACTAAAGGTTTTTTTCACGCACGAGGAGGTACCACACCTTATATCAAGGGGCCGGTGAAGTCCCAACGGACGTTTCCGGTTCTGGTGTATGAGTCGATTGTTCTCACAAACAAAAATGATGATGGCTCCTCCTTGCACAAAAGATTCCGGAGATAAAATACCCCTCCATTCGGATCTCCGGGAGAGGGGTGTGCAGGGGGCGCCGGTATTAGGATTTAACATATCCTTCTCGAATATATGTGGCCTAAATTCTAACCTGAAATCCGTCCACCATTTTCTCCAGGCTAATAGGCCCCAACTACTTTTTCCTCACCGAAACCCAAATCAGGGCCAAAACAGACACTAATCACTTTAATTTCCCGGCCTATGAGCTAATTACTTCCTTTAGATTGCATGGAGGTGTGTGAGCATACGTCTGTAGTAATCTACCCTGCACCAGACTCCCCAATTTAGAAGCAGAAAGAAAAGACATAACTTGCATGAAACTCTCTCTCAGGGCTACAACTAAATTCATCTGTTGCATTTACCGGTCACCTTCTGACAACAAATTTGTACAGCTCTTCGGTTACCTTTCGGAAAAAAACGACCATCTGATTTCTGAATATCTTTCCTCTGAAGTCACTATTCTTGGTGACTTCAATGTCCATAATTGGGAATGGCTAGGATCTTCAAAAACCGATCCAGACGGGAGAGCAGCAGAGGCCTTTGCAGTCAGAAATTCTTTAGCCAATATGGTTCAGCAACTTACTTACTTTCCTCGCATCCCAACACACAGCTCAAATCCCTTGGATCTCATTCTTACTACATAACCTGAATGCTATAAGATATCAGTCACCGCCCCCTTTGGTCGCTCAGACCACTGCATGGTCACTGCTTCCTGCGCAATGCAACCCGACGTCACACAATAATTACACCCACGTATCGTTTGGCACTACAACTTCGCGAACTGGGAAGAAATGCGGGATTACTTTTCTTCGTTTCCATGGGCGCCTGTCTGCTTCTCTCATCCTGATGATATCTCACAAAACGTCACCGAAATTATCCAAGCTGGCATGGAATTATTTATTCCACGCACACAGAAAACCTCTTCAGCCACTTAAAAGCCCTGGTTCTCTTAGTCCCATAACGAGGCCAGACTTGAAAAGGTCAAAGCTCACAAAAAGTTTCTACACAAGCCCAGTCAAGAAAACCGTCAACCATTTAACGACGCAAGAAACCGCTATCCGCATTCTTTCTGAGGCACAAAACTCGTTTAATAACCACATCAAAAACAAATCCCTCTCAAGCTACAACGCCAACAAACCCTTCTGGACTCTTGCTATATCTATTGGGAATAATTTCTGCAGGAGCACGTTCCCACGTCTTGTTTCAGGGGATGAAATTGTTTCTGCCGCCCTGGGCAAGGCTGAACTTTTTTCCTCGTTATTCGCCGGTAATTCTACTCTCAACCCACCTTCAAATGTTCAACCACCAACAGTCCCCAATGTCGCGCATAAAATGACGGATATCATTTTCAAAACTAAAAAGGTACGAAAGATGCTCCTTTCTCTTAATACCAGGAAAGCCTCTGGCCTTGACGAGATCCCAGCAATTGTTCTCAAAAAATGTCTGTTTCAGACATCTTACAATAGAAGCATATTCCCTAGTAATTGGAAAACTGCTCGAGTACAACCCGTCCCCAAGAAAGGGTCCAAAGCGCTTCGTAGCAACTACAGGCCTATTTCTCACCTTTCAGTCTTATCTGGAGTGATGGAAAAGTATTTAAACACCGAATTACTAAAATTTCTTGAAAAACACAGTCTAATCCACGACAGGCAGTATGGATTCCGTCAGCGCAGATCAACTGCCGACCTTCTTTCCTTTGTCACCAATTCTTGGAACATGTCTATGGAACTACACGGCGAATCCTAGATTGTCGCTCTAGACATATCCAAAGCATTCGACCAGGTTTGGTACGCAGCTCTGCTTAATAAACTTCCGACCCATAGCCTACCACAAAAACTCTGTACCTGGACAGCAAATTTACTCTCCAATAGCAGCATTTATGTTGTCGTTGATGGCCATTTCTCTAAACTGTATCCAATTAATGCAGGAGTCCCTCAAGGTTCAGCTTTAGCCCCTACTTTGTTTCTTCTCCACAACAGTGACCTCCTCTCCAGTACATCCAACCCAATTCACAGTTACGCGGACGACAGCACCCTCCACTCAAATATACAATACTCTAAGCATGTCCCTTTAGATGAGGATCGCAGACCCGTGGAGGGTTCTGTCTCTGTGGATCTCCGAAAAATACTGGACTGGGGAAGTTGAAATCTTGTAGAATTGAACTCCACCAAATCTCAGTCTTGCCTTCTATCTCAGAAGAGATACCCCAGCCCTAGACCCATCACAATGAACAACCAAGTTATTCAAAGTAATGAGTCCTTTTCACTTGTTGGCATTTCTGTGGATCGAAATCACATTTGGCACCAACATGTCACATCAATTGCAGAAGCGAAATTTTTTTCTCAGACAGCTTACCGCCAACGTGAGCAGAAATAGATATGTTCTCAAGATAAATTTGCACCCATACTGAAGTGGGGGCTTTGCCTCTAATTCCCATTTTATAAGCTTGTCCACAAAAAGCTCGTGGTACAAGTAACAATTTCATGTTATACATTTTATTTTTTACGATAGGTTGTTTTTAGGCAACCATATTTAAAGTTTTTAAACTCTTACTTAAGAAAAATATTAGAACTGCAAATACCGTAATATGTGTCTACCATAATTACCAGAAGGTATAATGTTAACAAATACGTCTTGAAACTGATGCGCATACCTGAACAAAATTCCATTACTTCATATGGGTGTCGATGCAAATAAGATCTTGCATGCCCATACCCAATAAATAAAACTCCATCTGAGCGCTGTAATCGTAACATATTTTAATTAAGACTCCGCCGATAAATGACTTATTACAAATAATAATTCAATATCTCTTATTAATCGATTTCCAGTAGCCAGCGGAATATTAATAGGGTAAGTGAAACACCTACTCGCTGTTTTCTAATTCAGTAGCCAGATTGTAGACGGACTTTTTTTTCTCTTTAAGTTCTGCGTACGTGGTTCATAAAGAAATGATTAATTTAAAGTTTTCTCTTCGCAAGAGGAGAAGAAACCATGAGTAAAGATTAGAACGTGTGACAAGCACTGATAAATACAGTTTGGAGGACCCAATTCATCACAATACAGTTTTTATATCTGACGATCGCCTCGCTAACAAAGTTAGCGTCATCAGAGGAATGAATAAACTGAGAGAATAAAGACGTTTAAAATGTTTATTTATCCCTCTGTTAGCAAACCGATTGTCAGATCTAAAAACTACATTGTGATGAATTGTGACCTCGAAGTTGTACTTAGAAGAAAGCATATGAAGAAAAACACAGCAAGATTATATATTGCTTTTGTATGGTTTTCTGTCTCAAAATAACATTGGAATTATGATAAAAATCAAGTAACAATAAATTGTGTTGCCAGTTGTTATCAAATAATCTTTTACAAAGAAACTTTTCTCTATATCCCTCTCTCTTTCTCTCTCGCTACTTCACTACTTCTTTGAGGGTCAATTGAAACCTGGATTTTCTTTAGTTTTTGCCTCAATTTTTTATCATTAGCTTTCATCCTTGAGATGTCTTACTCATACTGTTTTATATATATATATATATATATATATATATATATATATATATATATATATATATATATATATATATATATATATATAGTATAACACCGATACCTGAAAAAATAGTCGATGCTTTTAATTAAATTTAGCGAGTACCTTTATTTTGCAAGTGGCTTATACAGGTTCCTTACCAAGAAACATCGGACTAGTATTCCCAGGAAAATTTTGGATTTTCTTCGGAACGTTTTTGTATCTCCGGATATAACAAAGTTGTGGTAACCAAATTTGGTACGCAGGTTTATGTTATTTACTAATTTTATAACATACAGATCTCTTAGGTGAAAGAACGCAAAGTTATTATCACTTGAAAAACAATGTCACTGGCGATCAGAGGGGCACACAAGACCAAGAGATTCTGTCTGGATAACAAAGTCTATTGTATATTACAGACAAAGGCTAAGTTTTATTGGCGCAAAAGGTTCAAGAAATACCAGGAAAACTACTTTGCAAATTGTAAAAAAAATTTTTCTTCAAACGTCAAAGTCGCGATTTGAAACGTCGAAATTGGCATGTTTTAGACAAACAACTTTTAACGAATACGAGTTATGTAGAAGAAATGTTTTAGGAAATGTGTTTCACTAAGGCTCAAGTTTCAGCTTCAGCCGTCACTGTCCTTCATTTTGCTAAAATATTTGCAGAAAATTAATTTCAATTAGATCCTTTCTCTGATGCTTTGGAAGTAGTTTTGCTTATAGAGTTAATGGTTTAATAGTCTATAATTTTTAGAGAATTTTTGTACAAAAAATTCTTTTTTAAAAGACGGCGACTTTTGAATTTTGGAAATATTTTTTTAAATGGGCGCAACTAGACCCATATTATATGCGCTTATCTGTTTACATATATAAAGGCTGGCGCGTTTGCACAAAAAATCTATACCAGATACGAGAAAAAACTATATCCATCAATTATGGGGAGTATCTTGAGCTGCATCTAACAAAGAGATTTGACAACCTCAGGGTGGACTATAAGTCATCGGTGATACCAGTTTTTTTTTAATAGAACACCCAATAGATCATTGCATTTTCCATCGAATTATAATCCAGTTTCTAGCGAAAAAGTTTTGATATCGTTCATCGTTTCGGAGTTATTTCAACTGTTTTAAAACTTGTTTGGTGCTTGGCTGCTTTTAAAAATTCTGATACAACGTCTTTACTAATATATACCAGAGATCCATCAAAATGACAGGAAAATCGGACCAGTTTTTGCGGGAACATTTTAAGTTTACATACAGACTTGGAGACGACTTCTCTGGCTTCACTGTTGGTTTTCGTTAGTGAAGGACGTAGCCAGCACGTAAGCAAACTGGAGCAAGTGGCCCTTACGAATTCTGGAAGTTCTAGGATGTTCCTCAACGTTTCTGTGACTATAGTTTCGCTGCTGGACAGCATTCTCAGACAGATTAAAATTGAATTAGTATGAAATCATGACAACTACAAATAAATATCTGTTGCTATGTTATGATATGAGAATTCTGTCAAGCAGCGCAACTATAGTCACAGAAACGTTGAAGAACATCTTAGAACTTCCAGAATTCATAAGGGCCACTTGCTCCAGTTAGCTTACGCGCTGGCTAAGTCCTTCACCAACGAAAACCAACAGTGAAGCCAGAGAAGTAGTCTCCAAGTCTGTATGTAGTATGGACAAGTTTCACCAAGTAAGGGCAACAACAATCAATGAACATTTAAAGTTTATTTTCTAAAAATTTCCAAACCTATTTTGATGAAATATAATACATTGTTTCCACTATATAGGTTATACCAAATTTGAGGCCTTTTATAAAAAAGACATATTTGCCATTTAACACGTTTTATGAAAATTTACTCCCATAACGCACTTACTGCGTCCAGACCTTTTTATATAAATAAATATAAGAAAATATTTGTATATGAGCTTGTGGAGAAAATGTGAAGGTTGTTCTTCAATATGTCCACCGTTCTCGTGTGTACCTGGCTTAACACTGGATCTCTTTTTTAATAAAACGCTTAGATGCTGATAATATGAGGCTGGAGATGATAATTTTTAATGAAGAATAATTTTGCAAGGTGTAGTTATAAACTTGTTTAAAGAAAATCTCTCAAGGCGACACTAAAATAGTTACTGCTAATTCAGGTAGCTATTACTATTGACAGTTATTAAAATGGTTTTGGCATAACGACTATGACAAGTAACTTCCACAAGCTCTAATTGTGACACTTTAATGCTAATATATTATTTAAAATAAAGTAAATACATAAGTTATAATAATAGAGAAAATTGCACAAGCTTTAATTTAGCAATTCAGACTCTAATCCAACTGCAAAGAGAATAACAATTTACCCATTTTACTAATTTCAGTGTAAGTCTTTCGTAATAATTAAACAAGTATTCTTGTAAATACCAAAAGTCATAGGAAATTGCATACGACTTATTCTTATTAGCGGCGCTAATAACGACAGATTTAATGCAGTAACGGGTCTCACTCTGACTTCACAGGGTGTTTCCTAACCTTCCTGAGAAAATAAAGGACACGTACCTAATTTTAAGATAAAAAATTCGCAATATTTGCGGAAAGAAACTTCAACAAAAACGGATTATGTAAAAAAAAATGTCGCAAGAAGAGTGTTCTGCAAACCCTTAAGTTTCAGCTGCAACCGCCATTGTCCTTCATTCATTGACAATTCATTTCAAATAGACCCTTCGTCTGATGCTTTGGCTGTAGGTTTAGTTAATTTGATGCTTTGGCTGTAGGTTTAGTTAACTTTATGGCTTAAAGGTCTATAATTTTTAGCAAATTTTCGAAGAAAAAATTCGTTATTGAGGAGACCGCGACTTTCCAATTTTGAAAAGATTTCTTCAAGTGAGCGCAAGCTAGGCCCCCTAGAATCCATATCCGGGTTTACTTTCAGTTTTTATCTGTTTACGTATACAGGGTGACGTATTTCTACGGTAAAGCTAATTATAATTGTTATTATAGAAGATAAGAGAAAAAAATTTATACGTTAATTACAATGTTTTAAGATGCACCTTATAAAAATGTTTTGACAATCACAGGCTGGTCCATAAGTCGTTGGTGATCCCTACAGATGTTTTTTTCTAATACCCTTATATTATTGCATTTTTGCATTTTGTACGAAATATGATGCATGTTTGTAGAAAACAAATCTAGACGCAGTAAGTGCGTTTTGGTAGCGCATGTTCATTAAATCCTTCAAATTTCAATAACTAAATTTGTTGGTTTGTTGGCTAGGAAACCAGTTTTCTCGGTTAAAAACAGTTAAAGTTTACTTCCGGGAAATTTTTGTACATTTTCAAACAATAAGTAATTTTGATAAAATATAGTACATTGTTTCTACTACATAGGCTATACCCATAACCAGATTGATGCCTTTCCACCACATACACCTTGGTAAAATCCGGAATCTACAGCTTTATTTAAAAAATTGGATCCATAAAATTTAAAACTGCTTTCAGTTTTTATGTGTGTGTGTGTTTTGTTTCTTTAACGTCGGCCTATTTCCGCGACTATGGCTAATCACCGACGCCAGGGAGCAGTTTCACCTCACCATCCTGGAAATTTTGCCGAACCCCTGCCTTTCTGTAAGGAGGGTAGGGATATTTAACGTGCCCATGGCATGGACACGGGACCGACGGCTTTACGCCCCCTCCGAAGGGCAGGCGTGCAGACATTCAACTTGCTCAAATAGAATGCCAGAACCTCGGTTGATGTTAATTTTACAGTTTGTACTGAAAAAGTGAAAGGAGTACCCTGGGGTCGAACCCAGTACCCTTCGGTTCAGAGGCACACGTTCTTACTCTTGAACCACCGAGGTTCTTTCAGTTTTTATGTTGTCCTATTTATTCGCTATAATTCACCAATTGTTGCTGTCTGTACCTGGTGAAATCATTCCTTAATAAATACCCATATAGAAACTTGTGAAACCAGAGAAGAAGTTTTTACATCTGCTACTTTTATTCCTTAATTCACTACCATAAAGCAGTTGCTGAATTATGATATTTTATTAATAAGATTTTAATAAGAGAAAAATTAAAACGTCTTGGATACAACTTCAAGTTAAAGTCAAGTAATGAAATTGTTTTTTAAAAATAATAATAAATATTTTGTTTACTGATAGATATATGAAGATTCTTGGCGCAGCAAGTGCGTTATGTTAGCGAATTTTCATTAAATGTTTCAAATTTGAATAACTGAATTTTCTATACACCTAGAAAGTTTAGTTTTGGTACTTAGTATGGCTTTTACTAGTGTAATATATTTACCAAATATAATCAAAATAACTTTGTTATTTTTTGAGATACGAATTTTTGTTTCGGAAAATTTTTTATTTAGAAAAACTGGTCCGATCGGATTGGCTAACGAACATATTCAAGCTATTAATAAATGAAAGGCACTTACCGAGTTTCATCACAATCGGTTAATTACCTTTTGAGTTACCGGGTGGATATATATATATATATATATATATATATATATATATATATATATATATATATATATATATATATATATATATATATATATATATATATACCCAAGCAAAATTTAAAGTCAAATTGACGTAAAATCGCCCTACCAATAGGTCGTCGACCAAATCACCACAGGTCATTTTCAAGTAAAATTTAAGTGTATATTACCAATGTGGGGAATAAAGTCAAAGTAATATGGAAGTCGATAATAGGTCCAGCAAGGCGTTTCGACCAAGGCGTTTTAGTTATATTTAGGGCATTTTCATTCAACATTGGGCCAATGGACGTAATATATTGGTAAATATGTGCTACGCTTTACTTGAATCTGACATCTAGGCGCCGAGTGCCGTGACGTTCTTAACAACGAACTACGGATGTGGCATTATTCGGTTCTGCAGGATCTGTGGTTATGTATGTATAAACAAACAGTAGAGTAGTAGAGATATTGTCCATATTTGTCAAAAAATGACATCTTGAATGATCAAAGAACTTACTTCAAATATTTGCAACAATGATAAAGGTGATTCGCACTGTATAAAGACAAAACCCACTGCGGTTATGTTTTTTTCTGTTAACATGATGATGATACTTCGAAAAAATTCGAGCGCCCGTATAAAAGATAAAATTAGTGAAAATAAAAAATTATTCAAAATTCTTGAGATTCTGATTTTGGAGGATTGGTGATGTAAACAACACAAAACTATCTTGTCGTCATGGTATACAATCATTATTTAATGTTTTTATCGAACTTATATTTGATTACACTATATTTAACAAAAAATTATTTTTCATTTTCCAATACAATCAAGATGGATACCCTAAAATTAATTTAATATGGCTGCCCTTCTAACATTATTGACCTGAAAGTTAATTTTGCCCTATTTTTTTACCTATAAGTCACAATTCCTAATGACAGGGCAAACTAACCAAACTTTGAAGGCATTTTGTCCTATTATGGAAATTTCAACTATATGGTAAACTAATTTTGTTTTAATTTATTAAAAATGAAACATTTTCGTGTATAGAAATATATATTACTTATATCTGTGCACAGCCGAGATACATATAGGAATGATTATACAAAACTTTTGGTCTTTTATTCCATAATATATAGACATTAATAGAAAATAGAAACAAAATAAAATAAGTAAATAAACATAAACATGACAGCTGACCGTGTTGCCACTGCTTCACTCCATTTGGCATTAAAATGGATGTATTATATTGAAGAGGGAAACGTGCTGATTTGATGTAAGCCACTTTGAATGATCAGCATCTATCACTATTTTCCTGTGAGCATTCTTTACTACTCTATAATAGTTTGTAGTATGTCTGTAAACTTTTATTGGTTTCAAACACTATATTTGTTACTGGTTACACATTAACAACAAGAATAAACTTTTATTGATAAAGTTTGTCAACTGACACACCTTTAAGATTCACAAATGTATGTCACTGCTGTACACTTTGAACTTTGAGGACAATTTTTATTTCAAGTCAGATTTTATGGGTATTTTCAACTTGAAGGTAGGCAATTTGACTTGGAAAACCATTTCTGCAGTAATTATGACTTTATCGCCGATCAGAAAGCCATTTTAGGTTAGCTCAGTGCCTAAAATATTTCCTGTGCTGTATTTCAATGAAATTGGTAATATATATGTAAGATGGATTTCATAAGAAGATCTCCAATTTACTATACCACAGAGACATATTGCAGGTTAATATTAGGTAATAAATTACCTTAAAGTAGGTATTTCAGTTATCTGGGCTTAGTAGTCGATTTGCAGTCCAATTTAGGGCACACTTCGACCTAAAAATTACCAACTCTGGAATTGAAACACAAAAGTATATTCAAGTATATTTTATGAGTAAAATGAAACCAATTTTTTCCCAATTTAGTTACTTGTAAGTTACTGACTTTGGAGTAATTTTAATAGTCAAAAATAAGCTAGTTCGGAGCCGCATTTCCAAATGTGTAGTCATTATGACAATTAAGGCAACATTTTGGTTAATTATTACTAAATTACAACTTGGTTAGGTTATTTGGACTCAAGTGCTGGTTAACATGCCTTAATTTGTTGCTTGGGTATATATATATATATATATATATATATATATATATATATATATATATATATATATATATATATATATATATATATATATATATATATATATATATATATATATATATATATATATATATATATATATATATATATATATATATACATATATATATATATATATATATATATATATATATATATATATATATATATATATATATATATATATATATATATATATATATATATATATATATATACATAAATAAATTGAAACTGAGACCGGATAAGTGTTCTAGACACTCAAATTTGCGCTCATTTGAAAAATTTTTGCAGTCTCACCATCGACATCTCTCTATAATCGAACTTGTTTTAATACAAATTCGCTAAAAACATTTTATACCAAAAAAAAAACATTTTTTACAATTTGAATATGTTTATTTAAACTTTGCTCAAGCTGTTTGTGGCTTAGACATTTCAAACAATTAGTTGATTTATTAACAGAAATAAAAGTTTTTGTGCAACGAAATAAATATTTTTATAATCCGTGTATATTAATTTTAACATCGCTTAAGCTGTTTGTGGCCTAGACCTAACGACACTCAGTAAATTGATATGATGTTTTGAACTATCGCGTCATTTCTCTTTTTCTAGCCATTCGGTCATCGTCATCCCCAATGACATATAACTGTCAATACTGGTCGTCAATCAGAAACCTAACCATATTACAGAGGACTCTCAGATATATATCGCGATACTCCGTATAAATCCATCCATTTCCTCAATCTTGTGGGGCCTTAGGGAGTAAATTATGTCTGATTTCCGCACCTTATTGGACTTTACTGTTTCGGTATGTTTCTTTCAGTATCGAGACGATAAAGAAATATGTGTTCCAATAAAGGTTATTAAAATACGATAATCATGATGATAGTGCAGTTAATTTTCATAAAATGATTATTTTTCAACAGAATTATTAGAACCAATAACACTGTTAAAATACATTGAGAGATAGATGGCAAGGTCGTTTGCTAAAATGAGACACAACATAAGTTTTTAGTGGTCTTTAAAAAAAATAGTGCCATTATTTTGTGCATGGCAAGAGACTAAATACTTATTGGTTATAATAAAGGTTATTAAAATAAACATAATTATAGTAAAAGTGCAGTTAATTTTTGAGTATCGATCATGATAAGGATTTTCAGTAACAACAATGACAGCTGTTATAAATGTTTGACAGATGGCAAGGTTGTTGCTTAAAATTATTTTCAATGTCCTTTAAACAACTAATTGACATTTTAGTGAATTTTCGTAGAAACAATTCACTAATGGGGAGATCCCGACATCTGAATTTTGAAAAAATTTCTATAAATGAGCGCTAACTAGGACTCCTAGAACCCATATCCGCGGTCAGTTTCAATTTTTATATTATATTATATATATATATATATATATATATATATATATATATATATATATATATATATATATATATATATATATATATATATATATCACACCGATAACTCTAAAATAATCGGCCGATTTTGGTCAAATCTGGCGTCTACCTTCCTTCTGTAAGTGGCTTGGATAAGTTCGTTAGCGAGGACCTGGTTTTCCGGGAAAATTTTGAGTTTTCTTTCAAAAAGCCTTGTATTCTCAAAAAATAAAAAACCTATGGTAACCAAATTTGGTAGGTAGGTCGACGATATAAAAAGTAAACTATACACCAAAATTTAGATTTATGTGTTACGAGAAAAAAAATTATGTTTAAATAGTTGGTAACCAGATCATTTCCATGAAAATTCACTACCATAACGCACTTCCTGCGTCCAGACTTTTTTTGTTGTTGAAGATACGCTTAGTTTTAAGGTTAAGTAACTATCGATGAAAATTTCCTATCTGTATTAGCAAATTTTTCGTAAAACGAAAAATTCACTAATGATGTGCCTTCCTTTTGTAAGTGGCTTGGATAAATTCGTTAGCCAGGAAAATCTGACTAGTTTTTCTGGGAAAATTTTGGGTTGGGGAAAATTTTGTATCTTAAAAAATAACAGAGCTATGACAACCAAGTTTGGCATATGCGTTCCTACTATCAAACCTAACCTACATGAGAAAATTGAGATCTCTAAGTTAAAAGGAAAACTGTTATTGGCATTTAAAGAAAAAGATTTTGGCTGCCACTGGTGATCAGAGGACAGACCAGGAACAAAATATTTTGTGTGATTACAAACCTATTGAATATTACATACAACGGTTATGTTTTCTTGACGAAAATATGTCAAAATTTTATAATTTTTCTTCCTAAAACGTCAAAGCCGCGATTTGTAACGTCAGAACTTGCAATTTTCAGACAACTAATTTGAATCAAATGCGGATTATGTCGAAAAAATTTTGTAACAAGTGTGTTTTAGAAAGTCTTAAGTTTCAGCTTCAACGATTATTGTCCTTCATTTTACTAACATATTTTCGGAAAATCCATTTCAAATAGACCCTTTTTCTGATGCTGTGGCAGTAGTTTCAGCTATAGAGTTTATGGTTTAATAGTCTATATTTTAGCAATTTTTCGTAGAAAAAATTCGTTATTAAGAACACCGCGACTTATGAATTTTAAAAAGATTTCTTCTAATGAGCGCGAACTAGAACCTGCAAAACCCATATATGGGGTCAGTTTAAATTTTTGTCTGTTTAGACATATATGGGGTGACGCATTTCTACTGTAAAGCTCAATATATCCGTTATCATACAAGATACGAGACAAAATTATATACGTTAATTATAGGGTGTTTCGAGCTGCATCTTATAAACATATTTTGACAATCACAGGCTGACGCATAAGTCGTTGGTGATACACACTTTTTTTAATAGAACACACCTTGTGTTATTGCATTTTTGTAGTTTCCACCGAATTACAATGAATGGTCGTAAGGCAAAAAAAATTGATATCGTTCATCGTTTTTGAGTTATTTCATTTGTTTTGCAACTTTTCACGTTTTTGGCCCATATCACAAACACATGTCACGAATTGTGATAGAGCGTTTTTACTGATAGATAGCGGAGCCCCATGGAACTGACACATTCAAAGAGCTTTTTGTTTGTATTACTGATCGAAAAAATCGAGATGCCCTATACAGGACCCCTGTCAAATAGTGGCTGAATTTAAAACGTTTTCGCAGAAGTGTTTTTGGTGTTTTCGTAGAAATAATTTTTTGTAGGATTTTTTTGATGTTGGTAATTAATAATAAATGTTTAGTAAGTTATTGTTAAAAAATGTGTCGAATTTTTGTGAAAAATATAATTTAACATTACTGAAGGCAATTTATGTAAAAATAAATGGTGAATTTATATAAAAGAAATTTTTGCAAATTTTCATAATTTTTATTTCGATTTTGGTCCTAAAGCTGTTTGTGAATAATTAGATCTTGGAAGGTGCGTAAATAGCTTCAAGAGGGTGTATTCGCCAGGAAAATCGGACCAGTTTTTTCTGGAACTTGATTTTCGGAAAATGTTTGTACTTTTTGAAGCAAGAAAGCTATTTTAATGAAATATGGCACATTGTTTCTACTATATAGATATACTGCCAACCAAATGTCCTTTTAAAAACAAAACATATTTGCATTAAAAATATTTTTACGAAAATTTGCTACCATAACGCATTTGTTACGTCCAGCCTTTTTTTCAGCAGTGTTCCTAAGAAATCCTAGATATGGAAGGAACTCCTCCACGCACTCTAGAATTAGTTAATACTGTATCTGCATGGATCACTTCTGAGGCTTTTGTGCAATGGATTATATTTTTCGTAGCTAATGCAAGACCAAATGAGAGCCAGAACTATTTTTTTTAAATCTAAATCGTGAATCCTGTAGATCCATCGAGGTAGTTGCGTATACATCCCAAAATCATGTAGTAATGATGTCAATACCACAACACACAATCCACGGATTACAACCTTTGGATGGGTCCATTTACAGACCATTTGGCACATACTTCCAGATTGAGATAGATAAATGGCAAAAGTCTCATCCGCCTTGATATGTGGCATTTTTTTGAAATTGTTAAAATATTTAACAATGCATATTTGAGAGCCGCGACGCCAATGAATGCTATTAAAGATTGCCGAAAAACTGGGATAACAAGGTGTGGTATGGATGTTTTTACGGGTGTCGATTTCCTTCCCGCAGATGCGACCACCAGAGACAGTACTGAAGGCAGTAACACACTTATGGAAAGTACCGACGATCCAGGGATGCTTTTTCCCGCTGATGTGTAAGCAATTTCGGGAGGAGACAAACATACTCTAATTGAGTTCAATGAAACTGATAACCTACAGAGATTATTTTCTTCAGAGAGACGTTCTACCTTTGGGAGTAAATCATGAAATAAATATCATTCATATTCAAATACTCCCCAAATGTGAAGGAAGAAATCAAACTTAAACCACAAGAAAGACACAAACATCCGAAACCTTGACCTCCACACCAATAAATGAAAAAATTAGAAATAAGACTAATGTTAAAACCAAGAACCAAAATGTAGGAAATAATATCCATTCCCCTTGAAGAGTCTTCTTCAGATGAGGGAGAAACCCCATGTCTTCTGTGTGGAGATATTTTCAGAAACTCAAGTCCTGGTAAAGTCTGGCTACAGTGTAACATGTGCGACAACTAGGCCATTGTGTACAAACGAAAAAAGCGGTATTTATACATCTGACGGCTGCGGAAATGAGGTCATGATGATTCGTAATCATTAAAAAAATCTGGACGTAGCAAGTGCGTTATGGTAGTGAATTTGCATGGAAATGATCTGACACCAAATATTTTTTTGTAACTTTTTTTCTTGTAACATAGAAATATACATTTTGGTATATAGTTTCCTTCTAATATCGTAACCTTACGGCAAATGTGGTTAGCATATATACATTATATATATATATATATATATATATATATATATATATATATATATATATATATATATATATATATATATATATATATATATAAATTGAAACTGACCCCGGATATGGGTTTTAAGGGTTCTAGTTCGGGTTTATTTGAAGAAATTTTTTCAAAATTCAAAACTTGGGATCTCTCCTATAGTTAATTTTTTCTAAGAAAATTCACTAAAAAGTCTGGTCGCAGCAAGTGCAATATGGTAGTTAATTTTCATAAAAATGTTTTTAATAGCAAATATGTCTCTCTAATGCAAGCAGGAATCAATCTGGTCACTGGTATAACCTGTATCGTAGAAACAATGTACCATATTTTATCAAAATAACTTATTGTTCAAAAATGTACAAAAATTTTCCGAAAATAAACTTAAAACGTTTTAGAGAAAACGGGTTTTCTAGCCGACAAACCTGAGGTTAATAGCAAATTGAGTTATTGAAATTTGAAGCATTTAATAAAAATTCGCTATCAAAACGCACTTACTGCGTCTCGATTTTTTTTTACAAACATGCATCATATTTCGTTAAAAATGCAATAATATAAGGGTGTTCGAAAAAAAGTGTGGGTATCACCAACGACTTATGGGCCACCCCGTGATTGTCAAAATAATTTTGTAAGACGCAGCTCAAGACACCCTATAATTAACGTATACAATTTGTTCTGTTATCTTGTATAATAATTATATTGAGCTCTACCGTAGAAATGCGTTATCCTGTATATATGTAAACAGATAAAAACTGAAATTAACCCGGATATAGATTCTGGTGGCCTAGTTTGCTCCCATTTGTAGAAATCTCATTAGCGAACTTTTTCTACGAAAATTAGCTAAAAATTATAGACCGTTATACCATAAACTTAACTGAAACTACCGCCAAAGCATCAGAGAAAGGGTTTATTTGAAATGAAATTTCTGGAAATAGTTTAGTAAAATTAAGGACAATGACGCTTGAAACTGAAACTTAAGGGCTTGCAGAACACTCTTCTTGCGACATTTTCTTTACATAACCTGTATTAGTTTCAGGGTTATTGCCTAAATGTTTTTAATTTTGACGTTTCAAATCGCGACATTGACGTTTTGAGGAAAACCCCAATTTTTTAAATACCCATAACTTTTTTGTCTTTAAACCTACTGACCCAAAAGTTGGTACATGGTTTGCGACTTATAATACAAACACGCTTACTAAATCTGTTTGCCCTTACCTTGTTATTTCCGGAGAAATAAAATTTTCCGAAAGAAAACACAACATTTTATGGGAAACCTGTGCCGATTTTCCTGGCTAATAAACTTATCCGAGCCACTGCAAAAGAAATGAAAATTTGATCAAAAAACAAATAAAGTATAATATATATATATATATATATATATATATATATATATATATATATATATATATATATATATATATATATATATATATATATATATATATATATATATATATATTTATTTATTTGTTTGCTGTACTTTTTGTGATTTATTATTGGTTTACGTGGACTGTAGTTTCGAACCCTCCCGGTTCATCATCAGCACGCTCCTCAGTAGCGGCTCGAAACTGCAGTCAACGTAAACCAATAAAAAATCACAAAAAGTACAGCAAACAAATAAAGTGTATATTTAAAAGTGATTACAGTGTAGTGCAACATTTCAAAAGATTGTATGAACAAAAACCTGACGTTTGTTAAAATATTTTCTCTTGGTGAACCACTCAAGAATTTCCTATAATAATGTATGCAGTCTACATGAGAACTTATAAAAGTTAAATAATCGTTTATATTTCAGGAATAATTATTGTTTTGCTAAAGTGATTTCGGCTGCCCGGCCATTCCCTACAAGTAGTGGTTTTTGTACGGCATGCTTTAAAATTATGAGCGAGAAAAATCTTAATGTTATTATTACTATTATTTTTATATCAAAAAAGTATGAATGTTAAACAAATAGTACACTTTAGTTTAAAAAAATAAGTTCCATCAAAAATATGCATCTTTAATGGTTAGATATAAGATCGCTCTACGAGGGCAGTAGGGCGGTCGTGGAACATAATTTAATGCAGGGGTGAGTGCACCCACTAGCTAGGCTTTTACTTTGATTTGGTCACGTCCAGACCTTCGTCATCTCCACAGAAACAGGGGAGTTGCGATCTACAAGACGTTCACTAGGACACTCGATCTAAAATCCTATATTAATTAGGAACTCAAGGTGTTTGACCCCTGCTTTAAATTTTAGTAGATGGGAGACAGCAATAAAATTAAAGTCTATAGTTTAGCAGAGCATATGGTTTGGGAAATTTTGTTGATATATGAAATACATTCATCTGAATTATTGTTCATATTTATAAAAAAGTCTGGACGCAGCAAGTGCGTTATGGTAGTGAATTTTCATAGAAATTATCTGGCACCAAATATTTTATTATAACTTTTTTTTCTTGTGACATATAAATCCAAATTTTTGTGTGTAGTTTACTTTCTATATCATAAACTTACCTACCAAATTTCGTTATCATAGCTTTTTTATTTTTTTAAATAAAAATTTTTCTCAAATAAAACTCTAAATTTTCACGGGAAACCTCGTATGATTTTCCTGACTAACGAACTTATCCAAGTTATTTAAAAAGAGAAGGCACATGCCAAATTTCATAAAAATCGGCCCATTATTTTTTGAGTTATCGCTGTTATACAGATAATTTAATTATTATTGACGTTTACTGTCAGTTTTGATCTTATATAAAGTTAATAATTTTGGCAAAAATATGGTATGTGGAGATAGAATGATAGTTAATATGGTGTATTGAAGTGGTTTAGATCTTTCATAAATGAAGGCAATGGGTGAAGCATTAGATTGAAGAAATAAAAATGAAGAAAATTTGTTACCTGGTTTGTCAAAATTTAAAGTTTGCTGAATTTGATATATAATTGTCACATTGCTTTAGATATAACTTTTAAAATTATGCAAATGTACAGCACAAGTCTCAGACTTATTGTATAGGCATACTGTATAATTTTTATCAATGAATAAATAATAAATAATAAATAAATAAATTATATATATATATATATATATATATATATATATATATATATATATATATATATATATATATATATATATATATATAAACATATAAAAATTAAAACTGACACCGGATATGGGTTCTAGGGGTCATAGTTCGCGCTCATTTGCAAAAATTTTTTCAAAATTTAAGAGTCGGGATCTCCCCATTAGTGAATTTTTTCTACGAAAATTCACTAAAAAACCCAAAACAGTCAATTGTAGAATAAAATATTACTTCCTGCAACGTGAAAACTTCATCTCCACACAAACACACACACAAATATATATATATATATATATATATATATATATATATATATATATATATATATATATATATATATATATATATATATATATATATATATATATATATATATATATATATATATATATATATATATATATATATATATATATATATATATATATGTATATAGGTATCCAACCGATAACTCAAAAAATAATTAACCGATTTGGATAAACTCCACAAGTGCCTTTCTTTTATTAATGGCTTTGATGAGTTCGTTAGCCAGAAAAATTTGACAAGGTTTTCCCGGAAAATTTTGAGTTTTTTTTCGAAAATTTTTTTTCTCCGAAAATTACAATACAAAAATTGAAACTGGCCCCGGGTATGGGTTCTAGTCTTACCATCGATTAGTTTTCTTTTTAATAAAAATTCACTAAAACAAAGAAAGATTTGCAAAGAATACTAGATGGTGTAAAAAATAATTAAATTAAAGATCAAAAGGTGTATCGAAAACAAAAAAATCTCGGGACGCAGCCAGTGCGTTATGGTAGTGAATTTTTATTAATTGCTTCAAATTTAAATAACTCAATTTTCTATAAACTTAGAGAGTGAAATTTTGGTACGTGGTAAGGTCTTTCCTAAGGCAAGACATACACAAAATTTAATTTAAATAACTTTGTAATTTTTGGAGAAAAATTTTTTTTCGGGAGCAAATTTAAAATTTAAATAACTCAATATTCTCTAAACTTAGAAAGTTGAATTTTGGTATGTAGTAAGACCTCTTTCGAGGCAACATATGTGTTAATTTCATTAAAACAGCTTTGTTACTTTCGGAGAAATTTTTTTTTTCGAAAGGGATCTCAAAATTTTCCCGGAAAGCCCCGTTCGATTTTTCTGGATAACGAAC
This sequence comes from Tillus elongatus, assembly GCA_964006375.1. NCBI lineage: Eukaryota > Metazoa > Arthropoda > Insecta > Coleoptera > Cleridae > Tillus > Tillus elongatus. The sequence goes on from OZ023265.1 coordinate 176,696,767, forward strand.
TCATCCAAGCCATTAATAAAAGAAAGGCACTTGCCAAGTTTCATCGAAATGAGTTAATTATGTTTTGAGTTATCAGACGGAAACATATATATATATATATATATATATATATATATATATATATATATATATATATATATATATATATATATATATATATATATATATATATATAGTATTAAATTTTTGTGACGGTAATAATGTTATTTATCAAAAAATTGTGGGAACGCCGTCAGTTGCAGAATAAAACTCTTTATTATAAGCCGAGCTTTCGGAAAAATTTATTCCTTTATCAAGGCTACAATATGGAAAGAAAAAAGTTTACAATTTACTTGGAAAAAATATAAAAGTTTAAAATACTTACATATAACATGAGTTCTACTAAACTATTTATCTAATAACAAACATAAAAAGAAAACCTTTTGATGAATTTGATTGAAGTCTAATAAATGCCAAACTGACATATAAAGCTAAATATTGTTTAATTGAATTTGTTTTTTGTTTTTGTCTAGGAAATATAAAAAGGGGTAGTGATTTCTAAAATTATTATCTTTCTTTAAGTTTATTAAATTTTCGTTAAAAGTAATTTCAAATTCTTCTAAACACATTCTTTTATTACTTAAGGTTTCACAGTGTAAAATAGAAACATTACTAAAATTTATATTATGGCCAGTGTCTAGATTATGTTTATATATATATAAAAATTGAAACTGACCCCGGATATAGGTTCTAGGGGTCCTAGTTCGCGCTCATTTGAAAAAATTTTTGCAAAGTCTCACCATCGATACCTCTCTATTAGTGATTTTTTTTAATATAAAAATTCACTAATAATGGAGATAAGTAGGAAAAGAACCCCGGAAATACTAAATAAGAAGCTAGATTTTATGGCGCTTTCAATACTAAAATTTATTGGTGGCTAACATTGCCATCAAAAAACAAATTATATGTGTGTAGGTTTTAGTTTGTTGAATAATACAATTTTTGAAGCTGGCATAGTAGCTGTGATCATTAAATATCGTGTTTACTGTTACCTTTTCTTTGGGAAAAGCTTAAATATTACCACGAACATAACGAAGTGTATCCAGAGCAAGTGCTGTTAACTTGATGTTAGTGAAAATCGTTATGATCTTTGTGTAACATTGGAGAACGACTAAACGTTTCCATTGCAGCTTCATTACGATTGAAAATAATAAAATTAAATAAAGCTACTTGTATCTAAGATCCGATAATATATATAAATCTGATCAAGAAACCAGTATCATACAATTGTTTATCGGAACAACTTTCGAGAGGGTTTTTTTAAAGTTTTCAATCAATAGTGTTTACGCTGTGTACTCAATAACAAGGTTAATATGTTAGAAGCAATAATTTTCAGTTTTGATTTATTGTACCTTTATAACTGATTTGACCTTTAGAATTTTTTCAATATATGCCGCGAAGTGATTAGTTTTGCACTTTTTATGAGTTATTAATTGAGTTACAAGTCATAAATTTACACCCACATAGCTGTATATTTGTTACTGGAAAACGGCATGTATTAACTATTAATAATCATAAAAATATTACAGCGAATGCCTGTGAGGTTATAAACTAATGGCAAGTATTTTTTAGTCATGTATTTTATAAGCCAATGTCGCATACATAGGTTTGATTTTTTTAAACTTAACAAATTCATAGGTTAACCCTTTCCCGCTTACTGGTATACTACACATACCACAAATTTAACAATTCTATCGATGCTGCTTTGCGGTATATTTTACGTACCGCCTATTTGATACGTACTTTGACATCCGCCATGTGCAGCGAAAAAAAATCAGATCGCTGGCTGAGGGTGCCTCCTGCAAGTGAATTTGTAATGCGTTGTTGTGGATTGACGTTCCAAATTATTATTACAAATATGGGTGAACTAAAACAAAAAATAAAGGCAGGTAAGTACCTACATATAATTATTAGCGAATTTTCCGTAAAACGATATATATATATATATATATATATATATATATATATATATATATATAATATATATATATATATATATATATATATATATATATATATATATATATATATATATATATATATATTCAGAAAGATTTTCGCGGTCTTTAATGTGAGACATAATTGGTTCTCGGGTTGAACCGCGTCCAGAATTTGTGAAAACTCGACGTTTCGGCTCCTGTTTTGGAGCCATTTTCAAGAGGTAAAGAAAATATGTAAGGACACTCTAAGGCCTCCATCTGCCCACACCTTAAAGTGATGGACAAAGGTGGGTAAAGGGAATATGTAAGGACACTCTAAGGCCTCAATCTGCCTACTCGTTATAGTGGTGGACAAAGGTGGGTAAAGGAAATATGTAAGGACACTCTAAGGCCTCAATCTGCCTACTCCTTAGAGTGGTGGACAAAGGTCGGCAAAGGAAATATGTAAAGACACTCTAAGGCCTCAATTTGCCTACTCCTTAGAGTGGTGGACAAAGGTGGGTAAAGGAAATATGTAATGACTGAACTCTAAGGGCTCAATCTGCCTACTCCTTAGAGCCGTGGAGAAAGGTGAGATGGGTTGTTGTAGTACGATTACGGGGCCTCAATCTGCCTGCTCCCCAAATCTCTCCGGAGGTCGTCTGTGTGTTCAACCCTAGGCCTAAGATCTGTCTGAGGTTTTTAGATTACGATTAACAAATCTACTAGGATCATTTGGTACGTTTATTTTCTATTCATTAGAAATCCTGTAAGTATATGATGTAAGCGCCAAAGTATCTCTGCCTAAAATAGATCCAGGGGATTACAGCATGTCAAAATATGGTAAGACGTTGGTGCAAGTCTTATTAGCCTTGGAGAAAACAAAATTGATTTGATGTCAATTAGTTTTCTAATAACTGACAACTGACACTTGTTCATCAAGATGTCAGAAGTCACAAAAAATGTGAATAAATCTGTTATTAAATTCCTTACTTGCAAATTGTGACGTTTCAATTGCGACTTTGACGGTTTAAAAAGCAAAATTATAATATTTTTGCTGCTACTTGACCTGTTTGCGTCAAGAATTCAATAGTCAATTGGTTTTATTAATCACACAAAGTATTGTGTTCTTGTGCTTTCCTCTGGTCACCATTGGCAGCCACTTTTTTTACTTTAAATGCCTATGACTTTTTTTATGTCAACTTAAAGATCTGAATTTTGGCGCGTAGGGTATGCTGTAGTAGAAACGTATACGCCAAATTTGATTGTCATAGCTTTGTCATTTTCGGAAGTACAAATATTTTCCGAAAGAGAACCCAAAATTTCCCCGGAAAAACTGGTCTGAATTTCCTGGCTAACGAACTTATCCAAGTCACTCACAAAATGAAGGCACCTACCAAATATGTAAGGACACTCTAAGGCATCAATCTGCATACTCCTTAGAGCAGTGGACAAAGATGGGTTGGGTTATTGTAGCTCGATTACGAGGTCTCAATCTGCCTACTCCCTAAATCTCGCTGGATATCGTCTCTATGCTCTCAGTGTGTTCAACACTAGGCCTCAGAGACATCTTGTTACGTGTAAAATTCACCTTAAGCATATTAACATCATTAATTACACGTAGCAGGCAAAATAAACAAAAACACCCCATATAATTATTCGGTTTCATATTGTTATTGGTTTAGGGACAGCTGTGAACGAACATCTTTAATTTGTTATCTACATTCATTCAGTTTCAATTTCTAGAAGTCGAGATTTACCACCGAAACAGTCGACAACGGCAGAGTACACTGTCTTGTGAAGGCATGGTTGCCAGCACGTCATTAATTTATTGTCTGTCTAACTTTAGCTGGTTGGAAATTACTGAATTATGTGTTAATGTAGTGAGATAAATTCTTCCATGCAGAACTGTGGTTACAACGGTCTCTATAAGCTGTGGAAGAAGTTTATTATCGAGATTAATATTGGAAGTTAGGTGTGTTACATATGTCGAGGTCTTGCGGTCGAAGCCCGAATTTCCCCATTCGTGTAAATGTCGCAACTCTGCGGTATTAAGTTATTCGTTGCCAGAGTTTGATATTTTTGATGGAAGAACGGGACACCATTTCTTGTCGTCTTTTTTTTTGTTGACCGATAGCGAATCAGCAAGATTAGCTATGACCTGGGAGAGAAAACATTTTTGAGAAAAAAGGTTGGTTTTGAAAACGGTGGAAGAAGCAATTTAATTTGAGTGTGTGGCAAGATTTCAGCTAGAAAAAAGAAACAGGCAAGTGGGCCATTCATCCTAGTTTGGAGATTAATTTCTAGGCTGTAAAACGATTATAGTATTCTGGAGGTTTGGGAAGTTGAAGCGAATTAGTCGCATAGTACTTGAATACTATAATATTCCCGTGGTGGAGAGTAAATGTCACATACGTAAAGCCGAAAAAGCAAGTGGCTTTGTGGCTTGTTTTCAATCAGAACCGGCTTGTCTAACTGTGGTCAACAAAACACCTTGACATAACATAGAAACCCTCAGGATTTGGAGGTAATACCCAACTCGTAGTTTTTTTTTATGTGTAACTAAGGCGTGTTTTCTCTTTCTATTTGTTACAGGGTTTTGGTTTTAGCTTTTGGTTTTGGCTTTTGGTTTTAGCTTTTGGTTTTAGCCTTTGGTTTTAGTTCTAGTTTCAGTTTTTGTCTTGCTTTAATTGATTTTATAGTGCCTAATCGACAAGCAATAGGCCTACATATTGTCTTAAACTAACGAGTGGTCAATGGGAGAATAAGAATATTGGTATGGTACCATTTTGTGGCGCAAATTCAATTATAAGTCATTCCCAGCAACATCAGATTGCCGAGGACATTTCGTTGTTGAGTAGAGGAAGTACAGGTGGCCGGAAGGTACCGACACAGTGGACAGTAGATATTTTGTTAGCGAAAAATCGACCAGAGAAGGTTCACTGGAGATCAGACCTTACAGGTAGTAGTCTTTAAGTTGTATTGTTAATAAAGAACTCAATTTGTTTGTTTGGACTTTTAAATCCAGTATTAAGCTGTGACTCTACTTATGGTGGTCAAGTTTTGAAATTCAAAGATAAAGTTTTAACGATAACACAATAGGATAAGATACCCAGCTTTTTATTTGAACCCTACACGTCAGCTGATGATTTATATTCACATTATCATTAATATAATTGCTTTGAGTTTGATAAAGTACTATCATTATTTAGGCTACCATTTGATACACCTTTTCATATTTTAACATCTTTGTAAGCTGATCGTGATCACGAAAGGACACAAATTTCCATTTGATTTAGCTTAGTTACTTTTATTGTTGCGTTTGAATTACTTGACTTGTTATTGCTTACCATACGAACGTTAGTAGCTTAAAGCTATTTGTTTAGCAGTAAATTATTGAGATATAGCAAGCGAGTCATTTTGCGGACTCTGTTATTCATTTAACATACATGCTAGCAATTTATAGGTTATATATGTGTATATATAATACTGTTTTTGATCTGTCTGACCACTTGTAGGCATCATCTGGATTTTATAATAAACTAGAATTTTATTTTATATATATATTTGTGTGTCGTTTGTTCTGCACTCACCTCTCACTCCCGTATTAGTAACGTTAGGTGCTGTTTAGTGTTTGTCAGCTTCTACGTAAGCCTTTAAGATATTCCAACTGTAAGATTTCGTTCCCACATTTGTACATTCCGACGTATAAGCCTGCGATTTTAGGTGCAGCTGCCAGGGAGGTCCAAGGAGTTCTTGGTTGTGTTGGATTCTTGGTAAGCTGGATTTCGTAATTAACATCTCTTATAAATATCCGGAACTAGGTGTAAAACAATCAAGTGGCGCCCTCATAGAGTAACACCTTATAAAGAACCCTGCCCATCTTCACTGTATAAAAGCTAGGGGCCACCTAGATTTCCGGTAACGTTGACCTTTCTATCGATCGTCGTATGTAGGTTGTTTGACTTTCAAACGTGGTAAAGGTTTTTAGGAACAGGGATTCCTAGGATCGATTTAAAGAGATAGTGGGCGGTCACATATTTGGCGCCCAACGTGGGGCTCGATTCAGCTCAAAAAGGGCTTATTTTTTGGGTTTTTAGAGATTTTGGAAGCCGTAGTATTGGACTTGAACTTTTGTGTAGTTGTGAGAGTAGGGCTTTGGGGAGTAAAGTCGTTTGGTTTTGGCGTATTGATCTTGCCGATGTATGGTGTTGTTAGCTTTCTCAACTAATCGGGTGTGAGAGTGCAGACTGCATTTATTTTTTTTATTTTTTTTTTACTGTATTGTTAGGTAGTTATCTTGATTCCAGTGTGGGTTTATTTTTTTTTCAATCATGGCTCGTCGTATGGATGTATATAGACTGGACAAAGAAGAGCTCGTATATGAATTAACGGTACGTGGCATAGCTACTGGCACGGTGGAAGATATGCGCGGTCGTTTAACCTTAGCGCGCCAAATGGAAAAGTCTGGCGATAGTCTACATTATCCTAAGTATCCATTTACGTTTGAGGAAGATCTTGGTGTTGTGCAGGGAAAACTGGAAGGCGTGTTGGCTGTCTTAGAAGAATTTCAAGGAGATAGCAAGGACAAGCAGTTTCTAAAATTGCAGACAAAGTTGGCTCACATATTGGGAAGGATAGATAATATGGAGTCTGCGGATGAAGAAAAGAAGAAGACTCGAGGTGAATTACTTGCTCGTACGTTATCGATGATTGACCAGCTCAACACCAAAGCGTCAAAAGTCGGGAGTGAAACACAACCCACTCCTTTAGGTTTGCAAGTAATGGAAGCATCTTTAGGGAATCAGTTGAAGTTCGAAACCCCTCAGTCGTGTTCTTCACCCATGATGTCTGCTGCGCAGTCGCTTAACGCGTCGTTGATTAAGCCGGTGCTCCCTCACAAGTGGAACTTGAGGTTTGGTGGAGACAGAAGAGGACTGTCTGTGACTGCTTTCTTCGAACGTGTCGAGGAAATGAGAAAGGCCAGAAATGTCAGTAAGGAGATCCTATTGGAGTCAGGAATAGATTTATTCGAGGGTAGAGCATATGAATTTTATCAGGATGCTAGGAGTGAAGTGTCCCAGTGGGATGAACTTGTAGGAAGATTCAAGGAAGAATATCAACCCGTTTTTTATAGCGAGAAGCTTCTGGATGAGATAAAGAAGAGAAAACAAGGAGCAGATGAGACCATAGGAACTTATTTGGCTATTATGTCGAAATACTTTCAAAGATTGCAATGTCAAGTCTCGGAGGAAACGAGGTTGAGTCTCCTAATGCGCAACTTAGCACCGATGTATCGTAGCCAACTGGGTGCTATGGAAATAAATTCAATCGCCCAGCTGCGTACTTTGTGCAAGAGGATAGAACAACGATCCCAGGCTGGTGAGTTTGCACATCCGCCAAAAAAAGAGCAGATTTTGGAGCCTGATTTGGCATACGTGGGTTTGGAAGAGAAGACCGAGAGACTGCAAGTATCGTCTAACCAGGGTGGGCGTAGCCAGACGAGGCATAGTCCCGTCGTCTGTTTCAACTGTAGGAAGCCAGGCCACATAGCAGCAGGTTGTACCGAGAGAAATAGACTCATCTGCCACAAGTGCAATAGGGAAGGCCACATTGCTCGTAATTGTCCCAGAGGTTTTTCGGGAAACGGAGTGCAGCGCTCTTAGAGAGTCGAGCTGATAGTGCTGCCGTTAAGTACTCGGCTACTGTCAAACCTGTTTTAGATTTCATCATTGACCATGCACAGAACGATGAAAGGCCTCACCTTAGAGTGGACATATTAGGGATTACCTTGCTTGGACTCCTAGATTCCGGGGCATCGAGAACAATTTTAGGTGGATCAGGTTGGGACCGTATCGCGAAGTTGCGAATACCCCTGGACGAATCGAAGAAGACATCATGCACAGTCGCTAATGGAGAGAAATGTGAAAGTATTGGTACGTGTGAATTACCAATGAAGGTTCGTGAGCGTCTAAAGTTTATAGAGGTGATGGTTGTCCCTGAACTACCACATGTTTTGATTTTGGGAGCAGACTTTTGGATAAGGATGGGGATTGTTCCTGATCTGAGGCATAACGAGTGGCAATTTTCTAACTGTCCTGAAGTAAGCACAGTAGATATAGCTGATCAGTCAGTCTTGGAAGTTGGACAGAAGAAGCAGTTGGAGGAGTTAATCAACAAGAAGAAGACTTTGCTCGGAAATAGTTTGGGTTGTACAAATATGACGGAACATGTGATCAAGACTAATGCACCACCGATTAAGCAGAGATACTATAGGGTATCCCCAGTGCTTCAGAAATACATCGATGAAGAATTAGAAGATATGTTGAAGAACGATGTCATAGAACCTAGCAGTAGTCCGTGGGCGTCGCCAATAGTTCTTGTAAAGAAGAAGGATGGTTGTTATAGGTTCTGTGTCGACTACAGGAAGCTTAATGCAGTGACCGAACGTGATGGCTACCCATTGCCAATGGTTACAGACACGTTAGACAAGCTTCGAGATGCGAAGTATCTTTCTAGTTTGGATCTGAAGAGTGCATTTTTCCAAGTCCCTGTTGCCGAGCCTTCAAGACCGTATACTGCGTTTACCGTCCCCAATAGAGGACTATTTCAGTTTAAAAGGATGCCATTTGGCCTGCATAATTCTCCTGCAACATGGCAGCGTTTGATCGATCGTGTGTTAGGATCGGACCTGGAACCTTACGTGTTTGTATATTTAGACGATGTAGTGATCACGACTCCAAGTTTTGAAAAGCACCTCGAAGTGTTAGAGGAAGTGTTTGAACGCCTGAGAAGAGCCAATCTAACCGTCAATTGGGAGAAAAGTCAGTTTTGTAAGCCCGAGATGAAGTACTTGGGTTACGTGGTGGATAGAGAAGGGTTAAGAGTGGACCCTGATAAGGTCAGAGCAATGATCGAGCTACCTACTCCGACCAATGTGAGGGAAGTGAGACGTGTACTAGGTATGCTGTCCTGGTATAGAAGATTTTGTCCTGATTTTTCTACTGTGGTCGCACCAATCACAGGGTTGCTGAAGAAAAGTACTAAGTTTTGTTGGACTCCTGAGTGTGATAGATCTTTCAGGAAGATTAAGGAGTTGTTGATATCTGCACCTGTTCTGAGTTGTCCAGATTATTCTTTACCGTTTGTTGTACACACAGATGCATCGGGCTATGGTATTGGTGCGATGTTATCTCAGACGCATCCAGATGGTGATCGTGTGAATTGTTACTTGAGTCGTTCTCTGTCACGCCAAGAACGTAATTATTCCACGACAGAACGAGAGTGTTTAGCGGTTCTGTGGGGAATAGAAAAACTGCGTCCTTACATCGAGGGAGTAAAGTTTACTGTCATCACCGATCATTATAGCTTGAAATGGTTACATAGCCTCAAGGATCCATCAGGAAGACTTGCAAGATGGGCTGTACGCTTGCAGCAGTATGATTTTGAGATTGTTCATAGGAAAGGCAAAGACCACGTAGTACCGGATGTACTGAGCAGATCTGTACCAGTGTTAGACGTCCTGAACAGTGTGGAGACAGAGACGAAGACTACAGACAAGTGGTATTTGAAGATGATAGAGCGGGTACAAACTACACCTCTGAAGTTTGGGAATTGGAGATTGTCAGGTGACAAGTTGTATAAGTACGTGAGGCAAGATTATCCAGCACTTACGCCTAAGCAAGATGTTTGGAAGATTGTCGTTCCTAAAGACCAGCGACGAAGACTCTTGTCAGAAGCTCACGATCCAGCTACATCGGGTCATATGGGAGTCTATAAAACCTACTCAAGGTTAACTGATAGATATTATTGGCCGAAGATGCGACAGAACGTTGCGAACTATGTCCGCAAGTGTACCATATGTGCTGCGCACAAGGTGGATCAACGAGGTCCCAAGGACATGATGGTGTCGCATGCTAAACCGTCGAGGCCGTGGGAGATGATATCAGTGGATTTAGTGGGTCCTTTACCACGTTCATCGAAAGCCAATAGTTTTATCCTGGTTGTCACAGATTATTTGAGCAAGTTTGTGTTAACCTTCGCTTTGAGGAAGTCCATCACCGACACGATTATTAGAAGTCTGGAAGAAGGTGTATTTCTGTTATTTGGCGTACCGAAGATGATAATGTGTGATAATGGTCCCCAATTTAAAAGTTCAGCTTTCAAAAGGTTTGCCGAGAAATACCAGTGCAATTTGAAGTTTAGCGCGAATTACCATCCGCGCGCAAACCCTACCGAGCGAACTAATCGTACAATCAAGACCATGTTGGCAATGTATGTGAATGATAACCACAAGAAGTGGGATGCTGGGCTACAACAGGTGACTTGTGCTGTGAGAACATCTCGACATGAGACGACTAGATTGTCACCGTATTATGTCAATTTTGGGCGATGTATGGCATTGTCAGGAGCGGACTACCAGAATCAGATTGATTTGGACGGCGAGGATGAAGATGTGTTGGTTGACAAGAGCAGGAACATCGTGTTCAAGGAGGTGTACAGGGACGTGAAACAGAGACTGGAGAAGGCTACTGAGAAGGCTGTAGCGAGGTATAACATGCGCAGACGTTATGAAGAGTATGAGGTGGATCAACCTGTGATGAGGAGGAATTACGTGTTGTCAGATGCAACGAAGAACTTTGCTAGTAAGTTAGCTCCAAGATACATAGGACCGTTTTATGTTAGTAAGAAGGTGTCTCCATGGACGTATGAACTTAGAGACAAAGCTGCCCAGAATAGTGGAGTTTGGCACGTGAAGGACCTGAAGCTTGTTCCTTCTGATTAGGCTTAACCTTACGGTTAATCCTCTTGAAGTAAGGGGGGGATTGTTACGTGTAAAATTCACCTTAAGCATATTAACATCATTAATTACACGTAGCAGGCAAAATAAACAAAAACACCCCATATAATTATTCGGTTTCATATTGTTATTGGTTTAGGGACAGCTGTGAACGAACATCTTTAATTTGTTATCTACATTCATTCAGTTTCAATTTCTAGAAGTCGAGATTTACCACCGAAACAGTCGACAACGGCAGAGTACACTGTCTTGTGAAGGCATGGTTGCCAGCACGTCATTAATTTATTGTCTGTCTAACTTTAGCTGGTTGGAAATTACTGAATTATGTGTTAATGTAGTGAGATAAATTCTTCCATGCAGAACTGTGGTTACAACGGTCTCTATAAGCTGTGGAAGAAGTTTATTATCGAGATTAATATTGGAAGTTAGGTGTGTTACATATGTCGAGGTCTTGCGGTCGAAGCCCGAATTTCCCCATTCGTGTAAATGTCGCAACTCTGCGGTATTAAGTTATTCGTTGCCAGAGTTTGATATTTTTGATGGAAGAACGGGACACCATTTCTTGTCGTCTTTTTTTTTGTTGACCGATAGCGAATCAGCAAGATTAGCTATGACCTGGGAGAGAAAACATTTTTGAGAAAAAAGGTTGGTTTTGAAAACGGTGGAAGAAGCAATTTAATTTGAGTGTGTGGCAAGATTTCAGCTAGAAAAAAGAAACAGGCAAGTGGGCCATTCATCCTAGTTTGGAGATTAATTTCTAGGCTGTAAAACGATTATAGTATTCTGGAGGTTTGGGAAGTTGAAGCGAATTAGTCGCATAGTACTTGAATACTATAATATTCCCGTGGTGGAGAGTAAATGTCACATACGTAAAGCCGAAAAAGCAAGTGGCTTTGTGGCTTGTTTTCAATCAGAACCGGCTTGTCTAACTGTGGTCAACAAAACACCTTGACATAACATAGAAACCCTCAGGATTTGGAGGTAATACCCAACTCGTAGTTTTTTTTTATGTGTAACTAAGGCGTGTTTTCTCTTTCTATTTGTTACAGGGTTTTGGTTTTAGCTTTTGGTTTTGGCTTTTGGTTTTAGCTTTTGGTTTTAGCCTTTGGTTTTAGTTCTAGTTTCAGTTTTTGTCTTGCTTTAATTGATTTTATAGTGCCTAATCGACAAGCAATAGGCCTACATATTGTCTTAAACTAACGAGTGGTCAATGGGAGAATAAGAATATTGGTATGGTACCATTTTGTGGCGCAAATTCAATTATAAGTCATTCCCAGCAACATCAGATTGCCGAGGACATTTCGTTGTTGAGTAGAGGAAGTACAGGTGGCCGGAAGGTACCGACACAGTGGACAGTAGATATTTTGTTAGCGAAAAATCGACCAGAGAAGGTTCACTGGAGATCAGACCTTACAGGTAGTAGTCTTTAAGTTGTATTGTTAATAAAGAACTCAATTTGTTTGTTTGGACTTTTAAATCCAGTATTAAGCTGTGACTCTACTTATGGTGGTCAAGTTTTGAAATTCAAAGATAAAGTTTTAACGATAACACAATAGGATAAGATACCCAGCTTTTTATTTGAACCCTACACGTCAGCTGATGATTTATATTCACATTATCATTAATATAATTGCTTTGAGTTTGATAAAGTACTATCATTATTTAGGCTACCATTTGATACACCTTTTCATATTTTAACATCTTTGTAAGCTGATCGTGATCACGAAAGGACACAAATTTCCATTTGATTTAGCTTAGTTACTTTTATTGTTGCGTTTGAATTACTTGACTTGTTATTGCTTACCATACGAACGTTAGTAGCTTAAAGCTATTTGTTTAGCAGTAAATTATTGAGATATAGCAAGCGAGTCATTTTGCGGACTCTGTTATTCATTTAACATACATGCTAGCAATTTATAGGTTATATATGTGTATATATAATACTGTTTTTGATCTGTCTGACCACTTGTAGGCATCATCTGGATTTTATAATAAACTAGAATTTTATTTTATATATATATTTGTGTGTCGTTTGTTCTGCACTCACCTCTCACTCCCGTATTAGTAACGTTAGGTGCTGTTTAGTGTTTGTCAGCTTCTACGTAAGCCTTTAAGATATTCCAACTGTAAGATTTCGTTCCCACATTTGTACATTCCGACGTATAAGCCTGCGATTTTAGGTGCAGCTGCCAGGGAGGTCCAAGGAGTTCTTGGTTGTGTTGGATTCTTGGTAAGCTGGATTTCGTAATTAACATCTCTTATAAATATCCGGAACTAGGTGTAAAACAATCAAGTGGCGCCCTCATAGAGTAACACCTTATAAAGAACCCTGCCCATCTTCACTGTATAAAAGCTAGGGGCCACCTAGATTTCCGGTAACGTTGACCTTTCTATCGATCGTCGTATGTAGGTTGTTTGACTTTCAAACGTGGTAAAGGTTTTTAGGAACAGGGATTCCTAGGATCGATTTAAAGAGATAGTGGGCGGTCACAATCTGGCAGTTAGTTAGTATATATATATATATATATATATATATATATATATATATATATATATATATATATATATATATATACAGATCTCCTAATTAATGAATTTTTCGTTTTAAGAAAAAATTGCTAAAATATATCCTGTTGTTTTGTGGTATTGATATAAGGTTACCTAGGCCAAATGCAACTCAAACTTAAGTTACTGCAAGTTCACCAGTGTCAAAAATAAGACGTTCGAAACTTTAATTCTAAGGGTATTTTATGTACTAAGCAATATCGATATGTGCTCGACGTCTAATAACACTACATAATCCAGAGTTCCGTAGCAATTTACAGCGCCGTTTCCTTGTAGACGCTGAGGCATCAACCATCCACTAGACGGACTGAACGCTCTACTTCAAAACAAAACACTTCACGAACCGTACATTCCGATCACGTAGGCCGCTAGAAAAATTGCGACTCACTACCGTAACCCCGGGCCATGGGGTGCTTCGGCTTGGGGAACTCAACGAGGAACGGGGTTTATCGGAGAGCTATTCCAAGGGTGCAGGAAATATATATATGTGTGGAAGTAAGAAGGGAGGTTAAAAAGATTTCATTTTTCCGAAACTGAACATGTTGCGGTTAGAGGCTTTATTGATGTTTTTATATCGCGCATTTTAAATCCCAGAAGGTGTTCGATTTCTTGCCTGCAGTTTTCAGAGGCATTTGCGGGGAATTTCGCTGGAGTTGTGTTATATTCATCACATATAAAGCGGTAGCTTTAGGTGTCGTAGCTTACAGACTGAATATCCACTAAATCAAATTGTGAAATATGAATTTTAAATATGGAGAATAGACTATTTCTGGCACTTTAAGAAAAGACAGTCGGAAATGTGCAGTTTTGTACCAGTACACATAGTTGTTCTAATAATTTGATTTTTCACACAGACGAAGAATATCTACTATATATGTACGTATATCGCTCAATCGACCGACCACTTACAACTATGTAATCTGTCCCCGATCACAAAAAATTGTCTACTAAAATAATAGAGTAAGTTCGAAGATGTTCCATACACGTATTTCTCTTAGTGAATTTTCATTAAGAAAATTCACTAATAGAGAGGTATCGATGCTAAGATTTTGGAAAAATTTCTTCAAATGAGCGCGAATTAGGGCCCCTAACCCAAATCCAAGGTCAGTTGAAAAGTTTATATATATATATATATATACAGGGTCGCTGATAAGTCTGGAAACGGTCGATTATCCGGGAAAATATACAAGGTGTCGAAAAAAGTTTTATACAAAAGTTTTTGGGTTCTTCAATGTCTACTAGGCGGTGATAATTTCATTTATACAGGGTTGGTCATACAGGCGTGGCACACCAATATTAATTTTTTTTTAATGGAACACCCTATATATTATTCGATATTTCAATCCTTCTCTTAATTTTGAGCAACATTTATCAGAAGCATGATGTACATAAACTCAATCGTTTCCGGGTAAAAAAATAAATAAAAATAAACGCTATTGTTTTTAAAATCTATTGGATGAAGAACAAAAATAAATGAAAAGTAGAATATCTCTTGAAAACAATCTGTGAGTGTGAAAAGAACCGGTTGCGATGTTTTTAACATTGTTTGAAATCCTATTTTATAAGATGTTCAAAGTGTTCTCCATTGACCTCCTGACAATAATGAATTCGCTTAACAAAACATTGCACTGCATTTACAAGAGCGTTTTGAGGAATGTTATTAATTTCATGCACAATCCTTGCTTGCAACTCTTCAATATTCTGCGGTCTATTTTGGTAAATTAAATTTTTTACATGACCCCACAAAAAAAAAAGTCAAGCGGCGTCATGTCGGGAGACCTAGCTGGCCATTCAATAGTTCCCCTGCGCCCTATCCATCTGCCAGGAAAGGTTTGATCCAGATATTCCCGTACCTCAATTCCAAAATGAGGGGGTGCCCCATCCTGCTGAAACCATATTTCTTCCGCTGGTAGATTTGGGTCGTTATTGTTCGGAAATAATCGACTAACGTCTGGAACAATTGATTCTTGCAAAAGTGTTAAATATCGAGCAGAGTTCAAATTACCGTGTATAAAATAAGGTCCTATGATATGTCCACCAATAATAGCACACCAAACATTTACTTTTTGCGGTCTTTGGGTGTGAATTTGTTCCATCCAATGTGGGTTTTCGTCTGACCAGTACCTACAGTTGTGTCGGTTGACTTGTCCATTCAAACAAAATGTAGATTCGTCGGAAAACAAAATGTGGTTGGCAAAGTTAAAATTTTGGCGTAACTTCTCCATAATAAGTTCACAGCACTCGATTCTGCGATCAAAATCGTCTTCACTCAGTTCTTGCAATAAATGAATTTTATATGGACGGAACTTTTCCCGCTTCGTAATCTTTTGAATTGAATATCGACTCATATTGTGATTTAAAGCCAATTGCTGTGCCGAAGTTTTCGGATTATCCACCACATCCAATATTACATTCAAAGAATTTTCTTCATTTGTAACGGTTACTGGCCTTCCAGTTCTAGGTTTATCCTTGATACCGCCAGTTTCGTGAAAACGATGCAAAGTTTTCGAAACTGTGGATTTGGAGATCGATTCCCGCTCAGGATGCAACTCATTGAACATAATCACCACTTGAGCAAAACTTCGTGTTCTATCACCGTACCCTATCATCATTAAAATTTCGATACGTTCGGTTTCACTTAAACTTGCCATTTTGCACAAAAACTGTTGACACTAAATTACTAATGTTTCAAAACTGTTGACACTGAATGAATGTTTGACATTCGTTGTCCTGGAAACATTTTAAAACAAAAGAATAATACTGCGTTTCTTATGGGCATCTTATCTTATCTTGGGATTCCAAACAATGTTAAAAACATCGCAACCGGTTCTTTTCACACTCACAGATTGTTTTCAAGAGATATTCTACTTTTCATTTATTTTTGTTCTTCATCCAATAGATTTTAAAAACAGTAGCGTTTATTTTTATTTATTTTTTTACCCGGAAACGATTGAGTTTAGGTACATTATGCTTCTCATAAATGTTGCTCAAAATTAAGAGAAGGATTGAAATATCGAATAATATATAGGGTGTTCCATTAAAAAAAATTAATATTGGTGTGCCACGCCTGTATGACCAACCCTGTATAAATAAAATTATCACCGCCTAGTAGACATTGAAGAACCCAAAAACTTTTGTATAAAACTTTTTTCGACACCTTGTATATTTTCCCGGATAATCGACCGTTTCCAGACTTATCAGCGACCCTGTATATATAATTGTGGAGCAAAACGGGCCATGTACATTAAATTGATACGTCCTAATATTTAAATGCCCTGTATAATTGAGAGTGCAAAAGATTTTAGGTTAAATAAGGAATAGCATAACAGATAAAAGAATACAGAACAATGATTTCTTTTTTACATGTAGTACATTTTAAGTTCACTAAGCAAAAGTCGTTGGAATACAACAGAACACAGAACAATAGCCTTGTTTTTATTTATAGAGTTTTAACAGAATATAATGATTTTTATTTTATCCTTAGACAGTAAGTAAATGTGTAGTATTAAGTTAAAAATAAGTTTTTGTCAGTTACTAATTATGCGAAAAGACACGCAGTGTTAGTTAATAAAGATAGTTTTTTTGTGTGTGTAGTTGTTTCAAATGAGTGCAACGAACAAGAAGTTGGACAATGGGAAAATGCAATTTAACCAGGTACAGCGAGAAAATAGATTTTTTGTAACACAGGAAGATTTTTAAGAAAATGTCGGCAGGACGATAGGATGATTCGTAACTGAACTGCGGGAAGTGAAACTTCATTCGTTGACGTACGGCGACACTATAAATATGGAAGTTGAGAATTAAGAAAGAATACAAGTGCATCATAATAAAATCATATTCAATTTGAAATGGGAAAAATAAATATCAGTATCTGGTACACGGTTTGTTGAGACCTTTTCAATAAAATGGAAATTAATTAGTAATGACAGGAAAGCTACAAAATCCAAACAGTAGATCAAATGGTAAGCAATTAGTACACATCAAATGGACGAATCAATTAGACATCATTCAGTAAGTCGTTTTATAAACTTTATCGTAATAATTGTGCAGACTTTTTTCTATAGTGTGAATAGTTTTTTAGAACTTTTCAGTCCCATTGATGATTTTAATGTATCTTTAGCTCACTAAGGGGGACATTAGATAAAGGCCGAATCACTAGATCATAGTTAGGTAATTCATTGTTTTAAATAAATTTGATTTGTATTGATTTGTCGACAATCAGCGATGATAAATTTGATATACCTATGTTTTAATGGAAATTTGTGAATTTAATCAATCAGAAATAAAACATACTAGATTGAACTTACACAATCTGTTTAATTTTGACCTCAAATCAAACAAATACTAGCTATATGATAAGGTAAGGCTATTTTTCACCGTTAATTAAAAGTAAAATCAAAAGAACCCAATTATATATAATATTTTTTGAAATTTCCACACTCAGGAGCACTATAATTTATAAATAAGATATATCAAACAAAAATGCTAGCCCAAGCACAGAACCCTACCCATGAGATGAAAGAAAAATTTAAAGACACAGCAGTAAGGAAACAATTTTTGGCATAATTTCAGGTTCATCAATGTTAGCGTTTTTTGAATAAAGACGCAAATTGAATGCTCATGCTCTACAATTAAAAGTGCTAAACCAAAAATACCATATATATATATATATATATATATATATATATATATATATATATATATATATATATATATATCCAACCGATAACTCAAAAAATACTTCACCAATCGAAACCAAGTTTGGCAATTCCCTTGATTTTGTTGGTAGCTTTGATGAGTTCATTAGAGAGTTTTGACATTTACATACTACAAAAAAATGTGAACTGCTTAAAAACGCAATATTTTTTTAATTACTAGAAGTATGAAACTAAAACTACAAACTTACATGCACATAGATATTGTATTAGTGGTCCTCTCTACTAAATTTGAACTTAATCGGTATAGTAAATTCCGAGTTATAACCAAATAAAAATAAATAATTTACGATATAACCTGATATTACCTCGGAATGGGTGCCTATAATGTTAGATAAGGTAAGACAGATATATCAGGGTTACGCTGCTATTGAAAATAAATCCTCCAAATTAATTTTCAAACGAACAGGTTAGAAAAATATGTCACAATAAACAATCAGCGGGGTTGCCATTTGCCAAAACTCTTATCTCAATTTGGAAATATCAGAAAAATCTATGGTAATATATAAAAATTTAAATGAAAGTTATTCAATTTGTTTAAAGGTAATCTAGAACAACGTTTTATTATGTATAAATATTAAGCTTCCCATTCTTCCACACCGACTTAATACTGAACTCTGCGCACCGCTCGTCTATTTATACTGTCCATAGAGATTCCAGACCTTCTACACTTTTCTATACCTGTCACTTCTGGTCCCTTCTAGAAATATAATTCCAGAGTGTTCGCTCTTACTAACACACTTTATAAGCGACATCTGACCATAGAACAAACAAAGTCCATAAAGTTAATTGTCATAGACAAATGTGATACTGCCCCCCTCTTATATTCGATCGTCCCGGTCAAATTCTGACATTTCTTGGAATGGCGTAAGTCTGTGCATATAAACCACATTCATCTTGCTCTTCGGGCTCCTCTGAAGTTATTTAAAACCCATCGCCCTCTCCTAGTTAAATCTGACAACGCCAGTTAGCTATTTATCATTGTCATTTGTTATTTTGCAAACTGACAGTAGGGGCAGTCGAATTCAAGGTTAGATTCCTCTTCTTCTTTGTTTACAGACGTCATAAACAATTAATAAGACACAGCTAATACCTAAGAATATTGGAATAAGGTACATATTGTTTACTTTTAGTTTTTGGTGAATTTTCATTATTATTTGCTCTTCATGTCGTATATGGAAAATTTGAGGTAAATTAAACTACATAATATAATTCCATAGTTTAAAGTATGCCAGCAAACAGATTTTGTGTAAATTATTAAAATTTAAATTTCAGAATTTTGTATAGTTTATATTTATTTATTTCATTTTCAAAACGTAATATACAAATTATTATTATTGGCTTTTACCGTTTACTGTTTGACTGTAGCTTTTTAACCTTGATGATTTCCGTAGTGTTTGTCTGAAGATCATTGTGCTTTAACAGGCACAATTGCCTACCAGAAAACAACGTTTTCCGACAAACCTTTTTATTGTATTTTAGAATTGCCCCTGAGGATGGCTACTAGTTAGCCGAAACGCGTACGTTTTAATAAAATTTACTGTCTGGATCAGAAGCCTTTAATTGAGTATTTGATTATATCCATCCCAGACTGTCTGACGTTTAAAAATGAAATATATAGCGCATTTAAAAATGTGTTTGTATCTTTTTGGGTAAAAAACTGTCCGTTAAACGTGATTTGCAAACTTGTCCGTGGTCTTAACAAAACGACGATACGTACTAAGTTTAGTTCAAAACAGTTTAGTATTCTTCGAGTTATCTCTCGGATACATACATCTAAATATAAATGTAATATATATATATATATATATATATATATATATATATATATATACATATATATATATATATATATATATATATATATATATATATATATATATATATATATATATATATATATATATATATATATAGCTTTTGTGACGGTAGTATTCTTATTTTCTTAAAAATTGTGGGATAGCCGTCAGTTGCACAATTAAAACTCTTTATTAATGGCCGAGCTTTCGAAAAAATGTACTCCATTATCAAGGGTACAACATGGACAGGAAAAAAATTACAATTCAGATAGAAAAAATACAAAGGTTTTAAATGCTTGCATATAACGTGAGTTTTACTTGAACCTGAGCAAATGATTAAATAACAAACATGAAAAACATTATTTGAAAAATTTGCCTGAAGTCGATAAGAGTCACACTGACATATGCCGCTAACTATTGTTGTGTTTAAATTTGGTTTTTGTTTTTGTCCAGACAATAAAAAAGCCTGGACGAAGCAAGTGCGTTATGGTAGTGAATTTTCATAGAAATGTTCTGGCACAAAATATTTTTTTTCTTGTAACATAGAAATCTAAATTTTGGTGTATAGTTTACTTTTTATATCATAAAGCTACCTACCAAATTCGATTATCATAGATTTTTTATTTTTTAGGAAAAAAAAAATTTCATATTATAACTTAAATTTTTCCCGGAAAACCTCGTCCAATTTTTCTGATTAACGAACTTGTCAAAGCCATTTACAAGAGGAAGGTACGTGCCAAATTTTATCAAAATCGGCCTATTATTCTCTGAGATAAAATTTTTTTTCGAATGAAAACCCAAAATTTTCCCCAAAAACCTCGTCCGATTTTCCTGTCTAACAATCTTGTCAAAGCCATTTACAAAGGAAAGGTACATGCCACATTTTATTAAAATCAGCCCATTATTTTTTGAGATAAGAATTTTTTTCGAATGAAAACTCAAAATTTTCCCGGAAAACCTGGTCCGATTTTCCTGACTAACGAACTTATCCAAGCCATTTACAAAAGAAAGGTACATGCTAAATTTTATCAAAATCGGCCTATTATTTTTTGAGTTATCGGTGTGACACACACACACACACACACACACACACACACACACACACACACACACACACACACACACACACACACACACACACACACACATATATATATATATATATATATATATATATATATATATATATATATATATATATATATATATATATATATATATATATATATATATATATATATATATAAATTAAAAAATTTTTCAAAATTCAAAAGTCGGGATCTCCCCATTAGTGAATTTTTTCTACGAAAATTCACTAATGGGGGTAGTGATTTTCAAAATTACTATCTTAAAGTTTATTAAAATGTAGTTAAAAGTAATTTTAAGGTCTTCTAGAAACATTCTTTTGTTATTGAAAGTTTCGCAATGTAAGATTGAAACATTACTAAAATTTATATTGTGGCCAGTATCAAGATTGTGTTCATACAAAGAACAAGTTCTTTTTTGTAAACGTATATCACTTTTGTGCTGTGTTAATCTATCTTTAAGGACCCTGCTTGTTTTTATAAGACTTTGAAATTACTTTTAACGACAATTCAATAAACTTAAAGAAAGATAATAATTTTATAAGTCACTACCCCTATTTATATCTCCTATACAAAAACAAAAAATTTCGGGACGCAGCAAGTGCGTTATAGTAGCGAATTTTCATAAGAATTGTACACTATTATTATACGGTATATTAGTAAAGTTAATACTTTAAACTTACACAGACCTTGAAGATCGGTTTAGATGTTCTAGCACGCGCACATTTGAAGAATTCTTTCAAAAGTGTTACCATCGATATCTGTCTATTACCAAAAAAATCTCATGTTCTAACTCCTTTTCAGAAAAATGCCCAAAACTCAATTTTCTATGAAGGTGAAGAACTAAATTTTGCTTTATCTGTAGACAGTGTAAGACTCTTTAAAAGAAACTTGTATTACAAATTTCATTAAGAATATATATATATATATATATATATATATATATATATATATATATATATATATATATATATGTATATGTATATATATATATATATATATATATATATATATATATATATATATATATATATATATATATATATATATCATTAAATTTATGTTCCATAATTTGAAGTATGTCAAATTAAAATGTAATTTTTGGTCTCGTACAAAATTTACAATTTCGGAAAAATATGGGTAGTTAAGAAAGGTTTGCAGTTGGAAAAGTATTATGGAGTGATTAGTATTAATTGTAAATGGAGGTAAGAGGTGAAATTTTGGAAGAACGAAATGGAAGAGGAAATAAATTTTTTGGAATGTCAAAATTTCAAGGTTGTTGAATTTGGAGTGTTGTCAAGCTGTTTTGGATGCAACTATGTATAAAATTATGTTAATATTCACCACAAATCTTAGACTTATTGAATAAACATGTTGTATAATTTTAAGCAATAAAGGTAAAGGTAATATATATATATATATATATATATATATATATATATATATATATATATATATATATATATATATATATATATATAAACGCACCTTGGATATTGTCCCTAATTAGCGCTAATTTGAAAAAATTGACCTCTCTATTAGTAAATTTTCATAACGAAAATTTACTCAAACTTACCGCCACAGAAATCTATTTAAATAAATGTTTTATATCTTTATTGGATTTTCAATGTATAGTTTAGGAGAGCAGCTCTACTTAACTAACAAATATACATAGGTTTCTCAAACTTGTTCTAAATGATACTGTTATTCCGGTTACGTAGGTTTTGGCCCAGCCTGGGAACCGAGCCACAGCATCATTCAGTTACATAAACATATATAAAAGCACATACATAATGTTTTTAATTGAGTCCTACTCCCGTGGAGCGCATCGTAAAAATCGAACTTTATCTGCAGCATTGATTTTGACAGTGGCGACAAATTCAGTACAAACAAGCCGCCATGTTTATAAGACTAGCATCTATAAATAAGCCAGCGCCCTGGTCTTGCGTGAGCCGAACATATCTCAAAATTTTATCACAGAGATTAAACATCGGTACAGGTTAAATTGGGTTGGCAAAAATGTATCGCATGTTTAAGCGAAATAATTCGGCACGTAAAACAAGTAGACCCACTAATTTGGATGTATGCTCATTTTTGTTTAATTTAAAAAATAAACCGTTGAATTTTTAGAGGCGATAAAGGTCAGTTTTGTGAAAATGACTGTAAAATTGGTTAGTTTAACGACGGGAAAATTAATATAGTTAGAGGTTTCACGCTTATAATCGATTGCCTAAAGATCAGCCTGTTAAAATCAACACATTGGTGATTACGATTTTAGGAAACACCTGTATCTAAGTGGCCAATTAGGTTGAAAAATACTAGCAGTAAAACTGTTATAATACGATATGTATGTATAAGTTTGAGCTGTTAAGGTACCTGGTATCGTCTCAACATCACTACGGTAGAAAGTTTTCATAACATTGATAGTACACCAACTGAAGATTGTAACCTGTCCACTAAGTGATAATTGAAACCTATGATGAGCACTGATAAGTAAACTTGGAGAACCCAAATCACCACACCACATCTTTTAAAGCTCAATATAAGCGTTATTATATCAGTGAATTTTCGTAGAAAAATTCACTAATGGGGAGATCCCGACTTTTGAATTTTGAAAAAAATTTTTCACATGAGCGCAAATTATATATATATATATATATATATATATATATATATATATATATATATATATATATATATATATATATATATATATCACACCGATAACTCATAAAATAATGGGCCGATTTTGATAAAAGTTGGCTGGCATGTACCTTTTTCTTGTAAATGGCTTGGATAAGTTCGTTAGTCAAGAAAATCAGACGAGGTTTTCCGGAAAAATTTTGAGTTTTCATTCGAAAAAAAATTTTATCTCAAAAAATAAAAAAGCTATGATAACCAAATTCGGTAGGTAGGTTTATGATATAAAAAGTAAACAATACGCTGAAATTTGGATTTATATGTTACAAGAAAAAAATGTAAGACTAGATGCGACACTAAGTGAGTAGCGAACGTGTCGCCACCTAGTTCGGAACCAAGTACTATGTTGTCACGCCCGCTCCAAATAATACAGAGTATTAAAAATAGAGACGGTATACAACTAACTAACAATTTAAAAAATTGTTAGCCCTGTCTCTATATTGGGGTAGAAATGGTCCAGGGCTAACAATTTTTTAAATTGTTAGTTAGTTGTATACCGTCTCTATTTTTAATACTCTGTATTATTTGGAGCGGGCGTGACAACATAGTACTTGGTTCCGAACTAGGTGGCGACACGTTCGCTACTCACTTAGTGTTTTAAGAAAAAAATGTTATAGTAAAATATTTTGTGCCAGATCATTTCTATGAAAATTCACTACCATAACGCACTTGCTGCGTCCAGGCTTTTTCTATCTGTTTTCATATATACAAGGTGAGGAATTTCTGTGGTAAAGCTCAGAATATCCGTTATTATGCAAGACACGATAAAAAATTATATACATTAATTATAGGGTGTCTTGAGCTACATGTTAAAAAATTATTTTGACAATCACAGGTGGCTCATAAGTCGTTGGTAAAAGAAGTTTTCTTTTTATTTTCGAACGTCCCTTATACTAATGCATTTTTGCATTTTCCATCAAATTGTAATGCATGTGTGTAAGGAAAAGAAATTTGATAGCGTTCATCGGTTTCGGGTTATATAAATTGTTTTCAGATTTTTGGGACGTATTAAAACTTATGGTACGGCGTTTTTAACAATAGATAGCAGAGTCCCATAAAGTGACGCATTCAGACAGGTTTTCGTTGATAATATTCGTCGAAAAATGTAAATGCCATTGAGAGCACGCTCTCAAACAGTGAATTTGCAAAATTCAAACTCAATTTTTTCGAATGGAACAGCCTGTTTTTTGTGTTTCAGAAGTGAAGGGCATGGCCTCTGATACAAGTTTTGTATATCACTCCCTGTACCTACAGACTCTAGTTTTGGAAATATTTAAATTTACAATCGCACACCATGATTTGAAAAGATTATGTAATTAAATTGTTTAAAATATTTATATCAACTTTGGTCCAAAAAGTAGGAAATAATTTATTTGATAAAATTACCTATGTTCATTACATTTTCATTATATATATATATATATATATATATATATATATATATATATATATATATATATATATATATTTAATGAATTGTTTTCACAAATGTCAAACGAAACTTTACAGTGGCAAACTTAAGTAATGTTCTTATTTCTGACTTATTTCCTGAAAATATGACTATTTTTCCGCTTATCTATTTACTTCAACTGATAAGCACACTTAGAGAACCCAAATCACCACAACACATTTAAAAAAATCTGACGGTTGTTTTGCTAACCAAGTTAACGTCATCAGAAAATGGGTAATTTTAATTATTAAGAATTATTTCGGAATAATTAGATGAATTAGAACATATTTATTAATCTTCTGATGACACCAACTTGGTTAGTTAAACAATCGTCGGGTTTTTTAAATTGTGTTGTGTTTTTTTTAATTTCAAAAACACACCACGAGGGCTTACAGCCTAAATACTATCGTACCGTGGGTGTTGACAAGGAGGAAAGAGGCAGCTTGTTAATTCTGGACTTGAAGGTTCGGAGGAGAAGGAAAAACATGTGCCGGCAAGGAATTCCAAAACTTGGAAGTCCTCGGGACAAAAGAGCGGGCATAACAAGATGTTCTAAGTCTGGTGACCTGGACAGTAAAAGGGTGCATTCGCTCTGTTCCCCTGGTAGATCTGTTGGGGGCAGCAGGTGGGGGAACTATGGAGGAAAGCTCATCAGAGCAGTGCCCGTGCAGATATCTATAAAAGAGAGAGAGGTCACCAACGGCACGTCGATGGGCAAGGGATGGCAGCCTTTGGGTGAGGGTAGGGTCACCGATGAGACGTATAGCTCTCTTTTGAATGGAGTCCAGGATAGCGAGTGTAGAAGCGGCAGCGGCACCCCAGTTGTGGGAGCAGTATTCGAGGTTTGGCCTTATTTGTGAAGTATATAAGGTATAGAGATTAGCTGGTGAAAAGTATTTGCGAGCCCGGAAGAGGAAACCTAATTTCTTAGCAGCCGCTTCTGCAATTGATGTGACATATTAGTGCCAATTAAGATTTCGATCTACAGAAATGCCAACAAGAGAAAAGGACTCATTACTTTGAATAACTTGGTTGCTCATTGTGATGGGTCTAGGGCTGGTGTATCTCTTGTGAGAAAGAAAGCAAGACTTAGTTTTCGTGGGGTTGAATTGTACAAGATTTCTACTTCCCCAGTCTAATATTTTTTGAAGATCCACGGAGACAGAACCCTCCATGAGTCTGCGATCCTCATCTAATTGGGCTAAAGAGACAGGCTTAGAATATTGTATATTTGAATGGGGGGTGCTGTCGTCCGCGTATCTGTGAACTGGGTTGGATGTGCTAGAGAGGAGGTCATTGATGTGGAAAAGAAACAAAGTAGGGGCTAAAGCTGAACCTTGAGGTACCACTGCATTAATTGGATACAGTTTAGAGGAATGGCCATCCACAACAACAGATATGCTCCTGTTGGAGAGGAAATTTGCTGTCCAGGTACAAAGTTTTGGTGGTAGGCCATATGCCGGAAGTTTATTAAGCAGAGCTGCGTGCCAGACCTGGTCGAATGCTTTGGTGATTTGGGTTCTCCAATTGTCCTTGTCGGTGCGCATCACAGGTTTCAATTCTCACTTAGTGACTTCCACTGGTTAAAATTTCCGTGAAAAGTTACACATTTTTTTAATCTTAATTAAAAAGTAGGTATATAATTTGAAATATACCTATTTATAATTTTTATTATTTTAATTATTATTATTAAACTTTTCTGCAAAAAAAAGATAAATCTCGCACAATTTTTTTTTGTCTTTACGTAGAAATCCTGGTTTGTAAGATTTTTGTGAAATTTTGGTAATTAATAATAAATGTTTAATTAGCTTTTTTTCGTATGTTTCGTCGAAAAGCTTTTAGTGAATAATTATATCTTTGTAGGTGGGTAAATAGCTTGAAGAGGATCGTTGGCCAGGAAAATTGGACCAGTTTTTTCGGGAACATTTTAAGTTGGGGATCGGTTGTAGAGGTCTCAGTAAGTAATTACTTAAGAATATTTCTCTTTTCTATGGATAGCAGGTATTTTTCCTTATTAATTGCTTGGACACTTTTGTTTTAGTCAACCCAATCAAACTAGCCTTTGCAAACAAAGTAACGTGTGTGTGTGTGTTATCTTGTTTCATGGCTGCGGACGTCAGACCATTCGCACATTTTTTAACAAAGTAACAAAAAGGGTTTTTCAAAACAAATTATTAGCGATTATTATTCGCCAAGCTCATTATGTTATTTTTCTTTAATTTAGTACCCACGCTGCGTTTTACTATGGCTCGAGATTAAAGATTCTAGCTTAATGCGAAATTGAGTTATCAAATTTGAAATATTTTTACGAAAATGCTCTACCAAATAACGTAGGTGCTTGCTGCACCCAGACCCTTTTAGCAGTTATTTACTGTTGCTGTATCCATGCTTTTTTTTAATGAAAAAATATTGTAGGTCTCTATGTGACACTGAGTTGCAAGCAAATCCCAAATTCATTTTTGGAAAAATATTTTAAACAAATGAAATAAGGTAACAATTGAAACATAATTTGAAAATATTGGTTCGCTGCTTTATTGTAGAGGTTTTCCTCCACCTTCTGCATGCCTAAAACCACCCTCAACACATAAATAGTACAATGTAAACAAGAAAAATTTCTTGAGACCAATTGTTAGACCTGCGGTGAATAAACAGGATTTTAAGGAAGTATAGCTGCAAAATGTGATAAAGGTTCAACTGAGCTGTTTTTGTACTTTCCGCTCAAATTTTCTTACCTTACCTTCTTCCCCGCCCAGCACCCCTATTAACTCCTGGTCCCGTAATTTTCTTGGGGGTTGTTTGCAGGAGTTGTTTCTTGTGGTATGTGCATCCAGAAAGGGTTCTAAGCATGTTTATGATTTTTTTTCTAAAAGTGCCCCATGTGCTAAACTGCAAATTTGCCGAAAATTTAATTTTTATTTACAAAAGGAATGTACCTGCCAACTTATAAACGTGGCAGGTATTTTTCCTTATTAATCGCTTAGATGGTCCGATTTAGCCAACGCAATCGAAACAGTTTCTGCAAACAAAATAACAAAAAATGTTTTTTAAAACAAATTTGTAGTTATTTTTTTAATTTAGTACACACGCTGCTTTTATATGGGTTTTACTATATATCAAAGCTGAAGACTCTTGTTTGGTGGGAAATTAAGTTCTCACCATTTGAAATATTTTAACGAAAATTCGCTACCATAACGCACTTGCTGCACCTAAACTCTTTTCAGCACAGATTTACGAAGACATTTGTTAATGTTAGGATATAATTAAAAGTTGGATTATTATTTACCTACTCCTGTTTGTATAAGCCTTAGAATATAGGTCGTTATGTTATATTGTAAGATTATGGGGCATTAGCGGAGGCGATTAAGAGGTTATCTTCTTCTTCTTCTTTGTTAATGACGTCTGTTAATTTCGAGATTATGCTTAGAACGCGCATGACTCCTGTCAGTTAACAAATGACAAATATTGGTGTTGTCAGATTACACTACAGAAATGGAGATGGCTTTTAAATACCGTGAAAATAGGAAGCTTAATATTTATACATAACAAAACGTAGTTCTAGATTACTTTTAAACAAATTGAATCAATTTCGTTGAAATTTTCATTTACTAATATTTTCCTATCTTGAGATTCAGATGCCAGTTGTCGCAAATGGCAACCCCGCTGATTATTTTTTGTGACATACTTTCGTAGCCTGTCCGTTTAAAGCTTAATTTGAAGATTTTGTTTGCAATGGCAGCGGCACCCTGATTTATCTGTCTGACCTTGTCCGACATTATAGGCATCCATTCAGAGGTAATTTCAGGTCATATCGTAGATTGTTTATTTTTTATATAGTTATAACTCAAGATTTACTGAACCGTTTGAGTTCATGTTTAGTAGATAGGACCACATAAATGATATCTACGTCTTTGTAAATTTTTAGTTTAATACTTCTAGTAACTTAAGAGATATTACGTTTTATAGCAGTTTATCTTACATTTTTCTCTAAAAGCAATTGAGTCTTCAAACTCTCTAACTAACTCGTTCAAGCTATTAGCAAGAAGAAGGGGATTCTCAAATTTGGATTTGATTGGTCAAGTATTCTTTGAGTTGGATATATATATATATATATATATATATATATATATATATATATATATATATATATATATATATATATACTCTATATAAACTTTTTAACTGACTTTAAATTTGTGTTTTAGAGGCCCTAATTCGAAGGAATTTTCCAAAAGTCTTACCATTGATACCTGCTATTTAAAATTATTTTAGGAAAATTCACTACCATAACGCACTTAAAGCGTCCAGACTTTTTATATCATTTTTAAGAATTATACCCTAGCGTAGCCACGGGTCTTTATTAGTGAATTTTCGTAGAAAAAATTCACTAATAGGGAGATCCCGACTTTTGAATTTTGAAAAAAATTTTGCAAATGAGCGCGAACTAGGACCCCTAGAACCCATATCCGGGGTTAGTTTCAATTTTTATATGTTTATATATATATATCACACCGATAACTCAAAAAATAATGGGCCGATTTTGATAAAATTTGGCATGTACGTTCCTTTTGTAAATAGCTTGGATAAGTTTGTTAGTCAGGAAAATCGGACGAGGTTTTCCGGGAAAATTTTGAGTTTTCATTCGAAAAAAATTCTTATCTCAAAAAGTAATAAGCCGATTTTAATAAAATTTGGCATGTACCTTCCTTTTGTAAATGGCCTTGACAAGTTTGTTAGCCACGAAAATCGGACAAGGTTTACCTGGAAAATTTTGGTTTTCATTCAAAAAAAATTTTTTTCTCAAAGAATAATGGCCCTATTTTGATAAAATTTGGCATGTACCTTCCTTTTGTAAATGTATTTGATAAGTTCGTTAATCAGAAAAATCGGACGAGGTTTTCCAGAAAAATTTTGAGTTTTCATTTGAAAAAAAATTTTATCTTAAAAAATAAAACCTCTATGTTAACCAAATTTGGTAGGTAGGTTTACGATATAAAAAGTAAACTATACACAAAAATTTATATTTCTATGTTACTAGAAAAAAAAGTTATAATAAAATATTTTGTGCCAGATCATTTTTATGAAAATTCACTACCATAACGCACTTGCTGCGTCTTCGACTTTTTTAAATCAAACACGCCTTATTTTATTGCATTTTCCATCGAAATATAATGCATGTTTGTACAAAAAGAAATTCTGGACGCAGCAAGTGCGTTATGGTGGCGAATTTTGATCAAATGTTTCATATTTGAACAGCTCAATTTGCTATTAACCTATAAGGTTGACCAAGAAACGTGTTTTTTCAGGAACATTTTAAGTTAACTTTTGGAAATTTTTGTACATTTTCACACAATAAAGTTATTTTAATGGAACATGGCAGATTCTTTTTACTGTATGGGTTATATTGGTAACCAAATTTGATGCCTGCTTTCTTAAAAAAACACACATATTTGTTATTAAAAAGATTTTTATGAAAATTCACTACCATAACGCACTTGCTGCGCCCAGAATTTTTTTAGTTGTCCTGACTGCTTGAAATTAAAGTCGTTTTCCTTTTGCTTGACGATGTCGTACCAGGCGAAACCGGTTTCAGGGAAAAAACAAGCAGTGTGAAGTCTGTCTGTCCCAGACCTCGTAACGTTCAGAAGTTATAAGCAGTGCGAAGCTGGATAAGAAGTCTCTACATTTATACGTAATATTATTTAGTGTAACAAGATGTGTTTTAATGCATCATTTATTCCGTAGATCTGTCACCAATAAACTAAAGGCTATCTAATAATACAAGTTGCAAGTTAACATACTTTTTTTGCTATAAACCATCTACCGATCGATTAGTTAAAGTGCATTTCGCAATCTCCGTCCTAATCTGTCTAAGGATGATTAGTGCAGTGCTGCAAGTAAAACTAAACTGCCACTGCAACGAGAACTGGTCCGGTTTGTCCTGCTTTGCCCACGCTTTCCTTACAAATCAGCTGTAATCATCGACAACATGACTGTTCACTGAACACTCATGTCTCCCATTGCTGATAAACAAATAAAAATATCTGTTAATGGGAATTTATGCAAGACGACATAACATGCTGACTCTATTGCTGCAATTTCCAATACATCTCAATGCTTTTACTGAAGGTAATTCCGATATACGTGAAGAGAACTGATAATGGAATCGTCTTCATTATTTCATGGTCATTTATTTGTGCTGCGTTTGTTTAGAATCTTTTAGATTAACTATGAGTTGATTTATCTTGCTAATCTATTTTAGAAGCAGTGGCTCGTCGATACTTTTTACTTGTAAATATAGAAAAAGCAAGTGCGTTATGGTACTAAACTTTTATAGGAATGATCTGGTACCAAACATTTTTTTCAATAAAATGTTTATGCTTATAACTCTTTTTTGGTAACATAGATACCTCGCAAACCTCCAATAGCTTTGCTATTTTCGGAGATAAAATTTCTTTCCGAAGGGAAACCGAAAACTTTCCCGAAAACCTGGTCCGATTTTTCTGGTTAAAGAACTTACTCAAGCCACTAACGAAGGGAAGGTACTCACCATATTTCATCAACATCGGCCAATTACTTTTTTAATTATCGGTGCGATATATATATATATATATATATATATATATATATATATATATATATATATATATATATATATATATATATATATATATATAAGGCAACGGCATTCTCGCCAAAGAAAATTCAATGCTAGGTTAAGTACGCGAGCTGTTATAATTACATCAACTCTTTTAGTGAATTTTGTTTAATAAAATTCACTCATGAGGAGATCCTGACTTTTAAATTAATTTTTTTTTCAAATGAGCGCTAATTAGGCCCCCCAGAACACATATCCAAAATCAGTTTCAATTTTTATATGTTTATATATATATATATATATATATATATATATATATATATATATATATATATATATATATATATATATATATATATATATATATATATATATATATATATATATATATATATATAAATGTGAGACATACTTGGTTCTCGGGTTGAATCGCGTCCAGAATTTATGAAAACTCGACGTTTCGGCTCCTGTTTTGGAGCCATTTTCAAGAGGTAAAGGAAATATGTAAAGACACTCTAAGGCCTCAATCTGCCTACTCCTTAGAGCGATAGACAAAAGTGGGTTGGGTTGTTGTAGCTCGATTACGGGGCCTCAATTTGCATACTCCCCAAATCTCGCCAGAGATCTGGCAGTTCGTTGCAAGTCTTGTATTGTATATGTCGTTCCGTCTACCTGCTTCGCTATCAGTGAAAGTAGTAGGGTCACGGCCAATTAAGTGGGAGGCTTTGGTCACGGTACTTAGAGGCCCTAGTCCTCCTCATCCCCTTATTATGTTAATTAATTATTCGTTAATATTATTATTGTATTTATTACTATTAACAGATATTATTAAGTGGCGCTCAAAATTATCTATTTTGAAAGATTGCCTTCTCTCAGTTAGTAGGTTTTTACACGAAGAAAAACTCCGTTTTACGCCGACTGAGGCAATTAAAGCATATTTTAAGCTTGACAATATGGTAGGGTCTACATTGTTTAAATCGTCTGAAAAATCTTCATCCAGAGCTTTTGCAATCTGCGTTAACTTGGTAAAACCCTCATTTTTTGTTAGTGTTTCCGATAATATTTTGTAATTTGCTTTATCAATAGTTTCTTTGAAATGGTATATTAATTTAACTGATTTAGTTAGCAAAGCATTTTTCTGCTGATTTTTTTTTAATAGTTTCTGTAACTATTTTATAATTACTGTTTATAAAAGATAATTGCTGGCACAATTTGGAGCCCTTTATAATAATTTTTGCTTGTTTCACTGACGCACCTGCTTCATCTGCAAATTCAAGCATTACCTCCGTGATTTCTCTAAAATGTTCAAAATAAAATAAGTCAGCCTCGATCCAGGTTCCCATCGCGGAATTACAGGTCTACGAGGTAATGGTACCCCGGGCGGAACTTCCTTATATCTTTGAACTCTTAAAGGAGCTTTGACGAACACTTTTTTCATATTATTAATAAATTCATTGACTAAAGGAAATTGCTGTCTAATTTCTTCTGCTACCCTGTTTAACCCGTGAGCCAGGCAATGAATTAAGTTGACATAAGGTATTTTAAAATGAATTCCAACTTTGACCATATATGAAGCAGCATCGGTAAGCAGTAATAAAACCTTATCAACTGGTACAGCATTTGGTAAAAACACGTTTGACGGACCCTCTTGAATAAATCTTGTAATAGTAAAATTATTTGTTTTTTCTAATTCTTTGACTGCAATTACATAGGGTCTGGATGAAGAAATTTCAGTGAAGGTGCCTATCATTAAATTAGCAATATATCTACCACAAACATCTTGAGTTTCACCTACTACAACGTAACAAAAATTATTTTTTATTAGATTTTTAGTTCTGAAAAAGTTTCTAAATAGCATTTTTCAACCATATTTTTTCTCAAAGTACTTTCATCTGGTATAGACTGTTTACAATATTTTTCCAAAAATGACTTAGAGACAGTGTTATTTAATTTATTCAGTGGAATGTTAGAAGCAACCATTGCCTTGCATAAGTCAAATTTAAAGGTATCCTCTTCTGCTTTCTTTGTTTGGTTTCCCAAACATTCGCGTATTGATGCTTGGGATGTATTATTTGAATTTCGTTTTTCACAATTTCTTTGATGCAGAGGTGTCTTACAATGTTGGTCTATGAGATATTTCCTTGTGCTTGAAATCTGTTCGAAAAGAAATCAATATTACGACAGGCATCTACTTTTTTTCCGAGTAAATAGAAATTTAGGTTGGTTTTTATACACTATTCGTAAATTAAGTAATAAAAATAAAGAAGTATATTTTTAGTTTGTAGGTCAGTAATTTTTTAAAAACTGCAAGGTATTTTTTTAATACTTTATTTAATTTTTTATTTCGATTGCATTCTATAATTTTCGATTATAAAAATCATGTGTCCGAAAATTTAGCAAATAGATACCTGGCTGATTAATGGCGAAGGTTAGAGAAACAAAGAAAATAGATCAGTTGCTTAAAATAAAAAGTAACTTACCACTTTTCCGCATGGTTTACAAAAAATGTTGTCACCATCTTCGGCAAGCCCTGAGTGTGACCGTATCCAGCTTGGCAATTTGGAGCACATTTTTCTACAGTATAAAATAATAAAAACAACCCTACACTAACACTGTCTAAAGATGAAGTAATTTCACTGTGCTTGCAACTAAGCACAAGCAGCACAAGCAAACTAAATAAGAGAAACAAATTATTTCAATTCTAGACACTACTGACGGGTAAATAAATCAGCCCTAATCCTCTTAAATGTCTTCTTACGAGACTTAAGATACCAATAAAATTACCTGGCGATCAGTCCTTTCAATACATTCTGCAGTTATTATTGGGAATTCAAGACACAGTTTTTATAATAGGCGAGCGTAAAACCCTAGTTCTTACGAATTTTAGATTTTTACAATACCTACAAATTGCACTTTGCTATTTATTTCACGTTCATATAGAGTGCAAAGAAAAGAGAGCCATTACCGACAATCCTTTCAAGAATTTGTTTTTATACTCTCACCTACTAGCTACTAGTTTCATTTAGGTATAGCACCTACAAAGCTAGGAAGCGGTAGATTCTAGAACCCAAAGGTTTTTTAGCTTGTCTAGCGCACTGTCTTATATCTGAGTGAAGCGCTTGAACTATACTAATACCAGGAATTTGGAATCTCCTTTTCGCCAGCTAAATTTGAACGGCCGATAAATTTACCCTAGCAATTGCTTACATTGAAGCAGGTATATAGCTTTTGTTATATACGGAAACCGCTAAAAATTGTAAATTATGGAAACAATGCAAAATATATGGAAATCTGCAATTTAGGCAAAATACATTAAAATATGCAACTTATGCGAAAAGTATGCGAATATATATTGAATATCTATTATAGACCGAAAAAAATATTAATGCAATATTAGCTTGGACTTGGAAATACTGAGCCAAAAAAAAATTGTACCAATAAAGGCCCAATATTATGTTGTTACATAGAACAGAAAGTTATTAACCTTGATAGCTCTTTCGTGCAACTTGTGCATCGTATAAGTCTGCCTAAAACTTTAAATCCTATGCCTTTTTATAATTAAGTACGCTGTCCGTGTTATAAATTTTTGTTGATGAAGGGTGAACCTGCGAATGAAAAATACAACCCGATTATAATTTTTCTTTTAATAAAAAATGTTGTAAATTTAAAAAACACATCGGTCCACAGATGTGTTGGATTTTTAATTAGCGCGAATAGGTACGTCTTAAAAATTAAGTGAGTGCTTCTGGCTTATTAAAGGGGAAAGGGTTGGCCCTAACTGCAGACCCGGAGGGTTGTTAAGATATTTAAATGGAGATGTTACTTAATTCTACTCTACTGACTCGCTAATTGCCTTGCGTTTGAAATATAACACATAAAATAAACCTTTTGGGCCTTCTATAAGGAAATACTGTTAGATGATGCTGCTGTTCTGTATCCTTCGAGATTGTGGGAGACAAGAACGGATTATAACAAGTCGCTGAAGTAGAAAACGGATTATCTTTAATTTTGTACGATTTAACTGTTAAATACGATACAGGGATATTTAGAAAGCTTAAGGACGGTGACTATCTTAGACCTAAGTGAAGATTGGAACCTGAGATGAGCACTGATAAGTACACTTAAATAAATATATAAATAAACTAACCGACTAAAAACTAGCACTCCTTTTTATTTGTTAGTTGACAAGCGGTCTATGTTATAAAAATTTACCTATGTACCAAGATATAGATAGGTTCTTAGATACCAGAAAAATTATTTTAAAATTTTATCGGTTTTTTTCTTGAAACGTCAAATAATTAAAGTGCCGATATCTGCGTATCCATATAACATGGGCACAGGGTACCTTATAACTAAGTTAATCTAGAGTTCGAAAGGATTCATAAGATAATATAATATACAGGGTCTTCCATTTCAAAAATCAATCATTGCAACCTTTTCAGGACCACCTGTATGTTTTGTCGTAACGTGAAAATATTCACCCATGGCAGCCTAGCAACAAGTGTCAAAATCTTGTTTTTATGGTTTTCCGTCCATGAGATATTCAGATGTTTCCATACTTTAAACCAACCCTGTAAGTCTTACCATCGATACCTCTCTATTAATGATTTTTAGTAAATTTTCTTAAAAAAATTCACTAATGAGGAGATCTCGACTTTTGAATTTTGAAAAAATTTCTTCAAATTAGCGCTAATTAGGCCCCCCAGAACATATATCCGGGGTCAGTTTCAATTTTTATATGTTTATATATTTATATATATATATATATATATATATATATATATATATATATATATATATATATATATATATATATATATATATATATATATATATATATATATATATGTATAGGTATCACACCAATAACTCAAAAAATAATGGGCCGATTTTGATTAAATTTGGTGAACAAATTCCCTTTGCAAATAGCTTGGAGAAGTTCGTTAGCCAGGAAAATCGGCCCAGGTTTTCCCGAAAAATTTTGTGTTTTCTTTAGAAAAAAAATATCTCCGGAAATAATAAAGTAAGGGCAACCAAATTTGGTACGCAGGTTTATATCCTCATAGGTAAATTAATTACCAAAATTTAGCTGAGTAGGTCAAAAGACAAAAAGTTATAGGCATTTAAAGGAAAATAATTTGGGGTTTTCCTCAAAACGTCAAAGTTGCGATTTAAAACGTCAAAATCGGCAATATTTAGGCAAATAACTTGAATCTAATACGGGCTATGGAAATCAAATGTCTCAAGAAGGATGTTTTACAAACCCTGAAGTCTTAGTTTTAATTGTCATTGTCCTTTATTTTACTAAAATGTTTCCAGAAAATTCATTTCAAATAGACCCTTTCTTTGATGCTTGGCAGTCGCCTTAGCTATAGAGTTTATCGTTTAATTTTGTCGAATTTTCGTAAAAAATCAATAAAGCTCAATATATCCGTTATTATACAAGATATGAAAAAAATGTGTATATATTAATTATAGAGTGTCTTGAGCTACATCTTAAAAAATATTTCTGTAATCACAGGGTGGCCCATAAGTCGCTGGTGATACAAATTTTCTATTTTCTTTTAATCAAACACGCCTTATGCGTGCATGCATTTTTGCATTTTACATCTAAATATAATGCATGTTTGTAAGAAAAGAAATTCTGGATGCAGCAAGTGCGTTATGGTAGCGAATTTTGATCAAATGCTTCGTATTTGAATAGCCCAATTTGCTATTAACCTATAAGGTTGACCAAGAAAAGAGTTTTTCCGGGAACAATTTAAGTTTACTTTTGGAAATTTTTGTACATTTTCACACAATAAAGTTATTTTTATGAAACATGGCACATTGTTTTTACTATATAGGTTATACTGGTAACCAAAATTGATGCCTGCTTTCTTAAAAAGAAAACACACATATTTGCAATAAAAACATTTTTATGAAAATTCACTACCATAACGCACTTGCAGCGCCCAGAGTGTTCTTAATGAAAATGACTAAAATATCTACGTTTTTGGTTCTGTTTCTAGAGTTCTATTTCATATGTCGATCTTTTCAGTTGGATGGTCAAAATGTGTTGTTCTTCTATATACGCAATGACACAATCTCGATGGATGTTGATTTGCCTTATGTATTAAAAAAATGATTTTCCGCTTCTACTGACGCGAATCGAACCCACGTACTTTGGGTCCAGGTACACGTCTTCACCAATGGACCATCAAGGTTGCATATCTCCATTTCCTAAGCTAAAAACGTTTGGTATTTTTCGTGATTTCAAAATTTGCCATCATAACTCACCTGCTGCATCCACAATTTTATTATACGTGTTGAAAATGTGTCCAAACAAATAAATATATTATTATTAATGATATGATTTATTAGTTTATTTATTTGCAAGACTGTAAGGTTTTCCTTATGTTATTTTAAGCTCATTCTGTTTATTTCCAATTAAGCATATAAGCTTGAAATAAATTCTTTAACCAGTCACCCTGTATACTCTAGCCACATTGCTTTCACCAAGTAGCAAGTCCGAGAAACGCGTCTGCGGCAAAGAAATCTAGTTTAACATTTTTACTTTATTCGATGACAGTTGTGTCGTTTCAACCCTATGAAGAGACGATTTCGATGGAAAATCGAATTAGAAATATGCGTAAAGGGAGCTGGAGAAGGGCTAGGGCACATGTGAGAGGGTTCAAGTCATGCAGCACCGTTCCGTTGTGGAGGCATTTCCCGATATGAGTCTACGGTGTGAATTATTGAGGGCCAATAACCACTACAGAGTATTGTGTGGGACAATAAAAGCACCCACTGTGAATTATTGCACTGCGAGATATGCCTCTATCATCCTCTCTGTCTTACGCTATGACTTACTTCACTTGCTAAGCTTTTTATGACGGTTTTAGTACTACCTTGACACTACCAAAGTGTCTTTTTACTTCCCTAGGAGATGTCCGTATATATCTTTATGTAGACGTTGCACTGTAGTTGATGGAAAAATAATTTTGCATTATCTTTAATTTTTTGTGTCTGTGCAATTTCATAATTAAAAGAAGATTTGGGATAGGAGTCTACTTTTAGTGAATTTTCGTTAAGGAAATTCACTAATACAAAGGTATAGATGGTAAGAGTTTTGGTAAATTTCTTCAACTGAGCAAGAATTGGGGCTTCTAGAATCCATATCCAAAGTTCGTTAGATTTTTTTTGAATTTATATATATATATATATATATATATATATATATATATATATATATATATATATATATATATATATATATATATATATATATATATGCGTGCAGAGGATTATTTTTTTAAGAAACGCTGAAACACGGCAATTTTAATATTGAGGGGGACATGTTTTGACATAAAATTCAACTTTGTCACATCAACCCCTTAAGGGTGGTGATAACAACCCTTATATTTTAAATGGGGAACATGGGTCGAGTGTTACATCATTATAAAGCTCTTTCTTTTCTGAATTCAACGCACTAATTTTTTTGGAAGTTTTATTAACCCGTTTAAAAATTATTCACAGTTGAAGATGCAAAAACGCATTTCACTCATTCCGATAAGAAATGTGCTGATAGTCAATTTTTTGTTGGTTTGTAAACAAATAATTGACTATCATAACATTTCTTATCGGAATGAGAGAAATGCGGTTTATTATTTCAGTTTATCGGTCGGTTTGATACTTGATAGTACTACCGAAAATTAATTTCACAATGGTGTATTCTGTAGAAGAAAGAGTTTTTTTTTTTCAAAAACGATGATTGTGCCAACCGTACCGCAAATTTGTTTAATGAACATCATCCGAACATACATGTTAACAGAAAATACATTTTGGAGTTAGTTGCAAAGTTTCGACAAAGTGGTTCAGTAGCCAACAAAAAACGGGTTCCTGAACGTGAATTTCCGGTTAGAAATGAGACTACTGAGATTGAAGTTTTAGGACAAATTGCTGCAAACCCTTGAGCACGAGAAAATTGACCACTGTTTCAAACATCAAAAGAAAAACTATTCAGCGAATATTGAAGCATCATAAATTTTACCCGTATAAAATTCATCTTGTACAATAACTGAATGAAGATGATTTTGATCGGCGGCTGGAGTTTTGTGAAGTTATGACTGCACGAATAGCTGACAACGGGAACTTTCTGTTCAATATCTGTTTTTCAGACGAGTGTACGTTTTTATTAAACTCTACAGTTAATCGTCATAATTTTCGTTATTGGGCAGATAATAATCCAAGAAATTTTCACGGAGTCCACTCTCAAACTCCACAGAAATTGAATGTCTGGACTGGCATTTTTGGAGACCGTTTAATCGCACCAATTTTTCTTGAAGGCAACTTGAGTGGCGAAACGTATTTGGAGTTACTAGAAGATATCGTTAACCCTCTACTAATTGACATTTTTGAAAATGATGACCGCTATCAAGAAAATCAATTAGTGTTTCAACAAGATGGAGCTCCTCCGCATTTTTCACAACGTGTTAGGGAGTTTTTGAACAGAGAGTTTCCAGGGAAATGGATTGGGCGTAGAGGTGCTATTGAGTGGCCCCCTAGATCACCGGATTTAACTCCTTGAGACTTGTTTCTATGGGGTCATTTAAAGAGTAGAATTTACGCAATAGAGCCGGAGTCTCTGGAAGAATTACGACGAAGCATTGTTGAAGAATGCCATCTAATAAGTCCACAAATGCTCCAGAATGTCAGAGCTCCTTTCAAACAGAATTTGTACTTTTGTATGGAAGCTGGTGGTCAACAATTTGAACACTTACTTAACTGAATAAACATTTATGAATGTTTGGTTTTGTTTTTTAGTTTCTTTAACGAAAAATTGACTAATTAGTGCATTTCTTATCACAATGAATGAAATACGTTCTTACAACTCCAACTGTGAATAATTTTTAAACAAGTTGATAAAACTTCCAAAAAAATTAGTGTGCTGAAGTCAGAAAAGAAACAGCTTTCGAATAATGTAACACTCGACCCATGTTCCCTATTTAAAATATAAGGGTTGTTATCACCACCCTTAAGGGGTTGATGTGACAAAGTTGACTTTTATGTTAAAACATGTCCCCCTTAATATTAAAATTGACCTGTTTCAGCGTTTCTTAAAAAAAATACTCTGGACGCAAATCGGTCTGTTTCCTTTTTAATGCGCCAGCCTGTATATATATATATATATATATATATATATATATATATATATATATATATATATATATATATATATATATATATCTGAAAGTATGCAAACATCTGAATATCTCACAAACGGTAAACGATAAAAACAATATTTTAACAGCTGTTGCAACGTTGCCATAGGTGCATATTTTCACGTTGCGACAAAACATGCAGGTTCTGCAAAGCGTTGTGACTGCAATAATTGATTTTTTTAAATAGAAGACTCTGTATATAATATCATGTTATGAATCCTTTCCAACTCTAGATTAACCTTGTTGTAAGGTTTCCTATGGCCAAATTATATGGTTACAGTAGGTATAGATGAAGGGTTCTGGAACCTCCACTTCCTCCACTTGGCCATTGCGCCGGCGCAAAGCGCTGGAGTGACATCATAGTGACGTCACTAGACAGAGAGTGTCGTACTCAAAGATGGCGGTTTGCGCATGCGCAAACCGCCATCTTTGAGTACGTCACTCCACCAAAAATCAAAATGGCGGGTCCTCTTATTTTGACAGGTTGTGCCACCTGTCGTTTGAAAATTTGAATTTCCCACGTTTTTTTACTTCCAGTCGGCTATCTGGAATTACGTCATCTCAGGTTTATCCCATATTGGCTCTCTGTCCAGTGACGTCACAATGACGTCACTCCGGCGCTTCTCCCCGACGCAGTGGCCAGGTGGGGAAAGTGGAGGCTCCAGAACTCTTCATCTATACCTACTGGTTACGCAGATATCGGCACTTCAATTATTGCATTACATGTATGGATAAAACTAATAGTAATACACAAGCTATGCTATTTAAATAAATGGTATGAGCCTCGGTGGTTCAGTGGTAAGAACGTGTGCCTCTGCCTCCTTTCACTTTTTCAGTACATACTGTAGAATTAACATCAACCGAGGTTGTTGTATTGTACTTGAGTAAGTAAAGCCGTCGGTCCCGTGTACATGCGGTGTAGGGCACGTTAAAGGTCCCTATCCTCCTTACAGAAAGGCAGGAGTTCGGCAAAATTTCCAGGATAGTGAGGTCAAACTGCCATCTGGCGTCGGTGATTGGCCATAGTTGCGGAAATAGACCGACGTTAAAGAAAGAAAAAAACTTGTGAAGTGTTTTTAAAATAATGCGTGGAATATCTCGAGCACAGTCCCGGATTTACGCTTCAACTGATAATATACAAATAAAATGAAACACCAGATGATTAACAGAATTTATATTTACAGCGGTTAATTGCCCTAGTTACAAAGGCACAAAAATACGGAAAACAAAAATATATTAGCATACTTTCTTGTAAATTTTTATAGGGTTCTAGTTCGTCGCCAGCACTAAAGCTTTTAGTTTGGTAAACACATTTCGACCCGGCAATTATGTTTTTAATTGAATAGAGGACTGAAAGTCTTCTTAAAGCGTGGATGGCATAATGTTTTCCAGCGATGTTTGAATGTAATCTCCTGTTACTAATCCAAAAGTCACGTTCTGGCATGGCTCGTTGGCTTGCTGGATCAACCAAGTGAAGAGGCCTAAGAGCAAAAACTCCTCAGCTTTTCACTAATTACAACGAATTAAACCGGCAAACATAACTCGCATGATCCGAGGGAATTCTTCTTAACCCGTTAATTAATCGCTTTTATTAAGACCGTGGCGCGGCTATCTGAGGCGCTCAAATCTTGCTCTAGATAAATACGTTTAATTGTTATGACTTTCCGAGTTTCTCTGCTACTTTACTAATGAAATAATCTCTCAGTGTTACTTACAATGATTGCGTACAGTATCTGGCTTGGTGAATTTACCAGGAAGGGGCTTATATGTTTTCTTAATACTATTATGCAAAAACTTTGGGATCCTTAGGTGAATAACACAAAAGAAATTTAAGACACGGCTTGCA
Organism: Tillus elongatus; assembly: GCA_964006375.1. Classification (NCBI taxonomy): domain Eukaryota; kingdom Metazoa; phylum Arthropoda; class Insecta; order Coleoptera; family Cleridae; genus Tillus; species Tillus elongatus. The sequence goes on from OZ023265.1 coordinate 176,739,483, forward strand.
TTCGACATAGCCAAATGCTTAACATTAATTCAACTTTTTATCATTCTTACAGAATCATTACGGATAAACAAACTGGCCGTCATTTTTCAACGCCTGACTATATAAATTATTTACTAAAGACTGCTGATTTTACACAGATGAGGCTTATTTTAGTGAATTTTCTTTAAAAAAAAATTCACCAATGAGGAGATCCCTATTTTTAAAATTTGAAAAGGTTTTTTCAAATGAGCGCAAACTAAGACCCCTAAAACCCATATCCGGGGTCAGTTTCAATTTATATATATATATATATATATATATATATATATATATATATATATATATATATATATATATATATATATATATATATATATATATATATATATATATATATATATATATCGCACCGATAACTCAAAAAATAATGGATAATGGGCCGACCTTGATCAAATTTGGTGAGTACCTTCCTTTTGATGGTGGCTTGGATAAGTTAGTTAGCCAGGAAAAGGCTTATCCGGAAAATTTTGGGTTTTCTTTCGGAAAAAATTTATATCTCCGAAGATAACAAAGTAAGGACAACCAAATTGGGTCGCGTATTTGTATTATAAATAGAGACCCACGTACCAAAATTTAGGTCTGTAAGTTAAAAGATAAAGTTATAGGCATTTAAAGAAAAAAAAGGGGGGTTTTCCTCAAAATGTCAAGGTGCGATTTTAAACGTCAAAATTCGCAACATTTAGGCAAAGAACCTGAAACAAATACAGATTATGTAAAGAAAATGTCGCAAGAAGAGTGTTCTCCAAACCCTTAAGTTTCAGCTTAAACCACCATTGTCCTTGATTTTACTAAAATGTTTACAGAAAACTCATTTCAAATAGACCCTCTCTGATGCTTTAGCTGTAGGTTTAGTTAAGTTAATGCTTTGGCTATAGGTTTAGTTAAGTTTGTGGTTTAACGGTCTATAATTTTTGGCTAATTTTCGTAGAAAAAATTCGCTAATGAGGAGGCCGCGACTTTTGAATTTTAAAAAGATTTCTTCAAATGAGCGCAAAATAGCGCCGCTAGAATCCATATCCGGGTTTACATTTAGTTTTTATCTGTTTACATATATACAGGGTGACGCATTTTTAGGGTAAAGCTCAATACAATTCTTATTATACAAGATACGAGCCAAAATTGTATACGTTAATTATAGGGTGTCTTAAGATGCATCTTATAAAATTATTTTGACAATCACATTGTGGTCCATAAGTCGTTGGTGATACCTACATTTTTTTCTCTAACACTTTTATCTTATTGCATTTTTGAATTTTTTATAGAAATATGATGCATGCTTGTAGGAAAAGATCAAAAGGCAGTAAGTGCGTTTTGGTAGCGAATTTTCATCAAATGCTTCAAATATCATTAACTTAATTTGCTATTAACCCAAGGCTAGCCAAACCAGTTTTCTCGGAAACAATTCAAGTTTATTTTCAATAGACTTCTACTTTTAACATAATTTACCGTAATGATTCACGATAAAAATAATTGTGATTTAATTTACAATACTTAATTAGGTAATAATGCTAGGTAATATTATGTTAAACAGTTTAATAACGAATCCCGGCAATAACAAATAGAAACTTAAACTCCACAAAACAACACAATTGAAACCGGAACTCAACAAATAATAAAATAGAAACTTAGAAATACACTAAATAGAAAATTGTTCAATATGTCCACCGTTTTGTTTAATGCACTTTATACCCCTTTTTGAAACATGCCTGCAACCTCTGGTGAGGGTGTTTTGGTTAATATGATTTATAGCTTCCGTGATTCTGTTTCGTAATTCATTGAAATTTGGTGGTGGATCGAATTCATACACATCATTCTTCAGAGTACCCCAAAAACAAAAATCCATGGGTGTTAGATCAGGACTTTGAGCACACTAATGAACCGGCCCATTGTTACAAATGACACGATTATTAAAATTATTTGACGATTCTAGCTTTGTGAGCTGGACAACCGTCCCGTTGGTACCAAATCGTGTCTAAATTATCATGGACTCTTCTAATTGTTGGTAAAATATCATTTGTCAATAGATTAAGTTACCTTTCCCCAGTTAAATTATTTTCAAAAAAAAAGGACCAACAATGAAGTCGCCTGTAATCTTTTAAAATTAACTGTCTAATCTACAAATAAAAATTACAGTTTTCACCTAATAAGGCGCACCAAAGATTAATACCAAATCTGTCTTGCCAAACGTCTTTCTTCCTTTAGATGGGGATTTTCATTTGCGCAATAATGCCTATTATGGCGATTATATACACCACAATTTGCAAATCTGGATTCATTAGTCCATATTATTTTCAAATGAAAATTTTCATCTTGCTGACATTGTCCTTGATACCATCTGCAGAATTGAAGTCGCTTAGGGTAATCGTCAAGATTTAAGCCTTGTACGATTGTAGGTTTGTATGGATGATAGTGACTTTGTTTTAATACACGGTGTACCGTACTTTTTGGAACGTCAACTTGTTCACCATAAAACCGAACAGATTGCGGAGGGTTCTCGTTTGAAACCTGTAAGACGGCATTATTTCTTTCTTCATTTCTAGGCATTGGTAGTTTTTTTGCATGGAAGCTACCATCGTTCAATAGATATAGAATTCATACTATCCTGCGAAATATTTTGGTGTTTGGTTGTCGTCTTTCTGGGTAGTTGTTTTGATATGAATTTGCAGCTGCCTCAGTATTTCGGTTAAACGAATATAATATTCCAACATGTTAAAATATTTTCCATTAGTGAACATATTGCTGAATCATATTTAAAAAAAACAGGAAACAAACTATTTAGTACAAAATTTTAAGCAACGTGCTAAATACACCTCAAACTGTTCAGATAATTAAGATTGACAGTATTCTTAATTGTTGCGATAGTGTTATATCCATAGCGACATTTCTTCTGTTGTTTTTTAGTTGACACGTTTAAAAATCAAACAATTTTCAGAAGCGTCTTCGTAAATCATTATTCTACTTTTTATTGAATTCTGTTAGTAAATTTAGTTATTGACTAGGTTTACCTATTTAATTATTTTTTGGTAATTTTTTAGGATAATGTAATGTAAAATATCATTTGTAATAATGGGCCTTCATTTGTGTGCTCAAAATCCCTATTTTTTTTATCGTGAATCATTACAGAAAATTATGTTAAAAGTGGGAGTCTATTGTTAGACTCCATGGTCTACAGACTTTTGAACACTTTTTTTGTCATTTGTTTTCTGGTATTGGATTTTATAGCCTACTATCCTCAAAACGGTTTTTTTCAAAATTGTCAGTGCAATTACAACATTTCTCAAGCATGTTGTACATAATTGGAAAGCTCTTTCCACAGGTTATCAGATGCGCAAAAAATCCAACATGGCTGCCATAATAAAAACAAACGTTGATACCTGTAGCTCCAAAACAAATGACAATCCAAAGTTGAGAATAGCACAAAAAAATTACTCTGTAAAAAGTGTCCTCATAAGGTGCAAGTCTTAGACATGTCAGATCAACGCCTAATTAGATATTGAAGAAAAAATAAATCGACGAATTTTGTTTTTTTTTTTCAAAATAACTCCAAAACGAAAAAAGGCAGGGCAAAATGCAAGTCATATTTGGAACGAACATGAAATTCTACAAAAAATTGTTCATTTAACCGTCTCCCTATCTCTAATATTAACGGAGATAGCAATACATTCCAACTCAGTTTGCGACACACTGTAAGTATATATATATATATATATATATATATATATATATATATATATATATATATATATATATATATATATATATATATAAACATATAAAAATTGAAACTGACCCCGGATATGTGTTCTAGGAGGGCTAGTTCGCTCTCATTTGAAGAATTTTTTTCAAAATTCAAAAGTCGAAATGTCCTCATTAGTAATTTTTTTTAAGAAAATTCACTAAAAGTATTCCAAAAAAAGTGTGTTCAAATGCTAGGATGGCAACGGAATGATCCTCCACTAGCCAGAGACTTTTATAAATTACACGGTGTAGATTTGAAGTTTTATATATGATACGGGATAGGCAAGTGGCAAGTAGGAAATTGATTTGATATGTTTAAACATATGACTTAGATACGGTACTTATATTTTGTCTTATATAATTAGTGTATGTTTAAGTAATAATAATAATAGATTTATTTTTTCAAAATACAGTTCAATAACAATAACATACATAGATCTACTGAACATAATAAATCTTGCGTGGATACATCTAGACCAAGCAAAGTATACAAAACTAAGTAATGAACACAAGAACACACACACACACACACCCACAGGCGCAAAAACCAAAAACACCCACCAGCACACTCACACAAACACATTCTCTCACACATTTTCACATGTACAATGTACACTCTCACAAATGTATATAATAATAAAAAAAAGTGTGCATATTTAAAATGATTACTGTGCGGTACAACATCGCAAAAGATATCATACGACCTGCTCAACACCTATCTGTGTACTAAACCATGAATGATGTGTCTAGATTTCGAAACCCATGCTTTCACCATCCTCACATAAGAACGTAAAGTTGGTGCAGTTCTGATATTGACTGGAAGAGTATTATAAATTCTTGGTGCAATATAAGTATAACTACGCTGGCCCACAGTCTTAATTGCTCTGTTCGTTTGAGCGGCCGCTGCTGCGTTTAGCCTAGTTATGTACGAATGCTCTATTCTAGAGACGCGATCATACTTTCTTACGTACGTCAACACAGCCAATGAAAAAAGTTGCCTAATATAATTAGCTCCTGCTTCAGCGTACAACGATTCAGGCGGGTAAGTGTAGCACTTATTATAAATTAGTTTCAGGAACCAACGTTGAATTATATCCAACCTTTTCAGGTGACAACTCAACGCAGCACCCCAAACAACAATCCCGTATGTAAGTACTTATTAACATCAATATATATATATATATATATATATATATATATATATATATATATATATATATATATATATATATATATATATATGTATATATATATATATATATATATATATATATATATATATATATATATATATATATATATATATATATATATATATATAAAAGGAAAACCTATACAAATCGTGGGAATTTTTTTTAAGCGCCGTAAATTTATTGAATTATTTAAAATTGTTAGATATGTCCTGCTTGCGACGAAAACGCAACATCGCCTTAAGACTGTGATGGTAATGTATTAGTAAACCCGTTAACTCATATTTTCTGTAAGTTTGTATGTGAATGTTACTATATATTCTCCGTGGTTATTTTGGACACCCACAGTACCTACTCTAAATGTTTTCTTTGTATACGGGAGATAATATTCCGGGTGGCGTGTCTTCTAACTATCCCCTCAGTTTTGAGCGGAAGGCAAATATTGAAGCCACGTGCGGGATTACTCCAGTAAAAAGACAGCTCGCAGAGAGGATCCTGATGCATTGTGATAACATAAAGTGGTTACAGGGGTTTGTTATGACTGTTGAGGATTAATTTTTGAATTATTAAATTTTTGGTGAGGGTAAACCAAGTCTTATACCCATGCGGCTTTCATGATACAACTGACCGTTTTATTTTATGATGACTTATGAATTTATTAAATGAAAATTTTCTGACGTGATGCGAACTATTGCACAAAACTAGGATTTTTATTACGATTTATGGTCTCCGTACCTACATGTTTTATTAAGGTCTCTTACCCATGAACCCATGAGAAATGAATCGATTGCGTAGAATTGTCTGTGGAATCATTTTGGAAGATTTATTGGAATTTCTGATGGCTGTTTTAAATCAAGCTGCCTAAAAATATGCGACGGCGTAATTCCATATATATATATATATATATATATATATATATATATATATATATATATATATATATATATATATATATATATATATATATATATTATGTCAACAACACACCACGAGGGCTTACAGCCTAAGTACTATCATACCGTGGGTGTTGACAAGGAGGAAAGAGGCAGCTTGTTAATTCTGGACTTGAAAGTTTGGAGGTTCGGAGGAGAAGGAAAAACATGTGCCGGCAAGGAATTCCACAACTTGGAAGTCCTCGGGACAAAAGAGCGGGCATAACAAGATGTTCTATGTCTGGTGACCTGGACATTAAAAGGGTGCATTCGGCAGCAGGTGGGGGAATTATGGAGGAAAGCTCCTCTGAGCAGTGCCCGTGCAGATATCTATAAAAGAGAGAGAGGTCACCAACGGCACGTCGGTGGGCAAGGGATGGAAGCCTTTGGGTGAGGGTAGGGTCACCGATGAGACGTATAGCTCTCTTTTGAATGGAGTCCAGGATAGCGAGTGTAGAAGCGGCAGCTGCACCCCAGATGTGGGAGCAGTATTCGAGGTTTGGCCTTATTTGTGAAGTGTATAAGGTATAGAGATTAGTTGGTGAAAAGTATTTGCAAGCCCGGAAGAAGAAACCCAATTTCTTAGCAGCCGCTTCTGCAATTGATGTACCATGTTGGTGCCAATTGTGATTTCGATCCACAGAAATGCCAACAAGTGAAAAGGACTCATTACTTTGAATAACTTGGTTGTTCATTGTGACGGGTCTAGGGCTGCTGTATCTCTTGTGAGAAAGAAAGCAAGACTTAGTTTTGGTGGGGTTGAATTGTACAAGATTTCTACTTCCCCAGTCTAATATTTTTTGGAGGTCCACGGAGACAGAACCCTCCATGAGTCTGCGATCCTCATCTAATTGGGCTAAAGAGACAGGCTTAGAATATTGTATATTTGAGTGGAGGGTGCTGTCGTCCGCGTAACTGTGAACTGGGTTGGATGTGCTAGAGAGGAGGTCATTGATGTGGAGAAGAAACAAAGTAGGGGCTAAAGCTGAACCTTGAGGAACTCCTGCATTAATTGGATACAGTTTAGAGGAATGGCCATCCACAACAACAGATATACTCCTGTTGGAGAGGAAATTTGCTGTCCAGGTACAAAGTTTTGGTGGTAGGCCATAGGCTGGAAGTTTATTAAGCAGCGCTGCGTGCCAGACCTGGTAGAATGCTTTGGATATGTCTAGAGCAACAATCTGGGATTCACCGTGTTGTTCCATAGACTTGTTCCAAGAATGGGTGACAAAGGAAAGGAGGTCGGCAGTCGATCTGCGCTGACGGAATCCATACTGCCTGTCGTGGATTAGACTGTGTTTTTCAAGGAATTTTAGTAGTTCGGTGTTTATATACTTTTCCATCACTTTAGAGATGACTGAAAGGAGAGAAATAGGCCTGTAGTTGCTAGGAAGCGCTTTGGATCCTTTTTTGGGGATGGGTTGTACTCGAGCAGTTTTCCAGTTACTAGGGAATATGCCTTTATTGTAAGATATCTGAAACAGACGTGTCAGGACAGGAGCAAGTTCTGGTGCGCATTTTTTGAGAACAATTGCTGGGATCTCGTCAAGGCCAGAAGCTTTCCTGGTATTAAGAGAAGAGAGCATCTTTCGTACCTTTTTAGTTTTGAAAATGATATCAGTCATTTTATGCGCGACATTGGGGACTGTTGGTGGTTGAACATTTGGAGGTGGGTTGAGAGTAGAATTTCCGGCGAACAACCAAGCAAAAAGTTCAGCCTTGCCCAGGGCGGTAGAAACAATTTCATCCCCTGAGACAAGAGGTGGGAACGTGCTCTTGCAGAAATTATTCCCAATAGACTTGGCAAGAGTCCAGAAGGGTTTGCCGCCGTTGGAGCTTGAGAGGACTTTGTTTTTGATGTGGTTATTAAACGAGTTTTTTGCCTCAGAAAGAATGCGGACATAGCGGTTTCTTGCGTCGTTGAATGCTTGACGATTTTCTTGACTGGGATTGTGTAGAAGCGTTTTGTGAGCTTTGACCTTTTCAAGTCTGGCCTTGTCACAGGATTTAGAGAACCAGGGCTTTTGAGTGGCTGAAGAGGTTTTCTGTGTACGTGGAATAAATAATTCCATGCCAGCTTGGATAATTTCGGTGACGTTTTGTGAGATATCAGAGGGGTCAGGATGAGAGAAGCAGACAGACGCCCATGGAAATGAGGAAAAGTAATCCCACATTTCGTCCCAGTTTGCGGAGTTAATAATAATAATAATAATAATACCTTTATTATCCATTTTGGCAGCATACAAGCTACATTGGATTTGTCAGCCTTTTACAATAATTAATTCTTCACAACATTAAAATATTCATTTAAAGTATAAAAACAGTGGTCTGATAAAAAATAAGAAACTTGGCTTTTAAACACCTTAATATTTTGGATATTTTTTAAATCATTAGGAAGATGATTAAATATTTTCAATCCAATACAGTTTGGAGAGTCATTTATCATCTTCGTTCTAGCATACGGAACATAAAAGTTACAAGCCTGTCTGGTACTGAAGGTATGAACATTACTGTTTAGTTTAAATTTATCACCATTTTTAAAAACATATATACACAACTCTAAAATATATAAACATGTCACAGTTAAAATTTTATGACTAGAAAAGTAGGCCCGGCATGACGTCATCTGTCCTATGTTGAAAATAGAGCGTATTATTCTTTTTTGAGCGATAAAGACATCATGCAGCAAGGTAGAATTACCCCAAAGACATATACCGTACCTCAGTCTAGAATCAATATGACTGTAGTATAAAGATATTAGTTGCTTTTCAGTCAAAATATTTCTTATATTTATAAATAAAAAATTAAGAGATGCCAGCCTTGAAACCAATGTCGTACAGTGCAACTTCCAGTTGAGATGTTCATCAACGTGTACTCCAAGGAACTTGTAGTTATTGACACACGTTAGATAAGTATTGTCAACACCTACACTAAGTATATCAACTTCCCTCTGACGCGGATGAAATCTCACCATCTCTGTCTTCGAAGAATTAAAATATATTAGACACCGGGAGAACCAACTCCTTAAGTTATTAAAAACGTGATGACATTTATTATTCAAAGCATCATCTGTCTTTTCAGAAACGATTAGAGACGTATCATCCGCATACAGAGTAAAATGCGCATCAGGAGATACTTTGTCAAGCTCATTGACGTAAAGGGTAAAAAGAATAGGGCCCAGTACTGAGCCCTGAGGCACACCAGTAGGAACAACAACACGCTCAGAACATACCCTACTTATTCGTTCCGATGTCTTGAACTTTATCTCAGTATACTGTTCTCTGTTCGTCAGGTAAGAGTCAATCCAGCCAAGCGCATTACCTCTCAAACCATAACAATAAAGCCTGTCACACAGTATCCTATGGTTAACACAATCGAAGGCCCTGCTGAGATCACAAAAAATCCCAACAGGGCACTCACCAGCCTCCAAACAAGTGACTAAACCCTGATAGAAGTCAATGAGAGCCGTTGTAGTGGAGTGGCCCTCTCTAAAGCCATGCTGACAGGCAGACAATATACCACACGACTGCAAAAATTGTTCCAAGCGATTTAGATAGCTATATTCAAATACCTTTGAAAAAGTCATAGATAATGTAATCAGACGATAGTTGTTCAAATTAGTTGGATCGTTCTTTTTTATTAAAGGAAAGCCCTTACCAACCTTTAGGTCACTAGGAAAGATACCCGACTCAAATGAAAGATTTACCAAGCAGGTAAGAGGCTTTATAATATGTCTTAAAACTTTCTTAAGTTGTAGTGCCAAACTATATGTGGGTGTGATGACTGTGTGACCTCGGGTTGCATTGCACAGGAAGCAGTGACCATGCCGTGGTCTGAGCGACCAAGGGGGGCAGTGACTGATATCTTATAGCATTCAGGGTTTGTAGTAAGAAGGAGATCCAAGGGATTTGAGCTGTGTGTTGGGATACGAGGAAAGTAAGTAGGTTATATATATATATGTATGTATGTATATATATATATATATATATATATATATATATATATATATATATATATATATATATATATATATATATATATATATATATATTTGTGTCTATGCGGAAGTAGCTGGACCTTTCTCTCTTGGGATTTATATATGTTTATAAGGAAGTAGCTGGACATTTGAGCCATAAAAATTGATATGTCCAAAAGGAAGTAGCTGGACCTAACCTCACAGTGTTGCCACACTTTTTAGTAGGATATATAAAAGTTTTCTGGTTAGTTTTATGTTGTACGCTTAAACAGGTAGCATTACGGTTTTAAGGTCTGCGTGCTAGTATACAAAGATGATATGTTTTAATTAATACATTATTTATTCTCTTTACCTTGATAGTTTTACAGTGAAGCACTTCGTGAATAATATTAAAATTATAAAAAGTGACTACAAATTATTTTTAAATTATTTGCCTACATAAATTATCACACCGGTGTGGTAAAGCAGAAAAATGATAAAAGACAAATTTTCTGTTGTAATTTTTTACCAGTTATTTTAAATTAAATAAATTGTGTATAAAAATGTATTTATGACAGTCTTGTCTAAAAACACACGTGTTTTATCTCAAAATGTAATACATTGAGTTCCTAGAAGACAAAATTATTGTAATTAGTTATCTGGATCTGAATACATTGCATGTGATCTGTTTTCATAATGGAAGTAACATAATTCAAACTCTTAACCAAACTATGATGACCAAAGCTTTTGCGTAAGTTACATATGAAACACAATTCTTGTGTTATGGTTTGAATTGAACGTGGGAAATCAGTGAAAATAGTTGTAAATAAATAGAAAATGCAGAAAAAGTGGATAACTCAGGAATTTAGTAGAAGAAAATTTGTATAAAGTAGGCAAATTTGTAAAATGTAATATAAATAGTCATTGATGTATTTTAATGCTATTTTATTTTAATATAGCTAAAAAGAAATATTTATCATATTGTCTGTCTTTTTTCGTGCTACTAGAAATGTAAGGTTTTAGAGACTGGGGAGTTCGTTTGTTTAACAATGGACAATTTTCAATCAGAAGTTCACATTCAGCTATCGAGGGGTTGCTTCCGTCCTTTAAATGTCTTCTAATGGTCTCCGTAACTGCTTCTCTTTGAGGAAAACTCCATCTTGGTCGTGCTGCTGTGAAACAATAATCATAGAAATTAGCTTTGTACAATGGGTGAAGATTGGAACCTGTGATGAGCACTGATAAGTACATTGGAGAACCCAATTCATCACAATACAGTTTTTTGACCCGAGGATCGTTTCGCTAACAAAGTTAGCGTCATTAAGGGGATGAATAAACTTAGTTTATCGAAATTTTAAAAACTAAAAAATTACTTTAAGGAAGACGCATAAATTGAAGACATTATTCCTTTACCTAGAGGAAAACAGTAGCATATTGTTTATGCTAAGCTTATAGTAAGAAGTGCAACAGTGATAGAGTGTATACTGCGGAAGCTACTTTTAACGGGTGTTTCATAATCATTGTTTATTGTTAACTTTAAATACTTGATATTTAAATTTCCGTACAGGTTAACGAAAATGCAGCAAACAAAAGGCTTTTCATTTGCCTAAAGAATAACCATGTTATATGTTATATTTTCTAAATTTTATCGAATTATTGATCTATTGATGTAATTGTTTTCAATTTTTGATCATTTTAAATGTTTTACCTTAGAATATAAATTTTTGCAAATTAAATTTTATGCACCCCATAAAATCCCATCTAACAGGGGAGGAGTCATCCGACACGATAATATGTATTTTATAATACAAAATGCAACGATGACACTTCCCACACATTACATTATAGTCTCGGCTCCCATAATGCCTTTTTGTAGGGTGTCTTGGTTCCGAGATTATAAATATATGTACTTACATTATTTAACTCTTATAGTAGCCTCATAATAAACGTTAAGTTAACGCACATCGTCTATTGGGCAGTATCCAACCCCCTTGCTCCGTAATTGCTTAAGAAACCCTTTAAGAAAATTCGGACATAAAATGTTTTCTAACCACAAGGTCATTTGATTAATGAGTATACCAACAAAACATATTGTAGGCTCTGTCTCAAGAAAGCAATGGTAATTTAAAACTTACAACTATTTAGTCTGCCTAAGAAATGAAACTTGTTATAAAAATTTTCCGCCAAAGTTTATTCTAGAAAAATATTCCGACCGATATTTATAAATCGACATGGTGTCTAAATTAATAAGTCAGTCAAACTGATCCTGGACTATTTTCAGTAATTATAGTAGATGTTGGGGCGTAACGTACTTAAAGGGTTATTATTATTTTTTAATTTTTCAACAACACACCACGAGGGCTTACAGCCTAAATACTATCGTGCCGTGAGTATCGAGAAGGGGGAAAGAGGCAACTTGTTAATTCTGGACTTGAAGGTTTGGAGGTTCTGAGGAGAAGGAAAAACATGTGCCGTCAAGGAATTCCACAACCTGGAAGGCCTCGGGACAAAAGAGCGGGCACAACAAGATGTTCTATATCTGGTGACCTGGACAGTAAAACGGTGCATTCGCTCTGTTCTTGGTAGATCTGTTGGGGGCAGCAGGTGGAGGAACTATGGAAGAAAGTTCATCTGAGCAGTGCCCATGCATATATCTATAAAAGAGAACGAGGTCACCAACGGCACGTCGGTGGGCAAGGGATGGCAGCCTTTGGGTGATGGTAGTGTCACCGATGAGATGTATAGCTCTCTTCTGAATGGAGTCCAGAATAGCGAGTGTAAAAGCGGCAGCGGCAGCCCAGATGTGGGAGCAGTATTCGAGGTTTGGCCTTATTTGTAAAGTATATAAGGTATAGAGATTATCTGGTGAAAAGTATTTGCGAGCCCGGACGAGGAAACCTAATTTCTTAGCAGCCACTTCTGCAATTGATGTGACATGTTGGTGACAATTGAGATTTCGATCCACAGATATGCCAACAAGTGTAAATGTCTCATTACTTTGAATAACTTGGTTGTTCATTGTGATGGGTCTAGGGCTGGTGCATCTCTTATGAGATAGAAAGCAAGACTGAGATTTGGTAGAGTTGAATTGTACAAGATTTCTACTTCCCCAGTATAATATTTTTTGAAGATCCACAGAGGCAGAACCCTCGATGAGTCTGCGTTCCTCATCTAATTGAGCTAAAGAGACAGGCTTAGAATATTGTATATTTGAGAGGAGGGTGCTGTCGTCCGCGTAACTGCGAACTGGGTTAGATGTGCTAAAGAGGACGTCATTGATGTGGAGAAGAAACAAAGTAGGGGCTCAAGCTGAACCTTGAGGGACTTCTGCATTAATTGGATACAATTTAGGGGAATTGCCTTCCACGACAACAGAAATGCTCCGGTTGGAGAGGAAATTTGCTGTCCAGGTACAGAGTTCTGGTGGTAGGCCATAGACCGGAGGTTTATTAAGCAGCGCTGCGTGCCAAACCTGGTCGAACGCTTTGGATATGTCTAGAGCGACAATCTGATATTCACTGTGTAGTTTCATAGACTTGTTCCAAGAATGGGTGACAAAGGAAAGGAGGTCGGCAGTTGATCTGCGCTGACGGAATCCATACTGCCTGTCGTGGATTAGACTGTGTTTTTCAAGAAATTTTAGTAATTAGGTGTTTGTATACTTTTCCATCACTTTAGAGACGACTGAAAGGAGAGAAATAGGCCTGTAGTTGCTAGGAAGCGCTTTGGATCCTTTCTTGGGGACGGGTTGTACTCGAGCAAATTTCCAGTTACTAGGGAATATGCCTCTATTGTAAGATGTCTGAAACAGACGAGTCAGGACAGGAGCAAGTTCTGGTGCGCATTTTTTGAGAATAATTGTTGGGATCTCGTCAAGGCCAGAGGCTTTCCTGGTATTAAGAGAAGAGAGCATCTTTCGTACCTTTTGTTTTGTAATATAGTATTTTGAATTAAAATTAATCCAACTCTTGCTTTTTTTTAGAAGATAACACAAAAACTAAATTCGAAAATAGGACAAGGTGTATAATGACTGTTGTTTTATAAACTTACGAGATCTACTTTTAGTGTTATAGAGTTATATATTTTAGATTATTGTATCCAATTGTTGCAAAATATATTTTACAATTATTATCAAAAAGCCTGAGTGATCCAGTGGTAGGAAAGTATGCCGCTGGATCCAAGGGTACTGGGTTCGATTTCCAGGGTTCCCCATTCATTTTTTCAGCCCCTACTGTGAAATTATCATTAGTTGGAGCAGGTTGAATTTCTGCAGGTTCCGATTCACTGAGGAGTCGTGAAGTCGTTAGTCCCGTGTACCGTGCGAGGTTGGGCACACTGAATATCCCTACCCTCCTTATAGAAAAAACGGGGTTCGGCCAAATTTAAAAGAAAGTGAGTTGAAAGTGCTCCCTGTCGTCGGTGATTGGCCATAGTCGCAGAAATACGTCGCCGTTGAGGAAAAGACAAAAAAAGATAAACAATTATCAGCATTATTACTGCCATATTACACAATGCATGTTGGTAACTTAGAATACATTCAGTTAATCAAATACACCTTTTTTCAAATGCGCGAACACGTCAATTAGTGGTTTTTAAGCTGTTATCTTTCTTTAATAATATGAAGTTGTCCCAAATTTGAGATATGACGTCGATAATTTGTTTAACCGACAATCCTACTGTTTTGTTGACTATTTCTAAAGTACATGTCAAGTTATGCTAAACCACCAAGTTTATATTCCTTCCCACAAAAATATACATTATATTATTTTAAAATCAATTTTCTTTAATAAATGCTTAGGTTGTTGTCGATTGACTATTTGTTAGTAGTATAAACGGAATTGAAATTCGTTTTACACATTTCTGGTTATCTTGGGAAAATAAGTCAACATTCATTTCTTATTCGTGCTACTAATTCCTTTAGATTTATAATAACAAATAAATAAAAAAAAATTATGCACAATCAACCAAGGGTTGCGGTGCTATCGGGGCGGCAAGGCCGCGGACGAGCCCTGAGGGAACAAAAAAAAATTAAAATCTGCTGTTTTTTTTTCAAATTAATGTGTAGGTTAAACCTATTTAACAAAAACAAACTAGGGTAGGATTTGAAAAAAATCTCGATGAGGTCGTACCTTAAATTTGGCACACACTGTATGATATTTATTTTATTTTTTGAAAAGACCGCAACATAAAATGTCTATCGACATGTCTGCGAATTATTGGAAAAAGATAGCTGTATCTGATTAACTGAATTTATTCCATGTTTTAAACTCGCGCTATATGTATATAGCTGTCAAAAAATTATACTGGCAGGTTTAGGCAAACAATGTACATATTTTTTATTATAAATAAAAAGTCGTAGGGGTAGAAATAGTAGCATTGGTAAGTAAATAACTTAAAAGCTTTATTTCCTGGAAAGCCGCTGCATTTTAAGATTCACATAGTTGCATTTGCATCATGTTCGATGCAGCAGAGATAAGACATGTTTGCTGAATATAACTGGGATAAAGTTTGCGTGAAGTTATCCATAAATTCCGAGCCATAGATTTACACGTGGGGTCAGCAGAAAGCGGGATGGATCGTCGCAATCACAATATCAGTGAAGCGGATTCAACGTAGTAAATTTATGGCTAGCCATAGATGCCATCCATATATTGCTATATGCTACTACACCTTACCGAAGAAAAAAGAATTTGTCTTAAGTGTTTTGCAATAACATAATAACACTAAACCAATCGTTTATTATTAACATAGTCATAGAGGAAAACTAAATTTTAGTATGTATTATTTGTTATTTTGGTTACATGTACCCAAATGACAAATATTGGACTATAAAGCCAAGGCCCCAATATAAAAATAGACACAAAAACAAGTTACGAAAGACCTAGTGTATAGCAACCTAAGCAAATTATTTTTTGTCGCACTCTGGAAAATAAAAGAAAATCATTTGAACATCGAAATACTTATTACCAAGTTTTTTCAAATATGACTTATTTTTTGATATTTACAGTTAATGTGCAAAATCATAAAACCGCAAAATTATTACCAAGGCCCTAATGTATAATAACTCATGCAAATTATTTTTTGTCACTTTTTGCAAAAGTGAAAAAAATACATATGAAGATCAAAATAGCTATTACCACGTTTATTTTTTCACATTTGCAGTAGATGTGCCAAAATCACAAAAACGAAGATCGGGATAGCAATTAAGACGTTTCCGAAATATGAATTAATTTTTGTCACCCTTTGCAAAAGTGAGAAAAATGCATATGTAGATCGGGATAGCAATTAAGACGTTTCGGTAATATGAATTATTTTTTGATATTTGCAGTAGATCAGCCAAAATCATAAAAACCAAAAATGATTACCAAGGCCCTAGTGTATAATAAGATATGCAAATTGTTTTTTGTCACCTTTCGAAAAAGTGAGAAAAATGCGTATGAAAATCGGGATAGCAATTAAGACGTTTTCCAAATATGTATTATTTTTTCGCATTGGCAGTTAATGTGCCAAAATCATAAAAACAAAAAAATATTACTAAGGCCCTTATGTATGAAAAACCATGCAAATTATTTTTTGTCACCTTTTGCAAAAGTGAAAAAACGCATAAGAAATTCGGGATAGCAATTAAAACGTTTCCGAAATATGTCATCTTTTTTTATATTTGCAGTAAATCTGCCAAAATCATAAAAACACAAAATGATTACCAAGGGGCTAGTGTATAATAAGATATGCAAACTATTTTTTGTCACCTTTTGGAAAAGTGAGAAAAATGCATATGAAAATCGGGATAGCAATTAAGACGTTTCCGAAATATGAACTATTTTTTGATATTTGCAGTAGATGTGCCAAAATTATTAAAACAAAAAATGATTACCATGGCCCTAGTGTATAATAAGATATGCAAATTATTTTTTGTCGCCCTTTGCAAAAGTGAGAAAAATGCATATGAAAATCGGGATAGCAATTACGACGTTTTCCAAATATGTATTATTTTTTCGCATTTGCAGTTAATGTGCCAAATTCATAGAAACAAAAAATATCACTAAGGGCCTGACGCATAAAAGGTCATGCAAATAATTTTTTGTCACCCTTTGGAAATTAAAAAAAATGCTTTTGAACACCGGGATAGTTACTACCACGTTTTTCATTTCACATTAATGATTCTGTGATACTTACTGTTAATGTGGTAAAATCTCAAAACCAAAAATCATTACTAAGGCCCTATTATGTAATACTACACCAAATTTATTTTTTGTCACCCTTTGCAAAAGTAAGAAAAAAAAATTAAACATCGGGATAGCAGTTAAGAGGTTTTCCAAGAATGTATTTTTTTTCAGTCAATGTGCCACATGAAAGGCAACGGGAAACCACCTTATTTTAACCTATCGTTGCGACTACTAAGCGACTTTGCCTTCAGTCAGTGAGTGAGTGATACAGATTATTTTTATTATGTTTTGGAAAAATGATGAATTTAAATAAATTTAATAAACATGTTGTGTATACAAAGAAACTACTCCAATCTCGTTATTAGAATACGTTTATTATAAAAATTTGCTATAAATTAGGTTTAAAGTGCAACTTATTTTTAGTGGCATAAATCTTGGTTA
Organism: Tillus elongatus; assembly: GCA_964006375.1. Taxonomy (NCBI): domain Eukaryota; kingdom Metazoa; phylum Arthropoda; class Insecta; order Coleoptera; family Cleridae; genus Tillus; species Tillus elongatus. Next base: position 176,756,947 of record OZ023265.1, read on the forward strand.
CATAGCATAAGAAGACTGTTTCTTATGCTGTACTGCATACTTGAACAATGCAACATGAAAATTATGAGAATCTAATTAACGTTAGTCACTCTAGTATATCAGTTAGTGGCTGGTAATATTCAAATATTAAACCTAGCATTTTTTCTTAAATATTATGTATTTGTATATAAAAGCGTCGCATAGATAAAGAACGTTTGGGCTTTGATATACCGCTTTTACGACGTTGATCCCAGAAAGTTTTACAGCTCTGTTTCTGTACCATCCTTTTGTAAATTTCAAAGCTTTTACCTGACCTGTCAAACATATGTTTAGAAAAAATTGAAAAGTAACTGTAGCACAGCATAATCAACCAATTATTATGCTGTGACTGTATATTAGATTTTAGCGCGTTAAAAAATTTGCAACTTGAAAAATAGGAATAGAATCATATTCAATTCATTATAAAACTGTCCGAGTTGAGAGTTGTGTATGCTGTAGTATTATACACTAGGGCTTTGGTAATAGTTTTGTGATTTTATGATTTTAAATGTAAATATAAAAAAAATATTCCTGTTTAAAAAATTGCAAATGTCAAAAAATAATGGATATTGCGGAAACGTCTCAATTGCTATCCGGATCTGTTTATGCATTTTTTTTTAATTTTGCAAAGGGTGACAAAAAATCATTTGCATATCTTATTATACACTAGAGCCTTGGAAGTCATTTTTGGTGTTTATGATTTTGACACATGCAAAAAAATAATACATATTTGGAAAACGTCTTAATTGCTATCCCGATTTTCATATGAATTTTTTTCACTTTTTCAAAAGGTGACAAAAAATAATTTGATTATCTTATTATACACTAAGACCTTGGCAATCATTTTTTGTTTTTATGATTTTGGCACATCTACTGCAAATATCAAAAAATAATTCATATTTCGGAAACGTCTTAATTGCTATACCGATCTTTATATGCATTTTTTTCACTTTTGAAAAAGGTGACAAAAAATAATTTGCATGGTTTTTCATACATAAGGACTTAAGTAATAATTTTTTGTTTTTATGATTTTGGCACATTAACTTCAAATGCGATAAAATAATAAAAATTTGGAAAACGTCTTAATTGCTATCCCGATCATCATATGCATTTTTCTCACTTTTGTAAAGGGTGACAAAAAATAATTTGCATATCTTATTATACACTAGGGCCTTGGTAATCATTTTTTGTTTTGTTTTTATGACTTTGGAACATCTACTGCAAATATCAAAAAATAATTCATATTTCGGAAAGGTCTTAATTGCTATCCCGATCTTCATATGCATTTTTCTCACTTTTGCAAAGGGTGACAAAATATAATTTGCAATCTTATTATACACTAGGGCCTTGGTAATAATTTTGTGTTTTTATGATTTTGGCACATCTACTGCAAATATCAAAAAATAATTCATATTTTGTCTCTTCCAAAACATTATTTTTACAAACCACCTGTAGACTTTTTGCTATATTACATGAATAGTAACTTATGCAATAATCATTTTTAGTCCAGAAATTTGTAAGAAATATCCTGACGATATTATTATTAAATAAAGTCTTAAGTAACCTCATGCTTTTTGCGGTCCTAGTGTACATAAAATTCACTAAAACATGTAAATATTTAAATAGAATTAATATCTTGAGCATTTGGCAACACCGCACAGGCGCATTAATTTTTACTTTTAATGTTCTCATGAAATAGGTCCAGCCAATAACGCATGTACATATTAATACCAGCATGTTAATAGCTGGACGTCCAGCTATTGCACGGTTGGTCCAGCTATTATACACTTGGTATACGAAATGGTCCAGCTACTTCCGCATAGGCATAAGTATATATATATATATATATATATATATATATATATATATATATATATATATATATATATATATATATATATATATATATATATATATATATATTCAGTTTTTGTGACGGTTATATCATTAATTTCTCTAAAATTTTGCGAAAAAATAGTCCTGCAATTGGATCATAACTTCCACACAGCTGTGATAATTTATTCTCTTTATTCTCATGGAATGAATTTAGGGCACACAAAGAAAATATTTGCACTCCTGTACCCATAAACTTTTAAAACGTTATATTACTCGAGTTTTATTGAAAAAATGTAAATTTCCACCAAATCACCTCTTATTTATCCCCTACTCCCCTGAAGCGATCTTACCCGAAAACAATTCTAAGCGTTCCTTTGTCGGGTGCTACAAGTTTGGGCTCATTCTGCACTGTCTGTCAAGACGTTTCTAGCCAAGTACAACATTCCAGTTTTAGATCATCCACTTTCTTTACCTGATCTTTCACCATGTGACTATTATTTGTTGCCCAAGCTCAAAGGGTCAAAGGGTGAGTCCAGAGAAAGCAACCGTCATACCGTTTACGAGGAAGAGGAAGTGAGGCAGCCACAGAACTCTCACTCTATACGGTAGAAACATCCCAATGGCCAGGGAGGTAAAATATCTTGGGGTCCTATTGGACTCTAAGCTAACCTGGAATGGTCACGTTGAAAAAATACTGCGTAAGTCAGTCATTACCTTAGCCGTCAGTAGGCGTCTATATGGAAAAACCTGGGGACTAAGATCTAGTATGGCCCACTGGCTGTACACAAGGGTGGTCAAACCATCGTTAACATACGCGGCGGTGGTCTGGTGGCCTAAGGTGATACAATTCAGTGCCAAACAAAAACTAGGCAAGATCCAAAGGATGGCTTGCCTAGGCATCACAGGGCCCATGTCTTCAACCCCAACAGCCACCATGGAGGTATTGCTGGATCTGTCCCACCCCTACATTTAGTTATTATGGGGGAGGCCAGGCTAGGACTATACAGACTAGCCTGCAATGGTAGACTGAAGATCAACCCAGGCTTCAGGGGCCACTGAAAAATTCAGGAGATCGTAAACGAGCCGATGCTTGAAATGAGGTCAGACCTCGCGAGCCCGAGAATCTGCAGGGAAAACAATTTTACAGTGGCGACCCCGACCGCGAGGCATGGCGGGAGAAGACGCCGGGCTTACCACGGAACGCGCTCGTCTGGTTCACGGACGAATCCGGCAGGGAGCGTGGGACGGGGGCAGGTGTTTATTCGGACGGACCGTGCGTAAGTCATAGTATTGCCCTCGGAGCCCATGCAACGGTCTTTCAGGCCGAAATGAACGCCATCCGGCACCGTGTAGAGGAAAACAAGAGGAGGGGCTACACCAACAAGCGGATCCTCATAGCCACAGACAGCCAGGCAGCCCTTAAGTCCCTTAGTAGCCCACAGGTAGATTCCAGGGTGGTAAGTGAGTGCCGAGACGAGATGATGAACCTGGCTGGGCAGAATGAGGTCACCTTCATCTGGGTGCCAGGTCACTCGGGGGTCAAAGGCAATGAAGAAGCTGACAGTCTCGCGCAGAGAGGGTCAGCAGAACCATTTATGGGACCAGAACCGGTTCCGGGCGTGACAAAGAGCACGGCCAGGGGAGCCATTAAGTCCTGGGTCAGAAACGAACACAAGGTGTACTGGGCAGACTGTCCAGGGCTCAAACATGGGAGGTCAGTAATTGACGAACCCAGTTCAAAGAGAGCTGTGGGGCTGCTAAATCTTAGCAGAGGACAGCTCAAAAACATAACAGGTCTCTTGACGGGACACATGGCCGTCAAGAAACACCTGCATAAAATGTGGCGGTTCGAATGGGACCTCGCATGCAGCGGCGAGGGAGAGGAATCAGCCCTGCACATCATGTGCGATTGTAAAGCTCTGGACCGCAAAAGATAACTGATCTACGGTCAGTCAAGACCGGAGACGGAGGAATATAACTAGTTCAAGGTACAGTGATTTTGGAACGGGTGGAGTAGAAAAGATTAAGGGCATGCACAATAAGCCAAAGGCTGCAGTGCTATCGGGGCGGCAAAGATGCGGACGAGCCCCGAGGGAGAAAAAAAAAGGTCACATCTGCATTTAAAGGAACAAGATTTCATTCCGTTCAAACTGTGAAACGAAAACTGGCACACGTCATGAAGGAGTTCGCAGAAGAAAACTTCCAGTATTGTTTCGAACAATGGAAAATTCGCATTGAGCATTGTAGAGATATAGGAGGGGTGTTCAGAGAACAATAAGCTATGCAGAAGGGCAGTCGTAGGCGTGGAAATATATTTGTTAAGATCATTCAATTTATAATTAAAATTCAGTTATAAGAAAATTTGCTACAACAATTAATGTAAATTTTCATGTAGTAGTAGGTCACAGATGTATCAATAACATTGGCATTGAAAAACTATTACATATTTATCTAAATAATAAACAAGTTGAAATTGCAGCGTACAGCACAAGTAATGCTGACTGCTGAGGTCTGCAATTATGTATGATGTAAACCAAGCAAAAGATATAAGTAGTATTATTGTTGTTAATATTAGCGAGACTTTAGATTAGATTCTTAAGATGTAAAGACGCGAGACTTGTGATTTTAATTATGTAGAGAGAAGTAGAGACTTTTCAATAAAGATTCAGTATGTAAAGATTTCGGCTTTAAAATTCATTCGGTTAAATTAGTTGTAAGCATTGTTAAAGTTTAGTTTTTTATTAAAGTTTATTACATCGTTACTTAGTCTACACGCGCCTAGTTCGACAGTTTACTCCCGAATTATCCTCCGCTCCTTAACAAGGGGTGTACATTGCAGGTGATAATAACTAAATATGTATAAATCCAAAATAAAATATTTTACAACAATAGTCTAGCTATTTTTAGCCACACCTGGTATGTAGTACATACCCTCTGGTCTTTGCTTCATGATTGCCAATTTTTTGCAATTACAGCGCGTTTTTAATAAAAATAGAAACGCTAAAGTGTTGATTTAATTTCACAAAAATTCACCATGTTTCTGTCAACTTGCATTTACCTATACGTTGGTAATGATATTTTTTCACACATTATCTTCTAATTAGTGAATTTTCTTAGAAAAAATTCACTAATGAGGAGATCTCGACTTTTGAATTTTGAAAAAATTTCTTCAAATGAGCGCGATCTAGGACCCCTAGAACCCATATCCGGGGTCAGTTTCAATTTTTATATGTTTATATATATATATATATATATATATATATATATATATATATATATATATATATATATATATATATATATATATATATATATATATATATATATATATATATATATATGTATCACACCGATAACTCAAAAATAATGCGCCGATTTTGATAAAATTTGGCATGTACGTTTCTTTTGTAAATGGCTTGGACAAGTTCGTTTGTCAGGAAAATCGGACGAGGTTTTCCGGGAAAATTTTGAGTTTCATTCGAAAAAAATTCTTATCTCAAAAAGTAATAAGCCGATTTTAATAAAATTTGGCATGTACCTTCCCTTTGTAAATGGATTTGACAGGTTTGTTAGTCCGGAAAATCTGACGAGGTTTTCCGGGAAAATTTTGAGTTTTCATTCGAAAAAAACTTTTATCTCAAAGAATAATAGGCCGATTTTGATAAAATTTGGCATGTACCTTCCTTTTGTAAATGGCTTTGACAAGTTCGTTAATCAAAAAAATCGGACGAAGTTTTTTGGAAAAATTTTGAGTTTTCATTTGAAAAAAATTTTTATCTTAAAAAATAAAAAATCTATGATAACCAAATTTGGTAAGTAGGTTTACGATATAAAAAGTAAACTATACACCAAAATTAAGATTCCTATGTTACAGGAAAAAAAAGTTATAATAAAATATTTTGTGCCAGATCATTTCTATGAAAATTCACTACCATAACGCACTTGCTGCGTCCAGACTTTTTTACTTAATTAGTGATCAATTCTAGACGCAATACGAGTACAACCCAATTATCATCCAGCACGCCATTTATTCAAAGTAAGAATGCGGATAGTGCTGGTTCGGTTTCTTAAATTGGCAATACATGTTCAGCGATTTGTGTACACAGCATTTCCTTCCTGATTGAAACCGTCTAATTAGTAATTAGTGTATTCATCTTAGTTGTAGGAAAGAGCGTTTGTCATTGTGTGGTGTTTGTAAATTCTATTCTCAAGTGCGGACACCAGACTCACCTTGGAGTTGCAATGGTTTACACGCCTTGTTTCCTAGCATTTAACTCATGTTGCACAATGAATGACGAAAGGTCCCACCTTGGGCTGTAATTATAAATCCTTGTAATATGTCAAATGCGCATCCCACAGATTGAAATAGCGGTGGCGGCGACAAGCCCCTAAAGAGTTATTTACCTCTTCTGTATCTTGAGAACTTTTATTTTGTGTAATGTGATGGTAGTTGGTTTTAACAATTTTAGTGAATTTTCTTAAAAAAAATACACTAATGAGGAGATCTCGACTTTTGAATTTTGAAAAAATTTCTTCAAATGAGCGCTAATTAGGCCCCCCAGAACACATATCCGGGGTCAGTTTCAATTTTTATATGTTTATATATATATATATATATATATATATATATATATATATATATATATATATATATATATATATATATATATATATATATATATATATATATATATATATATATATATATATATATATACATATATATATATATATATATCACTCGCGAAAGGAAGGTACTCACCAAATTTTATCAAAATCGGTCCATTATTTTTTTAGTTATAGGTGTGACACATAAATATATAAACATATATATATATATATATATATATATATATATATATATATATATATATATATATATATATATATATATATATATATATATATATATATATATATATATATATATATATATATATATATATATATATATATATATATATATATATATATATATATATATATATATATATATATATATGTTTATATATTTATGTGTCACACCTATAACTAAAAAAATAATGGACCGATTTTGATAAAATTTGGTGAGTACCTTCCTTTCGCGAGTGGCTTGGATAAGTTCGTTAGCCAGGAAAATCCGCCGAGGTTTTCCCGGAAAATTTTGTGTTTTCTTTCGAAAAAAATCGAAAAAAATTTATATCTCCGGAATTAACAAAGTAAGGGCAACGAAATTTGGTACGGGTTTATATCGTTATATGTAAGCTACCTACCAAAATTTAGTGCTGTAGGTTAAACGACAAAAAAGTTACAGACATTTAAAGAAAAATAAATTTGGGTTTTCCTCAAAACGTCAAAGTCGCGATTTTAGACGTCAAAATTGTTAATATTTAGGCAATGAACCTGAAATTAATATGATCTATGGAAGGAAAATGTCTCAAGAATAATGTTTTACAAAGCCTGAGCTCTTAGTTTCAATCGTCATTGTCCTTCATTTTACTAAAATATTCCCAGAAAATTCATTTCAAATAGACCCTTTCTCTGATGCTTTAGCAGTAGTGTTGGCTATAGAGTTTATCGTTTAATGGTATATCATTTTTGTCGAATTATCGTAAAAAATCATTAAAGCGCAATATATCCGTTATTATGCAAGTTACGAAAAAAAGTTTTATACATTAATTGTAGGGTGTCTTAAGCTACATCTTAAAAAATATTTCCACAATTACAGGGTGGCCCATAAGTCGTTGGTGATTCAAATTTTTTTTTTTTTAGTGATTTTTTTTAATCAAACACGCCCTATGTTATTGAATTTTTGTATTTTCCATCGAAATATAAAACATCTTTGTAAGAAAAGAAATTCGGCACGCAGCAAGTGCGTTATGGTAGCGAATTTTCATTAAATGCTTCAAATTTTGAGTCAATTTGCTATTAACCTATAAGGTTGACCAGAAACCCAGTTTTTTTCGGGAACAATTTAACTTTACTTTCGGAAATTTTTGTACATTTTCAAACAATAATGTTATTTTGATGAAACATGGCACATTTTTTCTAATATATAGATTATACTGGTAACCAAATTTGATGCCTGCTTTCTTAAAAAAACATATTTGCTGTTAGAAACATTTTTATGACAATTCACTACCATAACGCACTTGCTGCGTCCAGAGTTTTTAGATTTGAATTGATAGATTTATTGTATACTTTTCAGATGCTAGGCTAGTCCTTAACTCTAGGAATAAAACAACGTTAAATTAAAAAAAATGTGAGAAAAGGAATTAAGGTGTATTTAGTTTGAATATGAAGTCAATATAGAAACTTTCTTTGCATCTAATACTAAGCAGTTCATTCCAAGTTTGGAAAGTACTGATAAGTATACTTGCAGATTAAAATCTCCACAACACATCTTTTAAAGACCTGATGATCGTTTCACTAACAGAGTTAGCGTGATCAGAGAATGAAATTATTTTTTATCTTTTGTTGACCCTAACTTGGTTAGTGACACAATCGTCAAGCCTTTAAAAGATGTGCTGTCGTGATTAGAGTTCTCCAGGTGTACTTATCAGTGTCGATCACAGGTTCGAATCTTCACTTAGCCAAGTTTGGAACCTATCGTACCTTTTAATACTGGCCTTACTATATTTTCGACAACAAACTTAGCTTTACCAGACCATAAATAAGTGTCTAATTTATTAAATGCTGATATTATTTTCTGGTGAAATATAGTCAACATTTATTTCTTTATATATATTTTTAGAATTCTCACCACTGTTCTCAATTACGAAAAACGCTTTGACGCGCCAAGTACGTTATAGTAGCGAATTTTAATAAAAATATTTCAAATGGAAAAATCATATCTCAAAATGAAAACTTTAATTTGATGAAATTCTGTATACACCGTTGCTTTATAAATTTTTTGTTACATACCAAACTTGGATTCTATTGATTTTGAGAAAATTGGTTTATAAAATTTAGAAAAAGTTGATGAAAATGCTACCTTAACGCACTGGCTGCATCCGAACTATTCCTACAAGTTGTATAGAGTTTGTCCGTTTATGAAATTATTGACTACAGAAAAGAACTGTTTTGAATGTCTTTGACGTAAAATCGCAGAATGGGTCTATTTAAAACAATTTGTTTACAAATATTTTAGTCAAATGGAAAAATGGCGGCTCCATACGAAAAAAGTCTGGACGCAGCAAGTGCTTTATGGAAGTGAATTTTCACAAAAATGTTTTTAATAGCAAATATGTCTCTTTAATGCAAGCAGACATCAATTTGGTCACCGGTATAACCTATATAGTAGGAACAATGTACCATATTTTATCAAAATAACTTGTTTGAAAATGTACTAAAAATTTCCGAAATTAAACTTAAAACGTTTCCGAGGAAACTCGCTTCCTAGCTCACGAATCTTAATAGCAAGTTGCGTTATTGAATTTTGAAGCGTTTAATGGAAATTCGCTACCAGAACGCACTTACTGCATATCGATTTCTTTTACAAATATGCATCATTTTTTGATGAAAAATGCAATAAGGAATATTAAAAAAAATTGTAAGTATCATCAACGACTCATGGGCCACGTGTTATGGTCAAAATAATCTTATAAGATGCAGCTCAAGACACCATACAGGTGACGTATACAATTTTTTCTCGTATCTTGCATAATAACAATTCAATTGAGCTTTACCCTAGAAATACGTCACCCTGTATATATATATATATATATATATATATATATATATATATATATATATATATATATATATATATATATATATATATATATATATAAACAGAAAGTAAACCTGGATATGGTTTCTAGGGGGCCAAGTTTGCGCTCATTTGAAGAAATCTTTTTAGAACTCAAAAGCCGCAGTCTCCTCATTATGTTGGTTGAAGCTGAAACTTAAGGGTGTGCAGAACGCTCTTTACATAATCCGCATTTCTTTCAGGTTCTTTGCCTAAATGTTGCCAATTTTGACGCTTCAAATCGCGACTTCTTACGTTTTGAGGAAAACCCCATTTTTTTTCTTTAAATGACTCAAACTTTTTTGTCTTTAAACTTACAGACCTAGATTTTGGTAAATTGTTTATCCTTTATATATATAATTGAAACTGTCCCTAGATATGGGTTCTAGGGGGCCTAGTTCGCGCTCATTTGAAGAAATTTTGTCTAAATTCAAAAGTCGGGATCTCCTCTCTTTTAAAGAAAATTCACTAAAACAAGCACTTGTGAAGCCACAAGAAACCTCTACGACTGTATTAAATATGGAACGGTTTCACTAAGTTAGGGCAAGAACAAACAACCAGATATGGTATTCAAATTGAATTAAGTCTTAGAACTTTCATCTTCTCTTTATCAATATTTTTTTATACAAAAACTCGCTGAAAAATTCATCGGAATAACAACGATCTGATTAGATAATGGTAAAGTGAAATGGGACTAAAAAAATTATAAAAAGTAAAGTCACCAACTACGATTAGAACTCGTCATGTAGGAGTCGATTAAAGGATGTACAGGGACTTAGCCCTGCCCCATAATACATGTCAATTGTTCAACGTTTTACAATTTACACAAAACCATTTTGATTTACAATGGATTTTTTGCTCATATTTTCACGAAATCGAGAAAAATAACGGCTTCGACACATATCTAGGAGCTTGTTAGTTATTTCTTGTAGTATTTTTCACTCACATCCGTACTCAATCAATTTTGACGTTTTAACTTTATTGAATCAGATTTAACTAATTAAAAATAAATTTACCTCTAACTTTGGTTGCCCTTATTTTGTTATTTCCGGATATATACATTTTTTTGAAAGAAAACACAAAATAACCTGGGCCCATTTTCCTGGATAACGAACTTATCCAAGCCACTTGCAAAAGGAAGGTATGTGCCAAATTTGATTAAAATCTGACCATTATTTTTTGAGTTATCGGTGTGATACATACATACACACACACATATATATATATATATATATATATATATATATATATATATATATATATATATGTGTATATATATATATATATATATATATATATATATATATATATATATGTATATATATATATATATATATATATATATATATATATATATATATATATATATATATATATATATATAAACGTATAGAAATTGAAATTGACCCTGGATATGGGTTCTAGGGGGCCTAGATTTGAAGAAATTTTGTCAAAATTCAAGTCGGGATCTTCTCATTAGTGATTTTTTTTAAAGAAAATTCACTAAAAACAGCATGTGATAAAATCAACAATTAAACCAGTTTTAATGTTTTCTTGGGCCTTTGATATGTATATAAAATACTTCCAAGATAGTTTGGTCATTTATTAAAGACTATTATTGTATGTGGTTTTTCTCAAATTGAAAGTTTTTTTTTTATTTTAGCCTTTGATTTGGAACTTACTTGGTTCTGAAGTAGAATATAAAACGTTTATATTTTTACCAAAACCTAGCATCTACAGCAATAAAAGAAAAACATTTGATTTTAAAAGTTTATTGAACTCATAACTAAAGCACTAAATATTGTTATTTAAATGACGGATATCATCTTCGACCAGGTCCTAGACAGAATCACTTTCAGCAAGGTTTTTTCGAAAATCAATCTGGCCATTAAAGTTCCCAAACCTTTTATCCGTGAAGTTTCAGTCATACTTTTAAAACTAATTTTTTCTGTAAAAATGTAAAAAATTATACTGTGGCTGATGAAAATTAGTTCTATACCCTCCGCATCTTGATTGCCTTGTGAAGACTACTTAAAAAAAAAGTAAAAATCTATTTAGGATCATCTGCTTTGCTATATTTTCGGACTTGCCTTTTCTTCTTCTCCCATTTACCTCCTTTTCTTGAAGAACTTACTGCTGCCTTAGGATCGCTTTAATCATGTATACTATCATCTTAGATATTTTCTGTTCGATGTTCCCATGAATACATACCATCGGCACTAATATGAGTATATATATATATATATATATATATATATATATATATATATATATATATATATATATATATATATATATAAAACATCTAAAACTGATCACTGAGATAAGTTTTAGGGACCATAGTTAATGCTTATTTAATAATAAAAAAACATTGAAAATTCCAGTCGGTATCTCTTTACTGGCGAATTTTTGTTGACAAAAATTCGCTAAAAATATTAGATGCATAAAAAATTAAAACTAGATTGTCCAAATCCTTTATTTGTAAATAGTGTTTAGCAAATTGTGAATTTAATAAAAGCGTGTCATACTATAAAGCAATTTCTCCTTTTCCATTGCTTCTGTCATAAAGCTCATGTGAAGCAGTTATTCATTAAAACGACGCCATTAATTTTTCAATCAAGTTAGTATGTCGGTCTGATTTGGCTAAAGTGATATTTAATTTGGGGTGTAAAGTTAGTGAGGGTGAACAATGGCTGAAGTTTGGACGGGTGGAGACGGATAGACGTATAAACGATGGATTATAATACATACTACAGGCTACAGTCACCATCGAGACAGGATAAAGAGCCGTATTCTAATGACAGATCGACGTATATCCCGCAGCGAGACGTGTGCATATAACTCAATAGGAGATAATTTAATTTTATACACGTGGACCTCCTAAACTGATCTCCTGTCTGACGGTTTTGTAAGCATGTTATAAAGACATTTCTATTTAGGCCAGTTTTTATCAAATTCTTTTACAATACTTAAAGAATAATATTTTTTTCTTTTAGGAAAGATCATATGTAATACCCAAAGGTATAACTTTTGACGGTTATTGATATTAGTTAGGTTTCTAATGATTAACTCATTTATTTTAACTCAACTTTAGAACGCAAGAACAGTAAAGGACATGTGAGGTACTAAACTTCACTGAAAAGGTTGCAAGATGAAACGGTTCTAGCCGGTACTTGCTTGAAATAAGCCCTCATCTGAGATATATGGAATGACCGTTCTATTGTTAAAGGAAGTATTTCCTATCACAGTTAGCTATTTGTATGAGGTGCTTAACCAGTGTATGATCCAAGGCAACTTTCCTAAAAAGTTAAAGCTGGGAAAAGTGATTGCAATATATAAACGTGGCAGTTTGGATGATTGTGACAACTACCGGGCTATCTCGCTACTCCCGATTCTATTAAAGATATTTGAAGAGTTCCTTAAGAGATGGTTGCTGGCATTCATTGAAAGATTCAATATATTAGATCCGCGCCAGCATGGCTTTAGACCCAAACGTTCAACAGACACACCCTTGCCCGAAATTGTTATGAGTATTGCCGAGGGACTCGATGAACAAAATCATGTTGAAGTCGTAGCTTGTGATCTAAGTAAGGCTTTTGATACATTTTTAATGTGCTTTTTGTTGGGGAAGCTGGAACATTAAGGTGCCAGAGGTACAGCGCTCTCTCTCTCTCTATCTCTCTCACTTTGGGTCTTACCTGGAAGATATCAGGCAGGTTGTATATTGGGATAAACAGCTATCCGATGAGATGGCGGTAGAGTGTGGTGTTCCACAGGGTTCCATTCTGGGCCCCCTGCTCTTTATCCTCTACATGAATAATCTGCCGCCCAACATTGCATCGGACGCGATTAGTCTTTATGCCGATGATACCAGCTTTGTTAACAGAGCAACAGCAACAATTGACCTAGGTCTCCGTACTAGGACCTGCCTTGACCAATAAGATGAGTGGTTTAGAGTAAACTCTCTAAAACTAAACTTAAATAAGACACAGTGACTGGTGCTGGGTGCGGGACACAGCGGCATGGCGAGGCTAAAGCTTCTTGTTGTAATTTTGAGTTCGGAATATTCCTTAATAATCACAAGAAACAGCCGAATGCTGCAATGTCTCAAAACAGAACAACCCAATTTGGTAGATGGTTTTCTTTTACCAACATCGAGGGTTGAGGTCAAAGCTAATTAAATCGGTTAAAAATAAATTATGTGCCTATAAAGTCAGTTAAAGTCTATAATTTCGTTTTTTAAATTTCAGATATGTTAATGTTTAATAAGGTTATCAAGGTACATAATTCTAAAATTTTCAAGTTTCTTAAAAAAAGGTAATTTGTCGAAAATTGTACAATAGAAGAAAAAGTTACAAAATTTATTCGGCAATAAAATTGATGGACTTTAACTTTTAATTAGGTTAGGGTTTAGAAAAAGCCATGTCATTTAAAGGGTGACCCACCCCTAATTCACTTCTTTTTGAGTTTATATATCATCCAAGTTTTTGCAAATAACAACGTTGATTAATGAAAACCTTCTACCAAATTTGATTGTTCTATGTTCGGTCATTGCTGGAAACTACCAGCTGTTTCTTGTAATTATTAAATAATCTTCCGAGGTCAATATCTCACCAACCAGAAAAAAATTGTATAAGAATTCGGCGTGCTGGAGGTCCTTTACACGCATACATTATGTGTCCATTGCGTTGCGATCACCCTCTATATATATATATATATATATATATATATATATATATATATATATATATATATATATATATATATATATATATATATACATTTATAACTAGATATCCAGCTAGCCTGAAAACATTAGTGTAAACGAAACAGAATTTAGTTATTGTGGTCAAAATTATACAGTTCCGTTCATAAAATGACCATAGAAGATCGACGAATTAGGCTAAGATGTAGCAAAAGTATAACTCACTTCACATGAATACGTGTTTCACAATGGTCATCGCGACGTGGGCATGAGAAAACTTTCGACAAAATGGATTCTAAAATGTTAAACACTGATCAAAAGCGCCATTGTCTGCCAATGTCAAAGCAAATGTACCACCGTTCTCAAGAAGATTTCTCAAACTTGTAAAGTCGCCTTGTCACTATAGACGAAATATGTGTGAATCGATGAGATGCAGAAACTAACGAGAAATCAAATAGAGTGGAAGCATCTAGTTCTTCACGACCTAAAGAGTTATGTGTTCAAAATTTGGCTGGCAAGGTTACTGCTTCAGTTTCCTGGCACAGAGAGAGAATCGTTTTGCTAGATTTTTTGTAGCAAAAAAGAAATATCAAAATTGAGAAAAAACCCCTTGAAAAAACTGGCGGAAGTTGTACTCTTTTTGCAAGACAAAGCCCCTGCTCACAAGTCGTTGATTGCACTGCAAATCACTGATACAATTTGTTTTGAACTGGTTGACCAGGTGCCCTATTCCAGGTGTTTTTCATATTTCTAATAATATATGTCAAAATTTCATCATTGCTTGATACTTTTTGTTAGCTTAAGATTTGCCCTATCTATTGATTATTATTATCACAAATATTTTGACCAATACACGTTTCATCAATAATGCCATATCCTAGTGGCGCTAAATGTTCTTTAAACCTAGTTTTAATTTATATTTTAGTTTGTCCAACATATTTCAGTCTACAATCGTTACAACCTATTGCATAGATTCCCGACAATTCTGTAGGTTTATCTTTCTCCTTTGGGTTACCTTGTAAATTTTTCAACGCATATTATTTCGACACTGTAATCTGCAAATTGTATTTCTTGAAAGAACCTCTTCTAATAAGTGAAAGTTGTAGGTTCAGCTAATAGTTTCTTAGTTTTATGTTTTCTGACTAATTTCTATACTAAATGTTATGAAAAGCCGATTGTTTTCGTCTTTGCCAAACTTAAAAATATTTAAGACTACCAAAAAGTAGGCTGAATAGGCTTTCCAAAAATTTACCCATGTTGCTATTTAAGAAACTAAACGATTGTCACCCGCGAAAATGCGGTTACTTCAAAAATGTCAGTAATGCCAACAAATAGTCGCAAATAATCTGTTATGCAATCCTATACATTTTGAGTCCGATGCCCTCCTCAGTTTAAAGGATATGGCCTTGTAGCTTGTATATGCAATCCTGTATATATTTTATTTAAAAGGTTTACCCATAAACGACAAACTTTTACTCGCCCTGTACATGACATCATATAGGTGATTTATTTTCTATTTTCCTCAAACAAATTGTTCAATTTAAAAAACTTGAACTGCTTAATTTGTCTAATTACCTCCCTTTAGAATAAAAATTGCCCATCAAACTTAACAGTCCTAATTCAAATAGCCCTGAAGCTTCTAATATTGGCTTTAACATATCCCCTATTTTAATCAGTTCTTTAAGTAGGCAATGGGGAAATAAAAATATATATCAGAAGGGTAGGAGGAGACGGCATAAGACTGACTCTCTTTCCGTATGCGCTTGGAGTTAGTTTTAAACCGGCAGCAATGATCGAGACAATTGCAGTTATTTTATCCCGGGGACGCTCTAGGCAAGGGGCCGCGTTATACACAGACATGAGATGAGGGTGCTTTACAATAGCTATATATTTTTTTAAGTCGTACAGGAGTTTAGTTTAATAGCGTTTCATTCCTTCAGGCCCAAATTAAATTTGTTTCTCGTTCACCGGTAAATTCTCCATATACAAACGACTTCTTCTGTTTATGGTTCAGATAAGATGTAAGACAACGTATGTGCCTCTTGAGAATGCAGAAATGAGAATTTTTCCTTATAATCAAGAGGGTGAAAAGTCACTTTCTTATATTTCTGTACAGTTTTGTCAAACGAAATACAACCGGCCTACACTATTTGCTATAGTAAAAGGCGTATGTATCAATGACTGCCGTGACACTTTTGCTTTTAACAGATAGACAATAATTACATATGTCATATACGAAATTATATAAAGGGGCACACTAGACTAACAGGTAACAGCCGACAAACTAATTAACGAGTATTTAGAAGTCCAAACAAAATAATAAACTGGATCTAAACCAAAAACTGATATCTGAAATAAGGCAAAGTGAATGGCACGAGTTTACTAACAGAAGGAGAATAAATACAAACTAGTTCACAAAAGTCAGAGACTTGCGCGTGGTTAGAGAATATTTTACTTAACAATTGTCAAATTCACCAACGCAACACCGTAATATCAGAGAAGCAAACAGCGTGTGACCACAAGCAGTTACGAGACATATTCAACTTACATTATATAAACATCACTTACAAAACTAAACGATTCCAACTAAAATCGAAGACAAAAGAACAAGGCCAACAAAACCAAACAACCAACAACTTTGAGAACTCAAATCACCACAACACATTTAAAAAAACCTGACGATCGTTTTACTAACCAAGTGCAAAATCCGATATGAAAGGCAATTGCATACGGTTGTGTACCAAAAAAAAAACAGCACTTTGGCCACAAGGTTAGCAAAAATATATAACTTTTTGTAAGACTTTTCTTATTCTGCTGCAAACTTCATATTTTCGTTGGACTCTGCTTTCCAGAAATTCCTGAAATTGTACTTAATGCCACAAGGCAACGCTCTGTATGAATTGGATTACTAGGACTTCACAAAGTAAAGATTTGAACCTCTGATGAGCACTGATAAATACACTTGGAGAACCCAAATCACTACAACACATTTTTTTAAACTGACGATCGTTTCACTAACCACTATATATATATATATATATATATATATATATATATATATATATATATATATATATATATATATATATATATATATATATATATTACATGCCACGGGCACTACATAGACAGACGTTACCTCGTTTCTTTGCTACTAATTGTCCTAATAAGTTGAGACTTGCACATTAGTTAGGCCAAATTTTGTGACGGAATCAATGGTAAATATGTCGTCCTCCAGGGAGGGCGGAATCCCATTTAAAACAACTTTGTCGGAATTACGGGTACATCTGGCAGTACGGCACGTACTACTGGTAGGATGCTTGGACACTCTTATTAAAAGCAAATTTAACTTCATCAGAGGGATAAAACACAAGTAGTTTCATCCCTTAAACAAATACACTTTCTTTTCAAAATGATCATTATGTGTATACATGCATTCTGATAGATTTTCCAAAGTATACTTATCTGTTGAGCAAGTAAAACGAATAGAGACAACCTGAGATATTTCTTTATTGCGTTGATTTATTTCAAATATTGTGTTGAAAATTCTTGCACAATCTTTCGTGGCATAAACGATATATTAAGACATGTTGGAATTACATGTTGTTACCCCGTAATGAATACATTACTCACAGGATGAAAAATTCTAACTACTTACTACTAACATCACCTTTTATACCGAGTCTTAGGTAAAGAACGATACCGAGAGGGAGACTAAATAACAGGCAAATTTTCTGTTTATTGTATTTTAAATGCCGAATCAGGTTCTGGAACTTCATTTATCACTTTACCTGAATATAAATCTTTTCCTACACATCTAACTTTGCTGGCTGCCCCACAGTTTTGATAAGTTTCAGATTTTCTTTATTAATGTGGTGGTTATTATCACAAATATGTTGTGCCACGCATGACTTGTCTACACTACCGTATCTCAGCTGTGCCAGATGTTCAGAAATCTAGTCTCCGTGGTTCTCTTAACCTGCCCAACGCATTCACGATTGCAATCTTTAGAACCTATCTCATAGATACACGACATTTCAGTGGCTTTAGCTTTATCTTTTGTATTACCTAACAAATTTCTAAACTTTTTTTTTTGTCGAAAAAGTTAGTAACAAATCGGCTTTTTAAAAAATACTCGCCACTTGAGATAGGCGGTTCAAAAGGTAGGAAACAACTTTTTCTATAGTTAATTTTTCCTGAATGTCATGCATTCAGCCAACGTTCTCTTTGTTCTGCGTCTATTAATTAATTTTTCAACTAAGCAATCCGAATATCAGTTATATTTAGCCACGTTTTTAATGTACGCTAATTATATACTATATTTACTTTTAATGAAGGGAAATTTAATTAATCTATTTACTAAGAAATTTAAACCGGCAGTTTTTAGTGCAAACGTATAATGTGAGTCATTTCAAATGTAACTTAGAGGGGTAGTTTCCTTCCTGTGGACATCGAATTGAAGAGAGTCATTATTTTTAATAACTAGTAGATCTATAAAAGGAAGTTTACTGTTGACTTCTAATTCGTGGGTGAATTTGATTGAATAAACTTCACAGTTCACTCTTTTAATAAAATCATTTACTTTGCATATATTTGTATTAAATACTGCAAAAATGTTGTCCATGTCGAAAGCATACTCTAGGAAAATACTCACTTTCATTTTCTAAATCCGTCTCAAATCTACTCATGAAAAAGTACGCAATGAATGGAGAGAGTGGGTTGCCCATTGCCGCGCCTTCAGCTTGTTCAAAAAATTCATCGTTAAATCGAAAAATATTTTGTTTTATACAAAGATTTGTTAAAGCTAAATATTCTTTGCAAATCTCTTGAATTACCTTGTTCAATTTCAACAAGTGTTCTAAATACGTTAGCGTTTTTTCGTGGGCACGGTAGGAAAGTGCCACCAAAGTAACGGCGACTCAGTGGAATCTAAGGAACACTACTCACAGCGTCTAACATATGATTGCATCTGTCTAATTAAGTATTATAATTGTCATATTATTCCACCTACTCGAGTTATCACATTCCTCACAGTAAGTAATTTAGGCAGTAATATAGGCGTTCCATCAATCAAATTAACCATTGTTTAGTCATTTTCGCTTTTGTTTTCTATAGACATCTAATTCATTACAGCTTGAAGTGAAACCTAACGCACACGATATCTCACATAGAGAGGATGGTGGAATAAATTATGTTATCTGATATATCAGAGTAATTTGTGTATATTATACACATGGGAACATGGCGGGGAATCTAATTATTATAATTGCCGCTCTAATGTGAATTAAAATCATAACCGGGATGTGTGTATGTGTATTTTTTCTGCGTCAAGTACACGATTGTCCTGACACTTACCTGTGATAAACATTGACGTAGTTAGAAAAAGATAAATAACATATTTTGACAGAAAAAGCGCATTGCTGATCAAAGTTGCATAAATTTAACAAAACGGTTCTGGATTTGATGTCGCTTCATGGTTGTCTAAGGAGCGGAGGATAATTTGGGATAATGGTTTATAACTAGGATAATTGTGACACGTGTAACGATTAACTGAATAAATTTAAAACCAAATCTGTGCATAATTAAAAGTCTCGCGTCTTTACATTTTAAGAATCTAATCAAAAAATCTCTACCTATCTTTTTTTTTTTTTTTAATTTCAACAACACACCACGAGGGCTTACAGCCTAAATACTATCGTACCGTGGGTGTTGACAAGGAGGAAAGAGGCAACTTGTTAATTCTGGACTTGAATGTTTGGAGGTTCGGAGGAGAAGGAAAAACATGTGCCGGCAAGGAATTCCACAACTTGGAAGTCCTCGGGACAAAAGAGCGGACATAACAAGATGTTCTAAGTCTGGTGACCTGGACAGTAAAAGGGTGCATTCGCTCTGTTCCCCTAGTGGATCTGTTGGGGGCGGCAGGTGGGGGAATTATGGAGAAAAGCTCCTCTGAGCAGTGCCCGTGCAGATATCTATAAAAGCAAGAGAGGTCACCAACGGCACGTCGGTGGGCAAGGGATGGCAGCCTTTGGGTGAGGGTAGGGTCACCGATGAGACGTATAGCTCTCTTTTGAATGGAGTCCAGGATAGCGAGTGTAGAAGCGGCAGCGGCACCCCAGATGTGGGAGCAGTATTCAAGGTTTGGCCTTATTTGTGAAGTATATAAGGTATAGAGATTAGCTGGTGAAAAGTATTTGCGAGCCCGGAAGAGGAAACCTAGTTTCTTAGCAGACGCTTCCGCAATTGATGTGACATGTTGGTGCCAATTAAGATTTCGATCCACAGAAATGCCAACAAGAGAAAAGGACTCATTACTTTGAATAACTTGGTTGTTCATTGTGATGGGTCTAGTGCTGGTGTATCTCTTGTTAGAAAGAAAACAAGACTTAGTTTTGGTGGGGTTGAATTGTACAAGATTTCTACTTCCCCAGTCTAATATTTTTTGGAGATCCATGGAGACAGAACCCTCCATGAGTCTGCGATCCTCATCTAATTGGGCTAAAGGGATAGGCTCGTCCGCGTAGCTGTGAACTGGGTTGGATGTGCTCGAGAGGAGGTCATTGATGTGGAGAAGACACAAAGTAGGGGCTAAAGCTGAACCTTGAGGAACTCCTGCATTAATTGGATACAGTTTAGAGGAATGGCCGTCCACAACAACAGATATGCTCCTGTTGGAGAGGAAATTTGCTGTCCACATACAGAGTTTTGGTGGTAGGCCATAGGCCGGAAGTTTATTAAGCAGCGCTGCGTGCCAGACCTGGTCGAATGCTTTGGATATGTCTAGAGCAACAATCTGAGATTCACCGTGTTGTTCCATAGACTTGTTCCAAGAATGGGTGACAAAGGAAAGGAGGTCGGCAGTCGATCTGCGCTGACGGAATCCATACTGCCTGTCGTGGATTAGACTGTGTTTTTCAAGAAATTTTAGTAATTCGGTGTTTATATACTTTTCCATCACTTTGGAGACGACTGAAAGGAGAGAAATGGACCTGTAGTTACTGGGAAGCGCTTTGGATCCTTTCTTGGGGATGGGTTGTACTCGAGCAGTTTTCCAGTTACTAGGGAATATGCCTTTATTATAAGATATCTGAAACAGACGAGTCAGGACAGGAGCAAGCTCTGGTGCGCATTTTTTGAGAACAATTGCTGGGATCTCGTCAAGGCCAGAGGCTTTCCTGGTATTAAGAGAAGAGAGCATCTTTCGTACCTTTTTGGTTTTGAAAATGATATCCGTCATTTTATGCGCGACATTGGGGACTGTTGGTGGTTGAACATTTGGAGGTGGGTTGAGAGTATAATTGCCGGCGAACAACGAAGCAAAAAGTTCAGCCTTGCCCAGGGCGGTAGAAACAATTTCATCCCCTGGGACAAGAGGTGGGAACGTGCTTTTGCAGAAATTATTCCCAATAGATTTAGCAAGAGTCCAGAAGGGTTTGCCGCCGTTGGAGCTTAAGAGGACTTTGTTTTTGATGTGGTTATTAAACGAGTTTTTTGCCTCAGAAAGAATGCGGACATAGCGGTTTCTTGCGTCGTTAAATGCTTGACGGTTTTCTTGACTAGATGATTAAAGTCAAGAGTCAAAAGCAAAAGCAAAATCAAAGCTAAAAAGCCTCTGAATGTAAACAAACACTGACATATATAAACTTTGCCTGCTCCACAATCATAACAATGCGCAATCAGCAATAGTCAGCATTCCTCAATATCGCAAACTGCAGTTGCATCATATTTATTAATTGCATAAACATATAACAAGAGCAATTTCAGGTCAATAATTGTAATTTCTATGCGACCTACATAATTATAAATGATATTATTTGGATTTATGCTAACAAATTTTCGTACAAATATTGTAATATGAATTTAATATTAAATAATTTTCACGATTATGAATGCCCTCTTGGATTGGTCTCCTGTTCTATTCTATTCATTCCTTCATAACTGGTACTTTGTAGCACTTGTGACCTAGGTACACGAATTTAAAAAAAATCTTTTTCGTTTGGATACACATTGAATGTCTTTTTGACGGTTATTTTTGTATTCGCCTTTTAGAAAATTTTTGTAGAAAGAATTCGCTGTTGAGGAGATTGATTTTTTCAAACTTTCTTTAAATAAGCACGAACTAGGCGCCTACACATTCCAGATATATATATATATATATATATATATATATATATATATATATATATATATATATATATATATATATATATATATATATATATATATATATATATATACAGGGTGTCCGGAAATTGTCAGCAAAAAATACAGGGGGTTATTCTACTTAAAGAATTAATGCTCCTAGTTCCTATAATAGTTTTTCGAAAACTCGAAAATAACGGAGTTATAGGGTGTCAAAAAAATTTTTTTTTCAAATTTTTTCGATAACTTTTTTTGTCGTGAAACGATTCTTTTCAAATGTGGTGCACACGTAAATAATATCACTCTGTATTTATGTTGCACAACAAACTATTATCGGTCAAAACTAACGCCACATGATCTTGTTGACAGAGAATATTTTCAAAGCACGCTCCGTTAATATTGAAAATGCGATTAGGTGATTTCGTATTCAATCATACCAGTAAATTTTTAAGAACGTTTTTTTCGAAAACGGTTAGTTTTATCGTGATGCAACAAGATGACCTTTTTTTAAGATATTATAATTCACTTTAATCGTGTATTGTTATATTTGAGATAAAGATTCAAGCAAAAAAGTTATGAGTCCTTATCTGTTGGTCAGGGGCAGGTTCGGCCTTTAAATTTAGATATATCCATGTCATATCCAGATCCATTGCAACATAAATACAGAGTGATATTATATACGTGTGCACCAAATTTGAAAAGAATCGATTCACGACAAAAAAAGTTATCGACCAAATTTTAAAAAATAATTTTTTTTTGGACATCCTATAACTCCGTTATTTTCGAGTTTTCGAAAAACTATTATAGGAACTAGGGGCATTAATTCTTTGAGTAGAATAGCCCCCTGGATTTTTTTCTCACAATTTCCGGACACCCTGTATGTATATATATATATATATATATATATATATATATATATATATATATATATATATATATATATATATATATATATATATATATATATATATATATATATATATATATATATATATATATATATATATATATACAGGGTTAGGCGCCAAGCGTTTCTGTTAGAAGTTTCTCAATAACCAAACCGAATTTAATTCGGAAAATTTCTATTTCTAGGTCTTAGGCCAAGCCCAATTAAACTAAAATATTTTTGCTCACGTGACACTTTCGGTTCTACCGAAAATGTCCATCAACTTCGTTATTTTATATGCGAATTGCCACTTTTTGATAGAATTTTGAATTATACTCGTAATTTAAGGTGGACTTTCACTGGAATACTTTGTGTCTAAAATTAACCATTTTCAAAATATTTCGTTTTTTTTTCAAAATTTTTTGCAGAATCATAGTTGCACTTTTCACCTGATAACTTAAAGGAAAAATAATTTACAAGATTAATCTTTTGCGGACAACACTTCAGTATGTGTACCTTTACCACACATATTACAGTTTTGCGTTGCAACATACAGGGTAATAGAAATTGACTTGGCAACTTGACAAAATTCAACACATCAAAACTTGCGTTTTTCGAAAAGGACATCCTGTATTTTATTAACAAAGTTAATTGGCATTTCGAGTCGCTTTAGATTTACATTAACATTCCCTATACCCAAATCTAACCACTTTTGGCCGGACGAAAATCCTCACGTCACAAGAACCAACTATTGTCAAGACCGTTGACCATTTAATGTATTTTGTGCCATAAAAAATTATACGTTTACCTCATTATCAACACTTGGCTTTCCGTTTTTGGGGATAAAGCTCCCGTAACTTGAACCATTCTTCAATAATCTCTTTACTGTGTCCAGACTAGGCTTCGGTCTATCTGGATACTTTTCGGTGAAAACACCAAAGCCTCTGACTTAATTGACCGTGACCCGACTACTTTCACTCATAATGAAGCAGGTAGACGGAACGATACATACAACAAAAGACTTGCAACAAACTGCCAGATCCCTCTGAGGCCTGGACTTGAACACACTGAGACCTTAGAGACGATCTGCAGAAGGAATCTGGGAGTAGGCAGATTGATGCCCCGTAATCGAGCTACAACAACCCAACCCACCTTTGTCCACCGCTCTAAGGAGTAGGCAGACAGTTTGCTTCACTTTATGTGGCTACAACTCATTATTTAATAACAAATCGGCCGATTTACCAACTTTTTTTTTCAGTAAAGTACTCCAAAAGATCCACATCCTGATATGCATTATTTTAAGATTTGCTTTTTCTATAGCCTACTAATGACTAAAGCATGTTAGGATTTTTTTCTACGAAAAAAACAACTATCGCTATCTATTTAGGCACATCTGTAAGCCACAAATCCCAAGTTTCAATATCTTATACCGAATGTTCCCAACTTGAGTGCAAACGTAGATTTTTTAATGTTTTGCACTCAAGTTGTGTACACTCGGTATAAGTTACGATATTGAAAGATGTGATTTGTGGCTTACAGATGTACCTAAATCGATAGAGGTAATTGTTGTTTTTGTCAAGAAATGCCTAATATGCTTTAGTCCTTTTTGAGATTTAATTTGTTAGCGTAGTAGGCCATGTAAAAAAGCGAACCTTAACATATTGCATACCAGTATGTGGAGCTTTGGAGAATTGTATATAAAAATTTTTTTTTTGAAAATCGGCCGACCCGTTATGAAACAATGAATTGTCCCACTTAAAGTGAAACACACTGTTTATCTATATATATATATATATATATATATATATATATATATATATATATATATATATATATATATATATATATATATATATATAAATTGAAAGTGACCCCGGATGTGGGTTCCAGAGGTCCTAGATCGAACTCATTTGAAGAAAATTTTTCAAAATTCAAAAGTCGGGATCTTCCCATTAGTCAATTTGTTCTAAGAAAATTCACTAATATGAAAAAATTTACTGTCTATGATAATAGTACTATGCCTGTACTTATTTATTAAGTCCTCCCGCACTTTTCTAATAATGGCATCGTCTTTATAGATTTCGGCCCCGAACGTTAACCCAGGTCGATAAATAGATTAGAAAGTCTGGACGCAGCAAGTGCGTTATGGTAGTGAATTTTCATAGATATGATCTGACACCAAACATTTTTTCAAAATTAAATGCCTATACTAGCTTTTTTTGTAGCTTAGAGGTCTAATTTTTAATACATAGTTTACTTTTTATAACATAAACCCACGTACCAAATTTGGTTTGCACAACTTTGTTATTTTCTTACATAAAAAATTTTCCTGAAATAAAACCCAAAATTTTCCAGGAAAAACTGAAGGGATTTTTCTGGCTAACGAACTTCCAACCAACATCCAAGCCACTTGCAAAAGGAACGCACTCACCATAGTCAATAAAAATCCGCCCATTATTTTCTGAGCTATAGATGCGATATATATATATATATATATATATATATATATATATATATATATATATATATATATATATATATATATATATATATATATATATATATATATATAACGTTTTCAAAATTCAAAAGTCTCCCCATTTGTTAATTTTTTCTACAATTCACTAAAAATAATGTAAAATAGAAAAATAACTCTAGCGAACATTATCTGATTAAAACCATGCTCACTTATCAATTCCTGTCGATATGATGTTTTATAAGCTGTTAATAATTTTATAGACTTCACTTTAATAATCTATTTCAGCTTCAGAGCTTTCTATTTTATAGTCTTCCTGGATAAAGAAGTTACAGTTTTCAACTCTTCCGGATACTTAACACATTACTATAATGCACAAACGAAGTTAAATCCCTTGAGAAAAACTTCAATATAGATAACCTTAATGTTATGCTAATCGATCAATGAAACTGAAATCACTCATGCATATTTTCATTGCGTCATTAAAGACAATTGTTACATAGAAAATCACTTTTCACATTAACAACATAAAGCGTTTTCCATATAGTTGGCAGTAGCAACAAAACCACAAAACGCATCAGGGTTTTAGTTTTACGATGACGTTAAAATGTTAAAATGTGTATTGTCTTTCATCCGTCGGTCACACCTGACAGTTGTAAAACACGGAGAACAGATAGTTTCCCAGCCTTAAAACAATTACCTACACTATTGTGAGGATCCACAAAAATGCTTAGGTTTCATTTTTAATTAGCGCATTAAAAAATCAGGAAGTTGGTGTTTGCGCACTTGGTTCTATTACCAGAGGCGTACTGCGGAAAGTAGTATAGAGACTGATTCATAAATAATTGTAAATCTCAGAACTGGAGGTACGAGAAACAGAATTATCCAGCCCAACATGCTTCATACAAATGTTGCTGGTTTGGGAGATAAGGGTATTCAATGTTAGAATTTCATTTTTAAATTTGTAAACGAATTTAAAAGCTTCCGTGGTTAAAGTTTTAAAATTAGCAGCTTTATGTTTTTGTCATGAAAAATAAGAATCCTCAAATAATTTTATGTTTATCATAGAAGGTTCTGGGTATACCACGCTTTTTTTTTGTTCCCTCAGGGCTCGTCCGCGGCCCTGCCGCCCCGATAGCACTGCAACCTTTGGTTGATTGTGCATACCCTTAGTCTTACTCCACCCATTCCAAAATCACTGTGCCTTGAACTAGTCTGCACAGCGATTGGTAGTGTGAAGTTTTATATTGTTCTGTCTTCGGTCTAGACTGACCGTAGATCAGTCGTCTTTTGCGGTCCAGAGCTTTACACTCGCACAAGATGTGCTGGGCTGATTCCTCCCCCTCGCAGCAGAGTTTGCATGTCAGGTCCTCTTCGAATAGCCCCATTTTATGCAGGTGTTTCTTGACGGCCATGTGTCCCGTCAAGAGACCTGTTGTGTTTCTGAGCTGTCCTCTGCTAAGATTTAGCAGCTCCACAGCTCTCTTTGAACTGGGTCCGTCAATTATTGACTTCCCATGTCTGAGCCCTGGACAGTCCGCCCAGTACACCTTGTGTTGGTTTCTGACCCAGGACTTAATGGCTCCCCTGGCAGTGCTCTTTAACACGCCCAGAGCCGGTTCTGGTCCCATAAATGGTTCTGATGACCCTCTCTTCGCGAGACTGTCAGCTTCTTCATTGCCTTTGACCCCCGAGTGACCCGGCACCCAGATGAGGGTCACCTTATTCTGCCCAGCCAGGTCGCTCGTCTCGTCTCGGTACTCACTCACCAGCCAGGAATTTACCCGTGGGCTACTTAGTGCCTTAAGGGCTGCCTGGCTGTCTGTGGCTATGAGGATCCGCTTGTTGGTGTAGCCCCTCCTCTTGTTCTCCCGCACACAGTGCAGGATGGCGTATATCTCGGCCTGAAACACCGTTGCATGGGCTCCGAGGGAAATACTATGACTTACCCTCGGTCCTTCTGAGTAAACACCTGCCCCCGTCCCACGCTCCCCGCCGGATTAATTCGGGAACCAGACGAGCGCGTTCCGTGGTATGCCCGGCGTCTCCTCCCGCCAAGCCTCGCGGTCGGGGATTTGCACTGTAAAGTTGTTTTTCCTGCACACTCGCGGGCTCGCGAAGTCTGACCTCATTTCAAGCATGGGCTCCTTCACGATGTCCTGAATTTTTCAGTGGCCCCTGAAGCCTGGGTTGATCTTCAGTCTACCATTGCAGGCTACTCTGTATAGTCCTATCCTGGCCTCCCCCATAATAAGTAAGTGTGTGGGGGGGGGGGGGGGCAGATCCAGCAACACCTCCATGGCGGCTGTGTACAGCCAGTGGGCTATACTAGATCTTAGTCCCCACGTTTTTCGATATAGCCGCCTAGTGACGGCTAAGGTCATGACTGCCTTACGCAGTATTTTTCCAATGTGACCATTCCAGGTTAGCTTAGAGTCCAATACGATCCCAAATTATTTTACCTCCCTGGCCATTGGAACGCTCCTACCGTATAGAGTGAGAGTTCTGTGGCTGTCGCACTTCCTCCTCCTCGTAAACGGCACGACGGTTGCTTTCTCCGGGCTCACCCCGAGCCCTTGATCAACCGTCCACCCTTCCACCACTTTCAGTGCAGTCTGCATTCGCTCCCACACTGCCTGTGTGACCTTTCCTCGGACTATGGTGACAATATACCACCTTGCTTTGGTAAATCGTGGCGTCGTATTTTCATAAAAAAATTCACTAATGAGATCGCGACTTTTGAATTTTGAAAAAAAAATTCTTCCACTGAGTTCAAACTAGGCCGCCTAAAACACGTATCCGGGGTCACTTTTTATTTTCAGATGTTTATACAGGGTGATTCCGGAGGATTGGGAAGTATTTAAGGGATAGATTCAGGGGGTCACAATAAAATAAACACAAAAGTTTTAGTTAAAATAACTGCAGTGAAATTTTTTTATTGATTTTTATTTTATCTATATTCAAAAGGAAAAATGTCTGGATGGAGCAAGTGCGTTATGGTAGCGAATTTTCGTAAAAGTATTTTTAATGTCAAATATGTCTTGTTTTTTAAAGACGGACGCTTGGTTGGCAGTATAACCTATATAGTAGGAACAATGTAGCATATTTCATTAAATTAGTTTTGTTGTTTTAAAAAGTTTGCCGAAAATAAACTTAAAAATTAAAAAAAAAACTGGTCCGATTTTCCTGGCCAACGAACCTCCCCAAGCTACTTACACACCTATCAAGATATATTTAGTTACAAACAGCTTAGGACCAAAATTGAAAAAAAATCACCTTTATTTACAGAAATTACCTTCAGTAATGTTACAGTAAATTATATTTTCACAAACACTCGACAAGTTTTTTTTTTACAATAACTTACGAAATATTTATTATTAATTACCAACATATCACAAAAATCTTACAAAAAATGATTTCTACGGAAACACTAAAAGTATTTCTGGGAAAACTTTTCAAATTCAGCCACTATTTGAGAGTACCTCTATACAGCAACTCGATTTTTTCGACGATAATCCAAACAAAAAGCTCTCTGCATCCGTCATTTTCATGGGGCTTCGCAACCTATATTGGTAAAAGCACCGTATCACAATTTGTGATATATGTTTGTGATATGTGCCAAAAACTTGAAAAGTTGCAGAACAATGAAAATAATTCAAAAACGTTGAACGATATAATTTCTTTTCCTTACGAATTCGATGGAAAATACTATTTCTATTAAAAAAAAGAAAGTGTGTATCACCAACGACTCACGGGTCACCCTTTGATTGTCAAAATGTGTTTATAAGATGCAGTTCGAGACACCACCCTATAATTAACGTATATCAATTTCTCTCATAACTTGTATAATAACAGATATATTGAACTTTACCGTAGAAATGCATCACTCTGTATATGCATGAACTGAAAATGACCCCGTGTATGGGTTTTAGGGGTTCTGGTACGCGCTCATTTGAAGAAATCTTTTGAAGATTCATGAGTCTCGGTCTTCTCAATAACCAATTTTTTATACGAAAATTTGCTAATATATAGACTATTAAGCCATAAACTCCATAGCTGAAACAACTGCCATCGCATCAGAAAGAGGGTCTACTTGAAATGGATTTTCCGAAATTATTTTAGTAAAATGAAGGACAATAGTGGTTGAAGCTGAAACATAAGGCTTTGTAAAACGCTCTTATTATGACATTTGTTCTACATAATTCCTGTTTGTTTCAGATTCGTTGTCTGAAAATTGCAGGTTTTGACGTTTCAAGTCACGACTTTGACGTTTTAAGAAGAAAAAGTATAAAATTGTCAACACATTTTTTCTACTACTTCTTGAGTTTTTGCGTCAAAAAACTTAAGCGTTGTGTGAAATATTCAATTGGTTTTGTTAATCACAGAAAATATCTTGTTCTTGTGTTTTCTTCTGATCACCAGTGGCACCCAATTTTTTTTTCTTCAAATGCCTATAACTCTTTTTATTTTAACTTAGAGATCTGAATTTTGGTATGTACGGCAAGTTCGGTTCGATTTTCCTGGCTAACGAACTTATCCAAGCCACTTTCACAGGGAACGTACTTACCAATTTTCATCAAATCGCCCCAATATTTTTTGAGTTATCGGTACGATAGATATATATATATACAGTGTGGAACAGCCAAATGGAATAAATTCGATAACGGATAAATGAGGGCGTGTTGGGAAAAACGCTTGGACACGTCGATTTGTATTTTTAACTGCGCATCTTTTTCAAGAAAAAAAAATTATATAGGGTGCGTCATGTGACAGTGGCCAATACCAACTTTCTTATTTTAAATACAAGCCCCTGTATATTATTAATTTTTTGGATTCTTCAGAAAATTCTAGACATAATTCATGTACAATGTCCTATACCTATCTTCAACTGTTTCGGAAATATTAAGTATTTTCAGATTTATTACAAAAATTAACATTAAAAATAGAAAATTATTTTATTTCACAAATTCGCTACATTGCATTCAATACTTATTTCCCATTCAGCTCTTGATAATGAGAAAGTAAACAAAAACCATTCCTGCGTTTCTTTTTACTGATATGAAATGAAACAAAAACAAAAACAGTTTTCTTTCTGTTCGTATAAAACTCGTAGCCTTAGCAACTTGTTGTCTGCCTGCATGACAGTAGTGATTAGTGTCAGTGCTATTGTCGTTTGAATTTCGTTAACTGTACGTAATAATATCAGAAAAATGGTTCATTTAACAGAAATGCACAAAATAACCATTCTACAAATGATTGGTTATGGAGATAACACACGGACACAGATGGAAGTGTCTCGCTTATTTCACGAAAAATTTCCAAATTTGCCGCCTGTATCCCAAGGAACAATTAGCAAAATAGAAAAGCAGTTTCGCGAGCTTGGTCATGTGAGACAGATAAAAAAAGTAGCTGCCAATGCAGTAAGTGATGATACGAAATTGGATATTACGCTTGAGTTTCAAGAAAACCCACATACTTCTGGTCGACAAGCAGCCCAACTATTCAACGTTAGCCACACAGCAATTTTTCGAACATTAAAGGAAAGTAAAATGCATCCCTATAAAATGATACCAACTCAGGAGCTCATGGAGGACGATTTCGATAGGAGAACGTATTTTTGTGAACACATGATGGCAATGTTAGATAACAATGTGATCCAATTAGAAGATGTTTTGTTTTCTGATGAGAGCACATTTACACTTCACGGTCATGTTAATCGTCAAAATTGCCGCTATTGGTCTAATGAGAATCCTCATTGGATGAGAGAGGAACATACGCAATATCCTGAAAAAGTTAATGTTTGGGCAGGAATTGTTGGAAATCATATCGTAGGTCCCTTTTTCATTGATGGCAACTTGAATGGGGATAAATATTTAGAACTGCTCCAAAATAATGTCGTGCCAACTTTGACAAACTTATATCCAGATCCAGCAAACCCACAAGTTCCTGCCAATAAAATATGGTTTCAGCAAGATGGAGCACCGCCCCATTACCAAATCAATGTCCGGCAGTACCTGAACCAAATTTTTCCAAATCGGTGGATAGGGAGGCGCGGATCGATAGAATGGCCAGCACGATCTCCTGATCTGTCGCTATTAGACTACTTTTTGTGGGGATATGTCAAAAGTATTGTATACAAAACTAAGCCCCTCAACTTAGATGACTTAAAAAGACGAATCACGCTTGCGATTAGATCAGTCACGCCTGAGATGTTGAGTAATGTTAGAAGACATTTCTATACCAGATTAGCATGTTGCCAAGATGTTCGTGGCGAGCATTTTGAACATTTACTACATTGACATTAATTTTTTTTTGTTTTTTTAAATTATTAAGAAATAATCAGTATTTCTTATTAGAATTTGTGAAATAAAATAATTTTCTATTTTTAATGTTAATTTTTGTAATAAATCTGAAAATACTTAATATTTCCGAAACAGTTGAAGATAGGTATAGGACATTGTACATGAATTATGTCTAGAATTTTCTGAAGAATCCAAAAAATTAATAATATACAGGGGCTTGTATTTAAAATAAGAAAGTTGGTATTGGCCACTGTCACATGACGCACCCTAAATAATTTTTTTTTCTTGAAAAAGATGCGCAGTTAAAAATACAAATCGACGTGTCCAAGCGTTTTTCCCAACACGTCCGCATTTATCCGTTAACGAATTTATTCCATTTGGCTGTTCCACACTGTATATATATATATATATATATATATATATATATATATATATATATATATATATAAATATATATATATATATATATATATATATATATATATATATATATATATATATATAATGTAATGACAATCCTTATTTACCACAGCTATCCTATCATTGTTAAGTTTACTGTATTCATATCTTCGAACATTCTATATGTATTTGTTTATTATGGAACAATAAATAATTTATATATATATATATATATATATATATATATATATATATATATATATATATATATATATATATATATATATATATATATATATATATATATATATATAATAACTTAGATCTCCTCATTAGAGAATTTTACGAAAAATTCGCTAATTAGGAAATATGAATGTCATAGACGGTAAATATTTAAAGAACATTTTCATCCCACCACTTCAATAGACTTGTTTGCTCTGTTACTGATGGTGCGAATAGGACGATTAATAGGGTCGCGATTATTTCTTATTAAAGCGACGGCATTCCTAATGCAATCAAGTTATACTTCCTTGTGTCTACTTTAATGGGGTACACCAACGACTTCATCCACCCCCAAACAAAATAATCAAGTGGGTTTAGGTCTGAAGATTTTGCTGGCCAATTTATTGGACCTCTCTACAAATCCATCGTCCAGGAAAATGATCGTCTAAAAGATTTCGTACTTGCAGAGTAAAGTGGGGAGGGGCCCCACTTTGTTGGAAGTATAACCGTTGTCGAATTTTTAAAGGAACATCTTCCAAAATTTCCGATAAATTATTTTCTAGGAGATGTAAATATCCTTCCGAAGTAAGACGCCCATCCAACAACGGACCCACTAACTGACCATTTATTAGGCCACACTAAATATTTATGCTGTATCGATCCTGAAAATTGCTTCCATGAGGGTTTTCTTCTGGCCATCGGTGTTCATTGTGAAAATTATTTACACCATTACGAGTGAATTGAACCTCATCACTGAATAAAACGTACTCACTTATGCTCGAGTTTTGACGAATACATTCACAAAATTGTAAGGTTGAAACGTTATCGCCATGTTCTAGACTGGACTTGGAAAGGCTTTAAACTATTTTTCTTGAGCGTATTGAAAACGGTTTTCTGTGACATTCTGAGTTGATTTACAATCCTCCTCGGGTTCTCTTCAACAATGTTGAGACCGTTTTCTTCGGTTCGTACGTCAAGATCTTCTCTTTTACTAAAAATCCTTGCACTTGAAAAAACACCAGTTTCCTAGGCGCTATTGAAAAATCTTTGAAAAAGTTTTCTATAAGGAACCCTTCGGTTTGGAAATCGTCGTCGATATTCGTTAACTGAGTTTCCGTTACAAAACCCATCAACAAAAATCATAACCGCGTGTTCCCTATGAGTGATTATTTGAGGAAGTCGTAAGTAAAGCAGTTAATGTAAAACTGACAGATAACTAATTCTGACAAATCACTCAAAATTGATTTCCACAGATCACCCAGATGACATGTAAATATTTTTTTATTTTTTTTTAATTTCAACAACACACCACGACGGCTTACAGCGTAAATACTATCATACCGTGGGTGTTGACAAGGAGGAAAGAGGCAACTTGTTAATTCTGGACTTGAAGGTTTGTAGGTTCGGAGGAGAAGGAAAAACATGTGCCGGCAAGGAATTCCACATTCCTAAAATGCGTCAATATATAGAACATCTTGTTATACCCGCTCTTTTGTCCCGAGGACTTCCACTTGGAAGTCCTCGGGACAAAAGAGCGGGCATAACAAGATGTTCTATATATTGACGCATTTTAGGAATTCTTAAGTAAACCAGTTAATACCAAACTTACAGATAACTATTCTGACAAATCGGTCAAAATTGATATGTTAGCAAAACAGGAAAACGTTTGATTAAAAAAAAATTGTTTCCAAAAAAATGTTAAAAAATTATTTATCTCAAGAATGGCTGACATTTGACATCTAACTTATGTGTTTATTTTACTTAGTTTGACCCCCTGAATCTACCTCTGAAATACTTCCCATTTCTCTGGAATCACCCTTTATATGTAGGTATATATATATATATATATATATATATATATATATATATATATATATATATATATATATATATATATATATATATATATATATATATATATATATATATATATATATATATATATATATATATATATATATATATATATATATATATATATATATATATATATATATATATATATATATATATATTACTTATATACGTGCACAACGGAGAGACATAATATAGGAATGATTATATAGCGTTTTTTATCTTTGATTCCATAATATGTTATAAATAGAGGGAAAATAAGTAAATGAGCATAAACATATGACAGCTGACCGTGCTGCCAAGGCTTCATTCCATTGGCACAAAAAGGGTTGTATTATATTGAAAGGGTAAACGTGTTAATTTAAAATCAGCAGCTTTTCTGCCATATAATAGTAGCCGATGAAGTTGTCATACGTTTTTAGGATTTACACAGAGACTGTTACTGAAGAATGAAACTTTTATTAACTAAATTCATCAACTGAAACACCTTCAACATTCGCAAATTGATTTCACTGCTGTACACCTTGAACTTTGAGGAGGTCTTTTATTTGAAGTCAGACTTTATGGGTATTTTCAACTTTAATGTAGGCAACTTGACTTGAAAGGCCATTTCTGCAGTAATTATGACTATCTGGATAATCAGAAAGCAAGTTTAGGATATCTTAGTGCCCAAAATATTTCCTGTGTTGTACTGCAGTTAGATTGGTAATATATATGTAATCTAGACCTCATAAGAAGAGCTCCAATTTACTATACGACAGAGACCTCTTGCAAGATAAATCACCTCAAAATAGGTGTTTTCGGTACCTGGAGTTATTAGTCAGTTTTTAGTCAAATTCATGGTACATTTTGACCTAAAACTTACCAATTGTAGAATTGAAACTGAAAATTATATTTAAATATGTTTATAGGTAAAATTGAACCAAATTTTTCACAATTTATTTACTTGTAAGTGACTGACTTTGGAGTAATTTTAATAGTAAAAAATAGGCTAATTGGGAGCTACATTCTCAAATTTGTAGTGATTTTGACAATCAAGCCCACATTTTGGTTACTTATAACTAAATTACAACTTGGTTAAGTTATTTGGACTCGAGAGCTGGTTAACATGCCTTAATTTATTGTTTGAGACAAATACACACCAATTTTCAGCATATATAAAATTGTTTTGTCTCAAAATTTAATTACTTTGCTACGGCGTATCATCTATATAGCTTGATACAGTGTAAAGATGCTAACAGAGCTATAAAAACGCTTGTGTCGATAGGACTTAATAGGCCTGTAATTGAGGAATAAAATAAAAAACAAATTTCACCAAAAAAAAACCTAAGGAAAGAAAACATTTGTTTGTTTTTCTTGTTTTACAAGTCCCCTAACGGACAAGTCCGATTTTCTTGCTCTACAAGTATAATAATAAAACAACTGCATTTTCCACTTCATATAATCACAAGAAAGACAAACAACAGCTAAGAAAAGTTACACTTCTTTACAATAGACTTGACTTGATAAATTATTTTTCTCTGCTCTTTATTTGACTTCTGCATTGATATATTCTCTGAAAACAAATTATCTTGGAGTTACAACACACCCTTCACATCCTTTGTCGATTTTTCTCGTCCTGTGGACCCTCATTTCCACATCATCTTGACAAATAAGACAGATTATTTGTCCACTTCGCCCCACCAATTGATTTACATCGATTGACCTTACTTTTTGTGTCGCTTCTTGCTCTGCGATAGACATCAACGAATTTTGTTTTTCGTCTAAAGCCGATAGATTTATTTGTAACCATCCTAGGAAAAAATTGTCACTTTTATAGCTGCATAGATTCACTCAGGAACTAGAGCTTAAATTATTCAACATCTATATATATATATATATATATATATATATATATATATATATATATATATATA
This sequence comes from Tillus elongatus, assembly GCA_964006375.1. NCBI lineage: Eukaryota > Metazoa > Arthropoda > Insecta > Coleoptera > Cleridae > Tillus > Tillus elongatus. Next base: position 176,793,432 of record OZ023265.1, read on the forward strand.
TATATATATATATATATATACATATATGTATATGTATATATATATATATATATATATATATATATATATATATATATATATATATATATATATATAATTATATATATACAGGGTGTGGCTCCAAGAGTTTCTGTTAGGAGTTTCTCAATAACCGAACCGATTTTAATTCGGGCAATTTCGATATCTAGGTTTTCGGCCAGCCCAATTAAACGTTATTTTAAGTACAGTTTGCCATTTTTTAATAGAATTTTGAATTCTACTAGCAATTTGAGGTAGACTTTTACTAGCATACGTGTCTAAAATTAACCATTTTCAAATATTTTGTTTTTTTAGAAAATTTTTGCAAAATCATAGTTGCACTTTATACCTGATAACTTAAAGAAAAAATCAGCTACAGCATTAATCTTTTGCACACAACACACCAGTATGTGTACCTTCGCCACACGTATTACAGTTTTGCGTTACAACATACAGGGTGATAAAAATTCTCTTTTTAATAGAACTGTGAATTTTACTCGTAATTTAAGGTAGAGTTTCACTAGCATACTATGTGCTTAAAATTAACCATTTTCAAAATATTTCGTTTTTCTCGAAAATTTTTGCAGAATCATAGTTGCATTTTATACCTGATAACTTAAAGAAAAAATAAGCAACAAGATGTATATTTTGCACACAACACACCAATATGTTTACCTCCACCACACGTATTACAGTTTTGTGCTACAACATACAGGGTGATAGAAATTGACTTGGCAACTTGACGAAATTCAACTGACCAAAACTTGCGTTTTTCAAATAGGACACCCTATATATTATTAACTAAGTTAATTGACATTTAGAGTCTCTTTCGATTTGCATTAACATTCCCTGTACCTAAATCTAACTGTTTTGGAGATAAATACATATTTATTCGAATCAAGGTTGCAAACTTGTAACAAGAGTGGCCTTTGGAATTCAACCAAGTGACGTTTGCATGCTAGAATTGCACGCGGTGAAGTTTGTTATCGAAATTACAAAATATGCCCTGAATAGTGATAAGAATGGCCAATTTAGGGCATACAATCTATGATTTTATGGAGCTATTAATTATTTATGGTGAATGTCATCGAATAATTGGTTTCACATGTCATCCTTTCTCCGAAAAGTATCCAGATAGGCCGAAGCCTAGTCCGGACACACTAAAGAGATTATTGAAGAATTGTTCAAGTTACGGAAGTTTTATCCCCAAAACGAGAAACCGAAGAGAAGTGTTGATAATGAGTGTGTGTGTGTCACACCGATAACTCAAAGAATATGACGCCGATGATGATCAAATTTGGTGAATACCTTTCTTTTGCATGTGGCTTGGACAAGTTCGTTAGCCAGGAAAATCTGCTCAGTTCAAATAGATTAAACAAAACTTTGTTTTAATTAGATAGCGGATTCCCTGGTCCGTACCATTTCTGAGCTGACCTTTAATGTATCTAATTTTGACCACGCAATTACAATGCATGTTTGTAAGAAAAGAAATTCGGGATGCAGCAAGTGCGTTATAGTAGCGATTATTTTTTATTAAAATCTCTTCAATTTAAATAGATTAAGCAATCCTTTGTTTTAATTAGGTAGTCGGATACTCCCCGTGCATGCCAGCTCTGACCTGACCTTTATTGTATCGTATTTCGACCACGCAATTTTAATGCATGTTTGTAAGAAAATAAATTGGAGACGCAGCAAGTGCGTTATGGCTGCGAATTTTTATTAAATGCTTAAAATTTGTATAGCTCAATTTGCTAATAACCTATAAGGTTCGTTGGCTAGGAAACTACGTTTTTCGGGAACATTTAAAGTTTTTTTAGATTTTTTTTTTACATTTTCAAACAGTAAAGTTATGTTGATGATACATGGCACATTGTTTCTAGTATATAGGCCATACTGGTTACCAAATTTGATGTGTGCTTTCTTTAAAAAAACACATATTTGCTATTTAAAACATTTTTATGAAAATTCACTGCTATAACGCACTTGCTGCGTCCAGACTTTTTTCAAAATGCAAAAGTCGCGATCTCCTCGTTAGTGAGTTTTTTAAAGAAAATTCCGAAAAAAAAAACTCTCCATACGGGGCGGACTTTATTGATTGGTGAGGATAGGTCTACGACCCAAAAAACTCTGGGCGCAGCAAGTGCGTTATGGAAGTGAATTTTCATAAAAATATTTTTAATTACAAATATATCGCTCTAATGCGAGCAGGCATCAATTTGGTTACCGGTATAACCTATATAGTAGGAACAATGTACTATATTTTATCAAAATAATTATTTGAAAATGTACAAAAATTTTCCGAAAATAAACTTTAAATGTTTCTGAGAAAACTGGTCTCCTAGCTAATGAACCTTAGGTTAATAGCAAATTGAGTTATGGAAATTTGAAACATATAATGAAAATTCGCAACCAAAACGCCCTTGCTGCATTCATACAGAAATTTTCCGGAAAATAAAGTTAAATGTTGGTTTCCTAACCAACAAAACTTACGTTAACAGCAAATTGAGTTATTGAAATTTGAAGAATTTAATGAAAATTTGCTACCAAAACGCACTTACTGCATCCAGATGTTTTCTTACAAACATGCATCATATTTCGATAAAAAATGCTAAAATGCAGTAACGAATTTGTTCTACGAAAATTAGCTAAAAATTATAGACCGTTAAACCATAAACTTCACTAAACCTACAGCGAAAGCATCAACTTAAACTAAACCGACAGCCAAAGCATCAGAAAAAGCGTCTATTTGAAATGAATTTTCTGTAAATATTTTAGTAAAATGAAGGGCAATGACGGTTGAATCTGAAACTTAAGGGTTCACAGAACACTCTTCTTGCAACATTTTCTTTTGACAATCCGTATTTATTTCACGTTCTTTGCATAAACATTGCCAATTTTGACGTTTTAAATTGAGAGTTTGAAGTTTTAAATTGCGAGTTTGATGTTTTGAAGAAAACTTCAAAATTCGTTGCTTTAGCTGCCCGTAACTTTTTTGTCCTTAAATTATAGACCTAAATTTTGGTACATGGTTCACTCTTTATAATGCAAATACGCGTACCAAATTTGGTTGTTTTCACTTTGTTATTTCCGTAAAAATGATTTTTTTTAGAAAGAGAACACAACATTTTCCGGGAAAATCTGGTCAGATTTTCCTGGATAACAAACTTAACCAAGCCACTTGCAAAAGGAATGTACCCACCAAATTTTATCGAGATCGGTCTATTATTTTTTGAGTTATCGGTATGATATATATATATATATATATATATATATATATATATATATATATATATATATATATATATATATATATATATATATATATATATATATATATATATATAACACGGATCTCCCCATTAGTGAATTTTTTAAAGAAAATTCACTAAAAAAGAAACTTTGAATCACCAAGACTTATGGGCCATCCTGTAGTTGTAGAAATATTTTTTTAAGATGTAGCTTAAGACACCCTATAATTAATGTACACAATTTTTTTTTCGTATCTTGCATAATGACGGATATATTAAGCTTTAAAGATTTTTTACGAAAATTCGACAAAAATGATATACCATTAACCGATAAACTATATAGCCAACACTACTGCTAAAGCATCAGCAAAAGGGTCTATTTGAAATGAATTTTCTGGGAATATTTTAGTAAAATGAAGGACAATGACGATTGAAACTAAGACTTCAGGCTTTGTAAAACATTATTCTTGAGACATTTTCCTTCCATAGCTCATATTAGTTTCAGGTTCATTGCCTAAATATTATCAATTTTGACGTTAAAAATCGCGACTTTTGACGCTTTGAGAAAAATCCAAATTTATTTTTCTTTAAATGCCTGTACCTTTTTTGTCCTTTTACCTACAGAGCTAAATTTTGGTAGGCTACTTACCTAAAATGTTATAAACCCGCGTACCAAAATTGTTGCCCTTACTTTGTTAATTACGGAGATATAAATTTTTTTCGAAAGAAAACACAAAATTTTCCGGGAATTGCGAAGGGAAGGTACTCACCAAATTTTATCAAAAACGGTCCATTATTTTTTTAGTTATAGGTGTGACACATAAATATATATATATATATATATATATATATATATATATATATATATATATATATATATATATATATATATATATATATATATATATATATATATATATATATATATATATATATATATATAAGCATATAAAGTCTGAAACCGACCTCGGATTTGGGTTCCAGCGGTCCTAAATAGCGCTTATTTGAAGAAATTTTTTCAAAATTCAAAAGTCGGGATCTCCTCATTAGTTAATTTGTTTTAAGAAAATTCATTAAAATGTGTTCTGTGGGCCCTTTTCAGCGTTCATTTACAGAAATTTTGAAGAAAGTCGGGATCACTTACCTCTCTATTGATAAATTATTGCTAATAAAAATTTCCTAAAAGAAACTACCCAATAAACATTGTGATTTGATACCAGAATGTGGATATTTAAAAAGCAAGCTGCACAATGTAGTAACGAAGTAATGATAAGTTATAAAGAATTATTTGTCCGGCTGAACGGCAATTACGGTATATTTCTTCGACTGGCAACTCATTCTAGTGGTTATTACCAGAGAGATGGCAACGATAGGAAGTGAAGAACTGTATAACGGAAGTACGCACGTGAGTGCCGTGAAGATTATCTATCAGATGTCGAGGAGTTAATGGCTTTCTGAAACACCTGACCAAAAATACTATACTTGTATATATCCACTTAAGAAACCACTAAGCTCCTGGATAACTGCAGCTAATTTATCATATATAAAAAGGAAGAAGGGAGTTTATTAATTATTTTTAAAATGCGTGTTACGCATCGAACTAAAGGGTGATGCGGCACGATTTCGATTATCAGAGCATTTGGGCAAAATGTCAGATTCTCCAAAATATAGCTAATGGAAAGTATTGTTATATATATATATATATATATATATATATATATATATATATATATATATATATATATATATATATATATATATATATATATATAATATAATAATTCATAATTGGTTTTGTTGCTTTTCTATTTTTGAGGCTTTTGCAAGTTTTTTATACACTTGTTTCACCTGAGAATATGATGGTTATTTTAAGGAATTTACCTGTATTCCAATTTTCACCCCTTAGATAACATTATGAACTGTACGACATTTGTATATACAGGATGGCGCATTGAAAACGTAACAGGCCGATTTGTGCCCAGAGAAATTCTTTTTTTCAGAAACGCTGAAACAAGTCAATTTTAATATTGAGGGGGACATGTTTTGACATAAAACTCAACTTTGTCACATCAACCCCTTAAGGGTGGTGATAACAACCCTTGTATTTTAAATAGGGAACATGGGTCGAGTGTTACATCATTTGAAAGCTCTTTATTTTCTGAATTTAAAAATTATTCACAGTTGGAATTACAAGAACGTATTTCATTCACTGTGATAAGAAATGTACTAATTAGTTAATTTTTCGTAAAAAAAAAAACTAAAAAACATAACCAAACCTTCAAAAATGTTTATATGGTTAAGTAAGTGTTCAAATTGTTGACCACCAGCTTCCATAGAAAAGTACAAATTTTGTTCAAAACGAGCTCTGACATTCTGGAGCATTTGTGGAGTTATTAGACGGCATTCTTCAATAATGCGTCGTCGTAATTCTTCCAGAGACTCCAGTTCTGTTGCGAAAATTCAACTCTTTAAATGGCCCCATAGAAAGAAGTCTAAAGGAGTTAAATCCGGTGATCTAGGGGGCCATTCAATAGCACATCTACGCCCAAACTCTCTGTTCAAAAACTCTCTAACACGTTGTGAAAAATGAGGAGGAGCTCCATCTTGTTGAAACACTAATTGCTTTTCTTGATTCCGATCATCATTTTCAACAATGTCAATCAGTAGAGGGTAAACGATATCTTCTAGTAACTCCAAATACGTTTCGCCACTCAAACTGCCATCAAGAAAAATTGGTCGGATTAAACGGTCTCCAAAAATGCCAGTCCAGACATTCAATTTCTGTGGAGTTTGAGTGTGGACTTCATGAAAATTTCTTGGATTATTATCTGGCCAATAATGACAAATATGACGATTGACTGTAAAGTTTAACAAAAAAGTACACTCGTCTGAAAAACAGATATTGAACAGAAAGTTCCCGTTATCAGCTATTCGTGCAGTCATAACTTCACAAAACTCCAGCCGCCGATCAAAATCATCTTCATTCAGTTGTTGTACAAGATGAATTTTATACGGGTGAAATTTATGATAACTCCAAAATGTATTTTCTGTTAAGATGTCTGTTCGTATGTCGTTCATTAAACGAATTTGCGGTACGGTTGGCACAGTCATCGTTTTTGAAAAAAGAGTAATTATTTGAACTCTCTACTCTCTTCTTCTACAGAATACACTATTGTGAAATTAATTGTCGGTAGTACTATCAAGTATCAAGCCGACCGATAAACTGAAAAAATAAACCGTATTTCTCTCATTCCGATAAGAAATGTTCTGATAGTCAATTTTTTGTTTACAAACCAACAAAACATTAACTATCAGCACATTTCTTATCGGAATCAGAGAAATGCGTTTTTGCATCTTCAACTGTGAATAATTTTTAAACGAGTTAATAAAACTTCCAAAAAAATTAGTGTGCTGAATTCAGAAAAGAAGGGGCTTTTAAATGATGTAACACTCGACCTGTGTTCCCTATTTAAAATATAAGGATTGTTATCACCACCCTTAAGGGGTTGATGTGACAAAGTTAAGTTTTATGTCAAAACATGTTCCTCTCAATAGTAAAATTAACGTGTTTCAGCGTTTCTTAAAAGAAATATCTCTGTACGCAAATCGGTCTGTTTCGTTTTCAATGCGCCACCCTATATGTACAGCTATCGAAAAGTAACGAATAAATTCATTATTTCTGAAATTGAGAGTTTTTCAAAAAATCCTCTGACACGTCGATTTTGTTTTAAACAAAGACGCTTTTTGACATACGAGCCATATTTGTGACGTCATCGTTATTCGATATATGACGTCACCGACAATTTTTTTAAAAGGCAACCTCCAACTTCGACCATGATTACATTAGCGTGAATATGTAGGTTAGACAAAAAAAATGATGAAAAACGATTTTAAATTACAAAATACTAAATTTAGTGATAATAATTATATAAAAGATCAACTAAATTAAATGTTCAAATTGTGCCCCGTTGGCTCGCTGACCAAAGCCAAGACGATAAATAAATTATTTTTGAACATTGTCAATAACCTCAGGAGGTATACGATGTATCTCTTGACGAATTCTTGCTTTTAAATCTTCTAAATTTTCCGGCCTATTAACGTATACCTTGCTTTTTAAGTATCCCCACAAGAAGTAATCTAGAGGTGTCAAATATGGCGATCTAGCTGGTCACTCAATCGGCCCCCTTCTCCATGTCCAGAGATATCTCAACAAAAAAAAACGAAAAAACTATTTACCGAAGTACGATTTCAAGTTTTTATCTGACAGCAATAGAAAACGTTCCTGGTCTGCTAGGCGACTATCTGGCAGCCATACTTTTGGACGATGTGTACGTAGAATGATACACTCTTTCAGATGGCGTGGTGGCATATCTCTAACAACGCTGACGTCACAAATATGGGTCGTATTTTAAAAAGTGTCTTTGTTTAAAACAAAATTGACGGATTTTTTCGAAAAACACTCAATTTCAGAAAGAATGAATTTATTCGTTACTTTTTGAAAGCGCTGTATATAAAACGGATAAACTTTGAAACTGACACTGCATATGAGATCTAGGCTTTCTAGTTCACTCTTATTTAAAACAAATTTTTCATAAATCAGAAAGCGCGATCTTCTCATTACCACATTTTTTCTACCAAAATCCCTAAAAATTGTGAACTGACCGGATTAATAAATGTTAACATAAATTGTTAGCAGCCTCGATGGTACACTGGTAAGATAGTGTGCCACTGGAGCTAACGGTGGTAGTTTCGTTTTCGACTATAATTTTCATATTATTTTTTAGCATATTTCACCTTTCGGAAGCACCATAAAGCTGTCTTTCTTATATACCATGCGATCTTGGACACGTCAAATATCCATCCGCTTGTTACAGGTAGGAAGGAATAGGTCTGGCAAGATTTCTAGGATAGTGGGGTCTATATGTATATAAACACTGGATTACTAAAATTTCTTGAAAAACACAGTCTAATCCACGACAGGCAGTATGGATTCCGTCAGCGCAGATCAACTGCCGACCTGCTTTCCTTTGTTACCCATTCTTGGAACAAGTCTATGGAACTACACGGTGATTCCCAGATTGTCGCTCTAGACATATCCAAAGCATTCGACCAGGTCTGGCACGCAGCGCTGCTTAATAAATTTCCCGCCCATGGCCTACCACCAAAACTCTGAACAGCAAATTTCGTCTCCAACCGGAGCATTTCTGTTGTCGTGGATGGCCATTCCTCTACACTGTATCTAATTACTGCACGAGTCGCTCAAGGTTCAGCTTTAGCCCCTACTTTGTTTCTTCTCCACATCAATGACCTTCTCTCTAGCACATCCAACCCAGTTCACAGTTACGCGGACGACAGCACCCTCCACTCAAATATACAATATTCTAAGCATGTCTCTTTAGCCCAATTAGATGAGGATCGCAGTAGAAGAGCACGACTGTCCGCCATCTTGGATAATTATAAGCCCATTAATTACTCTTTAATGACGTTGTCAAGGTCGTTAACTAGTTGAAAACAAGTTGAAAAGAAATAGCTGATCACAGTTGATGGAACTGGGTCTAAATAAAAAGGCAGAATTGCAGAGAGAGACAATTTTGAAATTACTTAACTTGTTGTAGTGTACACATTAATAAATATATTAAACAAATTGCCAAAAAATATCAATTCGGACTATTCAGAAAGCCCTTGAGGTATGTCATCTCGGTAAAACTGGATTCTGAAATTTACGGCGTTACCCCCTTTTGCAGCCACGGTGTCACCCCCTTTTGCAGCCACGGTGTCTTCGACGATTGATCACGCTATTTTCTACTTTCAAAGACGAAGACATGGTTAACAATAATATTTAAAACTTAAAAAACAAGTTGAAAAGAAACAGCTGATCAAACAGTTAATGGAACTAGGTCTAAAAAAAGCAGAATTGCAGAAAGACAATTTTGAAATTAGTTAACTTGTAGTGTACATATGAATCAATATATTATATTTTTTATATTTTACCAATGTTTTTATTATTAATAATACCTTGTCGCTAATTAAAAGAGAAGACTGTTTTTTCCAGGCCGAAAAAGAAATTGCTATCAGAAAGGCGTACAGAGGAAAACAAGTTGAAAAGAAACAGCTGATCAAACAGTTAATGGAATAACTAGGTCTAAATAAAAAAGCAGAATTGCAGAGAGACAATTTTGAAATTAGTTAACTTGTAGTGTACATATGAATAAATATATTATATTTTTATATTTTACCAATGTTTTTATTATTAATAATACCTTGTCGCTAATTAAAAGAGAAGACTGTTTTTTCCAAGTCGAAAAAGAAATTGCAATCAGAAAGGCGTACACAGGAAAACAAGTTCAAAAGAAACAGCTGATCACAGTTGATGGAACTGGGTCTAAATAAAAAAGCAGAATTGCAGAGAGAGAGAGAGAGAGAGAGAGAGAGAGAGACAATTTTGAAATTAGTTAACTTGTTTTAGTGTACACATTAATAAATATATTAAACAAATTGCCAAAAAATATCAATTCGGACTATTCAGAAAGCCCTTGAGGTATGTCATCTCGGTAAAACTGGATTCTGAAATTTACGGCGTTAAAATATTGCTGTTTCGCAGTAAAAACTCAGACTGTACAACAAAAGTATTTCGCTTGCTGGTAAACCATTTAAATTAGACGACATAGTTATCTATAAACTTAATTAATGATATTGATTATTGACTTATACAAATCTAGATATTAAATTTGTTAAACTCAGCTGACTCGTTTATAGACAATTAAACCACATAAAATTTAAAAAATTTGCTGGGCACTCACTGCACAATTGTCGAAAAATTCTAAAATAATTAAAACACCAAAACTTCCTTCAATTAAATAAAATGATACGATTTTAATTAAATTGCATTATATTACTTGCTTGCTCAACAAGAAATAAAGACTGAGGCCGATTCCAAATTTATTTCTTGCTTATATGCATATGGAGATACATTCATATCTCGTTATCAATGCTGCCAGCTTACGATGGCAATAGAAGATCAATTAAAAAGTTTCCATACAAATTTTAAAGAGATTATCATTCTTAGACGTTCAAAGAATGTGAAAACTAACATTGATTTTCAATTATGCTACGTCAGCAAGTGATTTTAATCTGCAATCAGTAATATTACAACAATTATCAGCAATTAGAAAGTAGTTAATGAGCCAGAGACATCATAGATCATTAAAATTGCGATAATTAAAAACTAGTTAACGACCTTCACAACGTCATTAAAGAGTAATTAATGGGTTTATAATTATCCAAGATGGCGGACAGTCGTGCTCTTCTACTGATCGCAGACTCATGGAGGGTTCTGTCTCTGTGGATCTCCAAAAGATATTAGATTGGGGAAGTAGAAATCTTGTACAATTCAACTCCACCAAATCTCAGTCTTGCTTTTAATCTCATAAGAGATACACCAGCCCTAGACCCATCACAATGAACAACCAAGTTATTCAAAGTAATGAGTCCTTTTCACTTGTTGGCATTTCTGTGGATCGAAATCCCAATTGGCACCAACATGTCACATCAATTGCAGAAGCGGCTGCTAAAAAATTAGGTTTCCTCTTTCGGGCTCGCAAATACTTTTCACCAGCTAATCTCTATAGCCTATATACTTCACAAATAAGGCCAAACCTCGAATACTGCTCCCACAACTGGGGTGCCGCTGCCGCTTCTACATTCGTTATCCTGGACTCCATTTAGAAGAGAGCTATACGTGTTATCTGTGACCCTACCCTCATCCAAAGGCTGCCATCCCTTGCTCAGCGATATGCCGTTGGTGACCTCTCTCTCTCTCTCTCTTTTATAGATATCTGCACGGGCACTGCTCAGAGGAGCTTTCTTCCATGGTTCCTCCATCTGCTGTCCCCAACAAATCTACCAGGGGAACAGAGCGAATGCACCCTTTTACTGTCCAGGTCACCAAACATAGAACATCTTGTTATGCCCCCTCTTTTTTTCCCGAGGACTTCCAAGTTGTGGAATTCCTTGCCGGCACATGTATTCCCGTCTCCTCCGAACCTCCAAACCTTTAAGTCCAGAATTACCAAGTTGCCTCTTTCCTCCTTGTCGACACCCACGGTACGATAGTATTTAAGCTGTAAGCCCTAGTGGTGTGTTTTTGAAATATAAAAAAACTACTCTTGGCGTCGGTGTAGTCGCGGAAATAGACCGACGTTAAATAAAGGAAATACGATACAAAATAGATAGTTTATGAAGCTGTCTTTTAAATCATTTGGTAGTGAAATCCTTCCTTGACATATCTAAATTTACATTAACCATATGTAAAAGGAGTTAGGTAATAAATTTTCTACTTTTTTATAATAAATCATTTAGCTCTGTGACAAACTTGAAACAGGACAATGTACTTAACGAGTGGTGACAGAAGCGAAGCCCGGTGGTTAGGTATCAGATACAGAGACATTACTCAAAGCAAGAAAGCATATACAGAGTGTTCATTATATAATAGAGAGCTTTTCATTCTTTTGCTCAACAATTTAGAAAATCATTTTTAATTTGTGTACAAGCTACAAACACAAGACTGGTCAAATCCCATGACCTGCAATATACGATCGTCAATGAGTGATGACCTCATCTAGTTATATAATATTTCAAGGTAGTATGAGTAGTTTGTTAAAGCCAAAAGTATAAAAAAACTGGTGGATCTTATAATGGTTCACTAGTATTTTATTTCCCACTATCTCTCAATATAAAAATCGTAAACTTAATCACAGTTTGGGTTAGATTAAACATGTTTTAGTAGTTAACGAGGCAAATTAATTTGCAAATACATGATAACACAAATTCAAATATAATAATTAATAATTAAGAAGGAAACCTACGAAGCAGCACTTAAATTATTCACTGTGACTTGGAAAATATGCTCTCTTTGAACTCGGTTCGTCAATTACTGACTCCCATGTCTGAGCCCTGGATATTCTGCCCAGTACCCTTTTGTTCGTTCCTGACCCAGGACTTAATGGCTCCCCTGGCCGTGCTCTTTGTCACACCGAGAACCGGTTCTGGCCCCACAAATGGTTCTGCTGACCCTCTCTTCGCGAGACTGTCAGCTTCTTCATTGCTTTTGACCCCAGAGTGACCCAGCACCCAGATGAGGATGACCTTATTCTGCACAGCCAGGTCGCTCGTCTCGTCTCGGCACTCACTCACCAACCAGGAATTTACCCGTGGGCTACTTAGGACCTTAAGGACTGCCTGGCTGTCCGCTGAGGATCCGCTTGCTGGTGTAGCTCCTCCTCTTGTTCTCCCGCACACAGTGCAGGATAGCGCACATTTCGGCCTGAAAGACCGTTGCATGGGCTATCTACACCGATAGAAAGAGAAATAAACGTGTGCTAAAAGAGTTAAGAGAATAAAGATACTTGCCGAAAGGAATTTTGAGGAGGAAAGCACAACTTATTGGATATATTCTGACACACAATGACATTGTGGCAACCTTATTTGTAGAAAATATACTTGTGAAAGAAAAGGTAGATCAAGAGAAGGCCTTCTGGAAAACCTGACGTAATAATTAACGAAGTGTGAAGGCTACAGCGAAATGAAGAGAGCAGCTGGCAACAGATGACCATGGTTGCGACGGGAGGGCGACGTCGCCTTTGGACTGCGATGATGTATTTATTTATATATGTTTCGATGAAATTAATTATGAAGTGTACAGACAAGAGAGCTTGAGCTTATCAGGCGATGTATTTTTCAGACCTTGTCATAACAACCATAAAACTAATGATTTTGACAATTAGTAATTTTGACGAGATTCCAAGTCTACCAAAATGGGCTACATCAACAAGCGGATCCTCAAAGCCACAGACAGCCAGGCAGCACTTACTGACCTAAACAGCCCACGGGTAAATTCCAGGCTGGTAAGTGAATGCCGAGACGAGACGAGCGACCTGGCTGGGCCGAATGAGGGCACCCTCATCTGGGTGCCGGATCCGGTTCGGTCCGGTCCAGAACCGATCCTGGGCGTGACGATGAGCACTGCCAGGGGATCCATTAAGCCCTGTGCTAATTCTCCAAGGCTCAGACATGGGAAGTCAGTAATTGAGGAACCCAGTTCAAATAAAGTTGTGGAGCTGTTAAATCTTAGCAGAGGACAGCTAAGAAACATAACAGGATTCTTTACAGGACACATGGCCGTCAAGAAACACCTGCATAAAATCGGGCGGGTCGAGGGGTACCTGGCATGCAGACTCTGCGGCGAGAGGGAGGAATTAGCCCAGCACATCTTATGAGTGTGTAAAGCTCTGGGCCTCAAAAGACAACTAATCTACGGACAGCCTAGACCGGAGACAGAGCAATATAAAACTTCACCTTACCAAGTCCTGTGCAGACTAGTTCAAGGCACAGTGATTTTGGAATGGGTGGAGTAGAAAAAAACAAAGGGAATGCACAATAAGCGAAAGGCTGCGGAGCTATCGGGGCGGCAACGACGCGGACGAGCCCTGGAGGAAAAAAACTCTACCAATGTCTTTATAAACATTTTGCGTTTAGATATAACATCACAAACATTTACGGAATTTCTGTTACCACTTGAAGAATAATAATATACCATATTTGTAATAAATTTTTTAAAATTTTGACGTTTCTTGACTCATGGTATCTGTAGCTAGTCATAGATTTTGCGTGTGATGAAAATACACGTTGTTAACTACACACATAATGATATTATGCAGAAAAAGGAATTTTCGCTTTTAATTGGAGTTTGGGTGGAAAAATAACAAAAAGATTTAACAAAAACCTTACACAGGTAATGGATTAAGTTAACACAGAGTGTTCAGTTCTGTGAGACCAAAATATGTTGTTTAAACGTATTAAACTATTTCTTGTGAGGTTTCTACTAAACTTTTTTGATATATTTCGGTTTTGGCAGCGTAAGAAACTCTCATGCTTAACGTTAGCGTTAAATCTCATATTTAGGGATGACACTAAAGCTTGGTTTATTAATGTCAGTCAACTGTTTCTTTCTAATAGCTACAAAACAGAGTGAATCTAGAATGTTAATAGTATAACTAAAGTCTGATAAAATTGACCACCCTGTACAAAAGATAGAAAAGAGAAGCGGTTGGGTCTTCCAAAGCAAAGTGGAGAACAGAGCTTAGCTGAGAACCGACTCTGCGGCAGGTGCACCTCCACGACTCCACGGTTGTCATAAAGTATGCGATGCACAGAAGAGATACCAAATAATGTGTAGGTTCCTACCAACGTCCAATAATACACAGGATGGGACTGTACTAAAAAGAAACTATTTGAAAAAAATCGGAGCAAGTCAAATTTAACAATAGATGTTCATAAAAACCCATTGTTGAGATCGAAATTAACATAAGATTTAATGAAATTGAGAGGCGTTCAGTTATAGCCCATTTCTTAAGGCAACATCTGTTATATCATACATGTTTCGGTTAAGGCCACCTTCAGGGAATTCTAACAGAGTACACAATTTACCAGTACATTTTGTAACAATAATTATATTGAAAATAAACTAGATATAGACGTACTAACAGTAATGTATAAAGGAACATTAGAAATACCAAACGTTTTTTTTTTTAAATGACGACATTAAGGGCAACTGTCTGCCTTAAAACCACTAGTTGTACTGTAGAAAATGCTGAATTAGCATCTAATAGGGGGTATGGTGAACTATTTCTAGCCGGAGTCATAGGTTTCCTCTTCCGGGCTCGCAAATACTTTTCACCAGCTAATCTCTATACTTTATATACTTCACAAACAAGACCAAACCTCGAATATTGCTCCCACATCTGGGGTGCTGCTGCCGCTTCTACACTCGCTATCCTGGACTCCATTCAGAAGAGAGCTATACGCCTCATCGGTGACCCTACTCTCACCCAAAGGCTGCCATCCCTTGCCCACCGACCTGCCGTTGGTGACCCCTCTCTCTCTCTTTTATAGATATCTGCACGGGTACTGCTCAGCGGAGCTTTCTTCCATAGTTCCTCCACCTGCTGCCCACAACAGATCTACCAGGGAAACAGAGCGAATGCACCCTTTTACTGTCCAGGTCACCAGACATAGAACACCTTGTTATGCCCGCTCTTTTCTCCCGAGGACTTCCAAGTTGTGGAACTCCTTGCCGGCACATGTTTTTCCTTCTCCGCCGAACCTCCAAACCTTCAAGCCCAGAATTAACAAGTTGCCTCTTTCCTCCTTGTCGACACCCACGGTACGATAGTATTTAGGCTGTAAGCCCTCGTGGTGTGTTGTTGAAATTAAAAAAATAATTAAATTTGACGACACACACACATAAATAGCATGTACAGTAGGAGACACAGACCGGTTTCGTCCTTTTTAGGACTCCTAAATATGACATACCACAGCTCCAAGAAGTCGGCCTCAAGGCAGGTATTGCCATAGTACGCAATGAAAAATAGCGCAAGCGCCATCTCTGGTGTAGTGACGGTACTAGGCTTCCACAGCAACTAAGTAACATGTTGTCAAACGATGCTGTATAAAATTGAAACAACAATATATGTTCCTTTGTTGCAATTACCTAGCTTGATTATTTTTACATTCTATATATCATACTTTATTCTTTGTTATTTATACATTATGATATATGTTTTATGTTTTATCCATTTTATTTATCTATCTTCAATATTCTACAGAATGATTCCAATTACGAGGTGGATGATAGCAATAGAAGCAAATGAAATAATAATATTAACAAAGATAAGTTATTTACCAAATTAATATACAGGAGATATAAAAATCTCAAAAAAGCTGTTAATAATTCACTAAGTGAAGATTGAAACCTGTTATGACCACTTTGACATCCCAAGTTACCAGAACAGATTTTTTTAAAACATGACGATCATTTTACCACCCAAGATCAGAGGACGAGAAATGTTTCATCCTCTGAAAAAAGGCATCGTTGGTTCAGTGGTAAGGACGTGTACCCCTGTGAAGGGTACCGGGTTCTATTGCCAGGGTTTCCCTTTCACATTTCCAGTACATACTCTACAGTCAACCTCAATCGAGGTTGTGGCATTGTATTTGAGCAAGTTGAATGTCTGCCCTTCGGAAGGGTTGTAAAGCCATCGTTTTCGTGTCCATGCGATGTTGGGCACGTTAAAGACCCCTACCCTCCCTACCGAAAGAAGGGGTTCGGTCAAATTTCTAGGATAGTGAGGTGAAGCTGCTCCCTGGCGTCGGTGATTGGCCATAGTCGCGGAAATAGACCGACGTTAACAAAAAAAATCCTGTGACAAGTACACTTAAAGAATCCAAATCACCACACCACATTTTAAAAACCTGACGATCTTACCAAGTTTCCGTTACCAGAGAATGAACTATTTTTCATCCTCTGATGACGCTAACTTGGTTAGTTAAACGATTGTGAGGTATCTTAAAATGTGTTCTGGTGATTTGGGTGCTTCAAGTGTAGTTAAGTTAATAAAAGTCTGGGCGCAGCAAGTGCGTTATGGAAGTGAATTTTCATAAAAATCTTTTTAATAGCAAATATGTCTTTTTAAATGCAAGCAGGAATCAAATTTGGTTACCGGTATAACATATATGGTAGAAACAATGTACCATATCGTTACTTTATTGTTTGAAACTGTTCATAAATTTTCCGAAAATAAACCTAAATTGTTTCTGAAAAAACTGGTTTCCTAGCCAACGAACTTTAGATTAATAGCAAATTGAGTTATTGAAATTTGTATCATTGATTGAAAACTCGCTGCCCGAGCGCACTTACTGTGTCTCGAATTTTTTTCTTGCAAACATGCATTATATTATGATAAAAAATGCAAAAATGCAATAATATAAGGGATGCTCGAAAAAAAATTGTATTACCGACAACTTATGGGCCAGCCTGCGCTTGTCAATGTAAGATGCAGTTCACGACACCCTCTAACTAACGTATACAATTTCTTTTCGTATCTTTTATAATAACGAACATATTGAGCTCTACCGTAGAAATGCGTCACCTTGTATATGTATATGTAAACAGATAAAAACTTAAACTAAACCCGTATATGGATTCTAGGGCGGCCTAGTTTGCACTCATCTGAAGAAATATTTTCTAAATTCAAAAGTCGCGTTCTCCTCAATAGAAAATTTTTTCCACGAAAATTAGCTAAAAATTATAGACCATTAAAGCATAAACTTAACTAAAACTACCCCCAAACATCAAAAAAGGATATATTTGGAATGAATTTTCTGGAAATATTTTAGTAAAAGGAAGGACAATGACGGTTAAAGCTGAAGCTTAAGGGTTTGGAACACTCTTTTTGCGACATTTTCTATAAATTACCCGTATTCTTTTTAGGTTCTTTACCTAAATGTTGCCAATTTTGACGTTTCAAATCGCGACTTTGACGTTTTGGGGAAAACCCCAATTTGTTTTAAAAATGCCTATAACCTTTTTTTGTTTTAACTTACAGACCTAAATTTTAATGCACACTTTATTTTTCAGTGAATTTTTATTTAAAAAAATTCACTAATAGAGAGGTCTCGATGGTGAGACTTTGCAAAACTTTTTTCAAATGAGCGCGAACTAGGATTCTTAGAACTCATATCCGCGGTCAGTTTAAATTTTGTTATATGTTTATATACATACATATATATATATATATATATATATATATATATATATATATATATATATATATATATATATATATATATATATATCCGCACGGTAACTCAAAAAGTTATTAACCGATTCTAATGAACCTCGGCAAGAATCTTTCTTTTATTGATGGCTTGGATGAGTTTGTTAGCCAGCAAAATCGGGCATAGTTTTCCTGGAAAAATTTGTAGTTTTATTTCGAAAAAAATTGTTATCTCCGAAAATTAAAAACCTATTTAAACGAAATTTGGTAAGTATATTGCCTTATGAAAGACCTTACTACATACCAAGATTCAATTTTCTAGGTTTATAGAAAATTAAGTTATTTAGATTTGAAACATTTAATGAAAATTCACTACCATAAGGCATGCGTACCGAATTTGGTTGCCCTAATTTTGTTATTTCGGGAGATATAACAATTTCCTGAAAAAAAGCGCAAAATTTTCTGCGAAAAACCTGAGCTGATTTTCCTGGCTAACGAACTTATCCAAGCCACTTATAAAGGGAAGTTACTTACGAAATTTGATAAAATTCGGCACATTATTTTGTACCTTATCGTTGGGATACACACACACACACACACACACACACACACACACATATATATATATATATATATATATATATATATATATATATATATATATATATATATATATATATGTATATATATATATATATATATATATATATATATATATATATATATATATATACATATATATATATATATATATATATATATATATATATATATATATATATATATATATATTTGTGCTTTATGCTATATATATATATATATATATATATATATATATATATATATATATATATACATATATATATATATATATATATATATATATATATATATATATATATATATATATATATATATATTTGTGCTTTATGCTTTGCAGAACCCCTTGTATTTTTAGATGAGGGGGGTAGAAACCCTCTTCGACCTGGGGTTCTTCTTCCCCATCTGCATGCATACAATCATCCTCAATGCATGAACCACGGGAATTTCTTTTATGTTCAGCTTTCTAGTGTATTTTTTGTTAAGTATATTTCCTGTTTATTAATTTCTTTGTTTGAGTTTTGTATCCAAATTATTGTATAAATATTTATGATAGCTATCATGTTTTTGCTTGCCTTTCTTTACGTTACTTTTTACTGTTTATAAGTAAATAAAGTAATGTTTTATATCTTTTAATATAAGGCTAAATCACTATAATATATTATCCTTATGAAAATTCACTTCCATAACGTACTTGCTGAGCCCCGATAGCGATGTTTGGGATAGCAGCCTCTTACCTTCTGACGATACCACTCTATTCTATGAAGACACATCTTGGAATCGCTTAAGATCTATAGTGGAAGATGAGAGGCTGTTAACCAGAAACTTTAAAAAGACCAATTTTCTAGCCTTTTCGTGCAATGAATCAAGAGTTGCCCCATACCAGACAATGGAAATTGACTTAGGAGATTATGCTTATGGGACAGGGTCGAAAATGTCGGTTAGATATTTGGGAGTCATAATTGATTCACACTTAAGATGGGATGCTCACATAGTTGGTGCTGTTTGTAAGCTCCATTATCTTTCATACAGACTGGCTAAATTTAAGAAAAAGATTTTGAATTGTCATCAATTGAGACTTGTTTTGGCCTAGTCTGTGATTCGATATGGTGTAATTGGGTGAGGTGGTATAATAGCCACTCATCTAAAGCCATTGGAGATATTGTGTGCAGGAGAACAAGAGGAGGGGCTAAAGCGAAAAGCGGATCCTCATAGCCACAGACAGCCAGGCAGCCCTTAAGGCACTAAGTAGCCAACGGGTAAATTCCTGGCTTGTGAGTGAGTGCCGAGACGAGACGAGTGACCTGGCAGAATGAGGTGATCCTCATCTGGGTGCCGGGTCACTCGGGGGTCAAAGGCAATGAACAAGCTGACAGTCTCGTGAAGAGAGGGTCAGCAGAACCATTTATGGGACCAGAACCGACTCTGCGCGTGATAACGAGCACTGCCAGGGGAGCCATTAAGTCCTGGGTCATAAACCAACACAAGGTGTACTGGGCAGATTGTCCAGGGCTCAGACATGGGAAGTCAATAATTGACAAACCCAGTTCAAAGAGAGCTGTGGAGCTGCTAAATCTTAGCAGAGGACAGATGTCCGTCAAGAAACAGCTGCATAAAATGGGGCGGTTCGAAGGGGACCTCGCATGCAGACTCTGCGGAGAGGGGGAGGAATCAGCCCAGCACATCTTGTGAGAGTGTAAAGCTGTGGACCGCAAAAGGCAACTGATCTACGGTCAGTCTAGACCGGAGACAGAGCAATATAAAACTTCACCCTACCAATCGCTGTGCAGACTAGTTCAAGGCACAGTGATTTTGGAATGGGTGGAGTAAGACTAAGGGTATGCACAATCGACCAAAGGTTGCAGTGCTATCGGGGCGGCAGGGCCGCGGACGAGCTCTGACGGAGAAAAAAAATTGGAGATATTGCAGGAGCGGTTTATAAAGTTGATAATGAATATGTCAAACACGAAAGTGTTTTTTTGTTGTTGACATAAGACAGATGTATGCTAAGAGCGTTCGGGTAAGGGTGCATAAGAATCAACACTTTTTTGAGAGCATTGGGCACACCCATGATACGCGATATAAAAAAGATGCAGAATATGGTGTGATAAAGTTGTGCTAAGACTATTGGGCAAAGGCATTTCAGATTTATTGGACGTCGACTCTACACAAGGATCCCATACTCACTGACACAGATTACAAGTGTTAATCTCTTCAAGCGTAGGATTACAGAGTGGATAAGTCAGATTCGTCGAATTGACTTAGAGGAGTATATGGGTTTAAGAAATATTTAGCATTTGATTCTCTACACCTTTTTATTACCTGGTGCTCTACATAAATTTCCCAGTACACTCTGCTTCTTCGTTCTTCTGCAATAATTTCTGAGAGATTTTGCACACACCTATCAAATAAGTCCACTTCGACGAACCCATTTTACCACACTTGCATGCTTAGCTTGCGGTGGAACGATCGTCGGGTCTCAAAAATCTGTCGCGGTGAATTGGCTTCTGCAAAGGTACTTATAAATCACTATGTGAAAACTGGAACCTGTGATGAGCACTAATAAGTACACTTGGAGAACACCCAAATCACCACAACACATATTTCAGAGACCTTACGATCGTTTAGTTGACATCGTCAACATCTTCAGAGGAAGAAAATTCTGCAGAGAATTTTCTTCCTCTGAAGATGTTGACATTGTGGTGATTTGGGTGTTCTCCAAGTGTACTTATTAGTACTTATAAATGTTTATCCATGTTACACTATTCAGTACTTATTAGGTTTTAATTTTAAATACGGCAAATACAGACCTGTCCACTTATATACTTCTATACGCTTCTGAAACACTTGTGTGTTCACTAAATTTATATGTGGATCTAGAGCTGCAAGGTGGTTCTTTTACGCAAGGTGCATCCGACCCTTGCCGTAGCATTGGCGTAGCCGTGTAACATAAAATACCGTGAAGGTAGCTGGACTTTTACACACGCAACCGACATGCGTATGGCTTATAATACGTCCTAGATTTGATTTAGTATTCCTCTAGGCTTTACACTTGATGGATACTAACAATGACCAATGATTTATAATTTTATATTTAAAAAATAATAACTATTCTATACGGGCATCTGCAGCTACAAGGCTGTAAATAAAAAACGAACTTCTCTATAGGGGTTGGACATATGGAAAAATTTACTTTAATAATAATTATTGTTATTAATATCAATATAGACATAATATGGAATTGGGGCGCATATTTTACATATATAAGAACTAAAATTATGCTACAGATAAGTCCAATTTAGAGAATCCAATGCATGACAATACAGTTCTCAGACCTGCCGTTCGTTTCGCTAACAAAGTCAGCGTCATCAGAGGGATGGAAAATATATAGTGATTAATCATATATTGCTCAGCAAATTTGGAATTATAATCATCATGTAGATAGAGAAAATCTAAAGTTAATCAAAAATGTTAGGCAGTCGCCACAGCTAGACGCTTACGAAAGTATATGCTGGTTATTAAGATAACAGTTAGAACAATGTACTACATAAAACCGGACCTACTCTATTCATGGAAACGTTTGTGTTCAAATCTATAACGATATATATATATATATATATATATATATATATATATATATATATATATATATATATATATATATATATATATATATATATATATATATATATATATATATAATTTCGACGAATATAGCAGGCCCGGTTCCATGTAGTCTATTGGAACCATTTTTTTCGTGAACATTTAAAGTTTATTTTCGGAAAATTTGTGTACATTTTCAAACAATAGGTCATTTTGGTGAAATATGGTATATTGTTTCTACTATACAGGGTGGCGCATTGAAAACGAAACAGACCGATTTGCGTCCAGAAATTTTTTTTTTTTTAGAAACGCTGAAACACATCAATTTTAATATTGAGGGGGGCATGTTTTGACATAAAACTCAACTTTGTCACATCAACCCCTTAAGGGTGGTGATAACAACCTTTATATTTTAAATAGGAAACATAGGTCGAGTGTTACATCATTTGAAAGCTCTTTCTTTTATGAATAGAGCACACTAATTTTTTTGGAAGTTTTATCAACTCCTTTAAAAATTATTCACAGTTGGAGTTGCAAGAACGTATTTCATTAATTGTGATAAGAAATGCACTATTCAGTCAATTTTTCGTTAAAAAGTACTAAAAAACAAAACCAAACGTTCAAAAATGTTTATTCAGTTAAGCAAGTGTTCAAATTGTTGACCACCAGCTTCCGTACAAAAGCAAAATTTTGTTCAAAACAAGCTCTGACATTCTGGATGATTTGTGGAGTTATTAGACGGCATTCTTCAACAACACGTGGTCGTAATTCTTCCAGAGACTCCGGTTCTGTTGCGAAAATTCTACTCTTTAAATAGCCCCATAGAAAGAAGTCTAAAGGAGTTAAATCCGGTGATCTAGGGGGGCACTCAATAGCACCTCTACGCCCAATCCATTGCTATAGAAACTCTCTGTAAAAAAACACCCTAATACGTTGTGAAAAATGCGGAGGAGCTCCATCTTGTTAAAATATTAATTGATTTTCTTGATAGCGATCATCATTTTCAACAATGTAAATTAGTAGAGGGTAAACTATATCTTCTAGTAACTCTGAATACGTTTCGACACTCAAATTGCCATTAGCGAAAAATTGATCCGATTAAACGGTTTCCAAAAATGCAAGTCTAGACATTCAATTTCTGTGGAGGTTGAGTGTGGACTTCGTGAAAATTTATTGGATTATTATCTGCCCAATACCGACAACTATGACGATTAACTGTAGAGTTTAATAAAAACGTACACTCGTCTGAAAAACAGATATTGAACAGAAATTTCCCGTTATCAGCTATTCGTGCAGTCATAACTTCACAAAACTCCAGCCGTCGATCAAAATCATCTCCATTCAGTTGTTGTACAAGATGAATTTTATACGGGTGAAATTTATGATGCTTCAATATTCGCTGAATAGTTCTTCTTTTGATGTTCGAAACAGTGCCCAATTTTCTTGTGCTCAAAGTTGGGTCTGTAGCAATTTGTCCTAAAACTTCAATCTCAGTAGTCTCATTTCTAACCGGAAATTCACGTTCAGGATCCCGTTTTTTGTTGGCTACTGAACCACTTTGTCTAAACTTTGCAACTAACTCTAAAATGTATTTTCTGTTAATATGCCTGTTCGGATGTCGTTCATTAAACAAATTTCCGGTAGGTTTAGCACAGTCACCGTTTTTGAAAAAAAGAGTAATTATTTCAACTCTTTCTTCTACAGAATACACCATTGCAAAATTAATTTTCGGTAGTACTATGAAGTATCAAACCGACCGGTAAACTGAAATAATAAACCGCATTTCTCTCAATCCGATAAGAAATGTTCTGATAGTCAATTTTTTGGTTACAAACCAACAAAACGTTGACTATCAGCACATTTCTTATCGGAATGAGTGAAATGCGTTTTTGCTACTTCAACCGTGAATATTTTTAAACGAGCTGATAAAACTTCCAAAAAAATTTGTGTGCTGAATTCAGAAAAGACAGAGCTTTCAAATGATGTAACACTCTAATTATGTTCCCTATTTAAAATATAAGGGTTGTTATCACCACTCTTAAGGGGTTCATGTGACAAAGTTGAGTTTTATGTCAAAACATGTCCCCCTCAATATTAAAATTGACGTGTTTCAGCGTTCTTAAAAAAATAAATTCTCTGGACGCAAATCGGTCTGTTTCGTTTTCAATGCGCCACCCTATATAGGTTATACCGGTAACAAAATTTCAAGCCTGCTTTCTTTTAAAAAAAGACATATTTTTTATTAAAATGAAAATTCGCTAACATAACGCACTTGTTGCGTCCAGACTTTTTTAATTTGTGCAACCTATTATGAGTAGGCCTTCTTAGAGGACAGTTGTCTGAAAAGGAAAAATTAAAAAAGAATTCGAATAATATAAAGTAACATAAAAATAAACAATGAAAAATGAAGAAAAGCAGAAGCAGAAAATCGATAAAGAAAACACCAAGTCCGCAATCTGAGTGTTTTCTAATATCAAATTTGTTGACAGAATCGTCATTAAGGTAGGTAGAAATTTAATTCTTGAACAGAAGCTTTAGACAAGACGCGTTATTTTAGTGGGTAAAAAAGTCAGATAAATTTTGAAACTAGGGTCGAGTATTTTTTAATATACCTGCTTTATATAATCTAAGTAAACCTGTACACCTTTTTTTTCCAAAAAATGATATATTACATTGTTAGTAGAATTTAAACACATAGGAGATTGCGAAGGTTCTGTACAACAACAACAGGCTTAAAATTCCGGTAGCCGTCGGCGGCGGCAGCATAATGTGGGATTTTGCTGACACCCCCGAGTGTACTTTTACGGCCCAGCTCATGTTTAAGTAATTTATTCTACTATGAAAGCGAAAGTACTCGCTATCAGCTGTTCACGTGAATTGCCACTATCCCTGCCTGTGTTTCGTTCAATGTTCAAGCACACTCTCTCTCTGCGTTTTATTTACCCCCGTTCCACGTGACTTACGAGTCTATGGTGATGCATTCTACTGGCATAGAGAGAATACGACTAGACGGTAAAGTTACGGGGGAGGAATATGCACGTTTCTGTTTGATACATTTTCACGGTTCGTATTGCATTTAAATGATTATTAAGTTTATAATGCAGCGAAGAAGAGAAAAGACGTTGTTAGAGGTGATTTTTTGGTCAACTACAACGAATAGTATATCTAGGTCGACAATTTGAACTACCGATTATTGCTGTTTTCTTGGTTATTTTCATAGGTTCCATTACTTAACCCGAGACCACAGCATAATGTTTATGCTGTGTCGAGACTGCGATAAACGTGGACTTAAAGGCTATTAATTACATTTTTTCCTTTCCCAATTTTTAGCATAGTGTTGATAACGATTTGAAATTTCTTGTCGAATAGACACGTTCTAGGACTATGTTGTGGAATGATTTAGTTATTTTCTAAAACTGGTGTCATGACAACTTGAATCACTCAACGCAAGTCCATATGTGCAAAAATAGTAAGAAAAAGCCTGGACGCAGCAAGTACGTTGTGGTAGTGAATTTTCATAGAAATTATCCGGCACCAAATATTTTACTATAATTTTTTCTCTTGTAATATAGAAACCTAAATTTTGGTGTGTAGTTTACCTTTTATATAGTAAACCTACCTCCCAAATTTGGTTATCATAGCTCTTTTATTTTTTGAGTTATCGGTTTGATACATACATATATATATATATATATATATATATATATATATATATATATATATATATATATATATATATATATATATATATATATATATATATATATATATATATATATAGAGTGTTCTACAAGCTCTATGACAAACTTTGTCAGATAATAGCTCTCATTATTCTAAACATTTTTTCTTAATGAATATGGGACCGTTTAGTTTTTGTTAAGTATTTACAAGCATTGAACCTTTATTAACAATTAACAATAAAAATTTAACTTAAATGAAAATCACAAAACTTACGACTATAAAGATTGTTCGAAATGTCCACCCTCGGCTTGAATGCAAGCCTCACATCGACGAATTAAAG
The DNA here is from genome assembly GCA_964006375.1 of Tillus elongatus. Classification (NCBI taxonomy): domain Eukaryota; kingdom Metazoa; phylum Arthropoda; class Insecta; order Coleoptera; family Cleridae; genus Tillus; species Tillus elongatus. The sequence continues at coordinate 176,819,534 of OZ023265.1, forward strand.
ATTCGGTCACTCGAAGGATGAGATTTGGATCATTTCTTATTTGGTTAGCTGCATCTTGAATGCTTTCAAGTGACTGCTGACGGGTAGTAATTTCAACATGTTCGACCTGCTGCGTCATGTGTCCCTATAAATAAAAATCCAGAGGATTGAGATCGAGGCTACAAGGTGGCCATGATATTGCTCCCTGGCGTCGGTGATTGGCCATTGTCGCGGAAATAAGCCGATGTTAGAAAAATAAACACACACATATTCATGTAGAATTTATTATGTAATTCCATTTATATAAATATTTTCAAGGAAAAATTCTCAAGTACCTAGACTATTCTCAATTATTATATTTTCTTACACCTCTTTTTACCACTTTACCCTTTGATGATTTTACCCACTTTTTGAGTAGATCAAGACTTTCGAATTTAGAAAAAAATTCTTCAAATGAGCGCGAACTAGCTCCCCTAGAACTCATATTGAGGGTCACTTTCAATTTTTACATGTTTATATATATATATATATATATATATATATATATATATATATATATATATATATATATATATATATATATATATATATATATATACATATATTTATATACTTAAAAAATTGTGGGTAAGCCGTCAGTTGCAAAATAAAAACTCTTTATTAATTGCCGAGCATTTAAAATAGTTTATTCCATTCTAAAGGATATAACGCGAGTTTTACTTTAACAATTATTAAATAACAAACATGAAAAAACAACCTTTTTAAAAATTAAAGTAAATAACGGTGATACCGTTACAAAAACCGAATACTATATATATATATATATATATATATATATATATATATATATATATATATATATATATATATATATATATATATATAGATGTCACACCGATAATTAAAAAAATATGGGCCGATTTTGATAAAATTTGGCAAATACCTTCCTTTTCCAAGTGGCTTGGACAAGTTCATTAGCCAGGAGAATCGGCCGTGGTTTCCTCGGAAGATTTTGTGTTTCCTTTCGAAAAAAATTATATCTCCGTAAATAACAAAGTAAGGCCAACCAAATTTGGTACGCTGGTTTCTGTCATAGATGCTATTCTACACACCATTCAGATCTCTATGTTAAAACACAAAAAAGGTAGAGGTAAATTATTTTTTAATTAATTAAATATAAGAAATATAAAAGGTCTAAATTGATAATTAGGGTAGGAGTACGAATATAAGTGAAAAATACGACACGAAATGACTAACAAGATATGTGACTCAATCGTTATTTTCCTTCGTTTCGTTAAAATATGAGCAAAAAAGCCATTGTAAATAAAAATTGTTTGATGTAAACAGTAAAGACGTTAGACAATTAACACAGTACCGGATATACCTGCTAGTCTCATTTCACTTTACTGTTATCTGATTAGATTGTTGTTATTGTGTGAATTTTTTAGCGAGCTTTTGTATAAAAAATGATTTAATAAAGAGGAGATGAAAACTTTTAAGACTTAATTCAATTTGAATAGCATATCTGGTTGTTTGTTGTTACCCTAACTTAGTGAAACTGTTCCATATTTAATACAGTCGTGAACTTTTCCCGTAGCTTCACAAGTGCTTGTTTTAGTGAGTTTTCTTTAAAAAAAATCTTAAAAAAATTCACTAACGGGGAGATCCCAATTTTTTAATTAAGCAAAAATTTCTTTAAATGAGCGCGAACTAGGCCCATATCCAGGGTCAGTGTCAATGATATATATATATATATATATATATATATATATATATATATATATATATATATATATATATATATATATATATATATATATATATATATATTGACGTTTCACATCGCGTCTTCGGCGTCTTGAGGACAACCCCAATTATTTTTCTTTAAATGCCTATTATATATATATATATATATATATATATATATATATATATATATATATATATATATATATATATATATATATATATATATATATGTATGTATATAATAATTGGGGTTGTCCTCAAGACGCCGAAGACGCGATGTGAAACGTCAAAATTGGCAACATTCAAGCAAAGGACCTGAAAGAAATACGGATTATGTAAAGAATGTTCTGCAAACCCTTACGTTTCATCTTCAACCATCATTGCTCTTCATTTTAATAAAATATTAGCAGAAAATCCATTTCATAGAGACCCTTTCCCTGATGCTTTGGCAGTAGTTTTGGTTAAGTTTATCGTTTAACGGTCTATAATTTTTAGCTAATTTTCGTAGAAAAAATTCGTTATTGAGAGGATCGCGACTTTTGAATTTTAAAAAGATTTCTTCAAATGCGCGCAAACTAGGCCCCCTAGAATCCATATCCGGGTTTACTTTCTGTTTACATATATACAGGGTGACGACTTTCTACGGTAAAGCCCAATATAATTGTTATTATACAAGATACGAGAAAAAATTGTATACGCTACTTATAGGGTGTCTTGAGTTGCATCTTATATAATTATTTCGATAATTACTGGCTGGCCCGTAAGTCGTTGGTGATACCCACAATTTTTTTTGAACATTCCTTATCGCATTTTTGCATTTTGTAAAAAAATCGAGACGCAGTAAGTGCGTTTTGGTAGCGAATCTTCAAAATTCAATAATCCAATTTGCTATTAACCTAAGGCTCGTCGGCCAGGAAACGAGTTTTCTCGGAAACGTTTTAAGTTTATTTTGGGAAAATTTCTGTACATTTTTTAAGAAGTTATTTTGATAAAATATGGTACAATGTTTTTACTATATAGGTTATACCAGTGACCAAATTGATGCCTGCTTGCATTAAAGAGACATTTTTATGAAAATTAACTTCCATAACGCACTTGCTGCGTCTAGACTTTTGTAATTCGTTACTTCTGATTAACCCAGAGATAAAACTGGATGAATAAGCTATTTTTAGGCTAGCCACCTTTAAACAAAAACTCCTTTCATTTCCTCTGTTATGTGTCTATCCATCAATTAACCTTCATTAACTAGATACATGTAAAAATCGATCTGCAACACTTTCATAGTAATTAAAATCATATGGTTATGAATACTAATTAGGCGACAAATTAATTTGCTCGCTCATAATATACGATGTGAACTTGGCTCGTTATAACTTAAGTTGCGGTTACAAAAAGCGCAATGCGATCATAAAGACGACAAAATATTAAAGATGTTGATATGTACACGGTAGTATCGCTAAACAAGTCTTTCAAATGTGATTTAATGTATTCATTACGGAGCAATAACATGTAATTCCAACATGCCTTAATATATCGTTTATGCCACGAAAGATTGTGCAAGAATTTCCAACAAAATATTTGAAATAAATCAACGCAATAAAGAAATATCTCAAGTTGTCTCTGTTACTACTTGCTTTACAAATAAGTATACTTTGGAAAACCTACCAGAATGCATTGTATTTGTATTGTATTTTGAAGGATAACATGGCTGCGGCTTGTTGCCATTCGCACATTTTTCCGTGATTATAGCTTTCTTCCTCATTTGATCTGTGCCTGATTAATTACGCGTGAGCTAATATCTAAAAGATATATAGCGTCTGTATGTATTATTCGGATCACTTTGTATATAACCATTAGCTATAATTTAATTATAATGTTTGTCTTAGTGTATATATTTATTAAATTTTTTTATATTCAAGTTAATAAGCCCACTATATTGCACAATAAATTACACAATTTTGTACATAAAAATTAACTGTTTAGATATTGCTAAAATTAGAATCTATAAGGATAGTAACTGGGACACATATCTTCATGTCTTGGGGTCGATCAAGACAACTTTGTACATAAACTAGAAGACCACAGGAGAAAAGGGGAAAACACAAGGAAAGACAATAGGAGATTTAAAGCTAGAAAACTCACGTATACTTACATCCATACTTCGTGCCACCCACACGCATAGTTACATAATCACTCTCACACAAGTTTATAAAATCTATAGACTATAATATATGTATAAACTAACGTTACAGTTGTAGCTCAAGTCTTTTTGCATGTAGATAGATTTTTGTATATACATGTACGTTTTTTGTCTCTAACAAATATGGTTAAACGGAGAAGAAACAATATCAAGCCTAATTATTTCGTTCAAAAAATTTTGAATATAAATATATTTGGAGGGTATTGTGCAAGCAAATAGCATATGTTCTGGATCACCAACCTCCCCACATTCGCATAAAGGAGTTTCTCTTATTCCAATTTTAAACAAATATTGAGGTACTAATGAGTGTGCAAATCTAAGCCTACAGATGTTAACTACTAAGGGTCTACTCAGATCGGTTGTGTTAAACCAAGGCTTTGTTGGGGGAAGTGGTTGTAATTTTTTATAATATTCACCTTTGTCGTCACTCTTATACTGGTGTACCCATTTTTTCAAAATTATTGTCTGATTTAAATTAGAATAAATGTCCGAGACTGGACACAGGTAACTTTTATCAGTGCCTTCACTTGTAGCGCGTTTTGCTAGATTATCAACCTCCTCGTTATTGTCGATGCCACAATGAGCCTTGACCCACACCAAAATGCATTTTTACACATAATGATCGTTTTGAAAAAATAAGTCTGTATTTGTTTAAGGGATGCAGGTGTGTAGTGGGTTGCAATTGCAAATTCTTACCTTTAGTTCTTTTTTAAACCTACATTTTTTTGTAGAACCTTTTATCAAATGATGTATTTTGTTAGGCAATGAGATATGCAATGTACAACAATTTAAAAAACTTTTTAACTTCTATGTTAGTACCTGTTTTCATAAATTCAAAAATTAACTACAATATTAGTTACTCTAACATGATAATTTATTTTTATTTGACATTTATTAGTGAATTTTCTTTAAAAAAATTCACTAATGAGGAGATCCCGACTTTTGAATTTTGAAAAAATTTCTTAAAAGGAGTGCTAATTAGGCCCTCTACAACACATATCCGGGGTCAGTTTCAATTTTTATATGTTTATATATATATATATATATATATATATATATATATATATATATATATATATATATATATATATATATATATATAGAGGGTGGTGCATTGAAAACGAAACAGACAGATTTGCGTCCAGAGAAATTTTTTTAAAAGAAACGCTGAAATACGTCAATTTTAATATTGAGGGGGACATGTTTTGACATAAAACTAAACTTTGTCACATCAGCTCCTTAAGGGTGGTGACAATAACTTTTAATTTAAATAGGGAACATGGGTCCAGTGTTACACAATTTAAAAGCTCTTTATTTTCTGAATTCAGCACAGTATTTTTTTTTTTGGAAGTTTTATCAATTCGTTTAAAAATTATTCACAGTTCAAGATGAAAAAACGCATTGCACTCATTCCGATAAGAAATGTGCTGATAGCCAATCTTTTGTTGGTTTGTAAACAAAAAATTGACTATCAGAACATTTCTTATCGGAATGAGAGAAATGCGGTTTATTATTTCAGTTTATCGGTCGGTTTGATACTTGTTAGTACTATCTAAAATTAATTTCACAATGGTGTATTCTGTAGAAGAAAGAGTTGAAACAATTACTCTTTCTTTCAAAAACGATGACTGTGCCAACCGTACCGCAAATTTGTTTAATGAACAACATCCGAACAGACATGTTAACAGAAAATACATTTTGGAGTTAGTTGCAAAGTTTCGACAAAGTGTTTCAGTAGCCAACAAAGAACGGGATCCTGAACGTGAATTTCCGGTTAGAAATGAGACTACTGAGATTGAAGTTTTAGGACAAATTGCTGCAGACCCAACTTTAAGCACGAGAAAATTGGCCAGGGTTTCAAACATCAAAAGAAGAACTATTCAGCGAATATTGAAACATCATAAATTTTACCCGTATAAAATCCATCTTGTACAACAACTGAATGAAGATGATTTTGATCGGCGGCTGGAGTCTTGTGAAATTATGACTGCACGAATAGCTGATAACGGGAACTTTCTGTTCAATATCTGATTTTCAGACGAGTGAACGTTTTTATTAAACACTACAGTCAATCTTCATAATTGTCGTTATTGGGCAGATAATAATCCAAGAAATTTTCACGAAGTCCACACTCAAACTCCACAGAAATTGAATCTCTGGACTGGCATTTTTGGAGACCGTTTAATCGGACCAATTTTTCTTGATGGGAATTTGAGTGGTGAAACGTATTTGGAGTTACTACTAGAAGATATATATATATATATATATATATATATATATATATATATATATATATATATATATATATATATATATATATATATATATATATATATGTATATAAGTTTTTTTAACGAAAAATTGATTAATTAGTGCATTTCTTATCACAATGAATGAAATACGTTCTTGCAACTCCAACTGTGAATAATTTTTAAACTTCCAAAAAAATTAGTGTGCTGAATTTAGAAAAGAAAGAGTTTTCAAGTGATGTAACACTCGATCCATCTTTCCCATTTAAAATATAAGGGTTGTTATCACCACCCTTAAGGGGTTGATGTGACAAAGTTAAGTTTTATGTCAAAACATGTCCCCCTCAATATTAAAATTGACGTGTTTCAGCGTTTCTTTAAAAAAAATTTCACTGGACGCAAATCGGTCTGTTTCGTTTTTAATGCGCCACTCTGTATAATGTTTCTGCTTGGGACAGTACAGTAGAGAAACAAGAAAGGTGAAATACTATTAAAATGTTTTGACGTTTCAAACTTTTACCAACATTGATAACAGTTTCCTTAAATTGTGAAAACTGGACATGAAGAGTATCTACTTCGTTGCAAGCGGTATATTCTTGATCTTCTTGTTGTAAGAGAAACGCTGTAGAGAAGTGTAATATAAAGTGGCTGGCCTGAGGGAGCAGAATGCTGACATGGTAGTGTCAGGAAAGCAGCATCCAGGCATTTGAGGAATCCGACAGGACTTCGTTTGTCCTGCGGCTGTGTTTATGCATATCTTGAATGTGTCAGCCGATCCGAAATGAACAGGCCGAACAGATATACGATCGAAATAGGAGTTCTTACTTGACAATAGAATGCTGTAAATTTTATGGGTTTACGTAGTTCAACCACGATATAAAGATTGCTACAAAACACACATTTTCGTTTTTTTAGTGAATTTTCTTTAAAAAAATGCACTAATGAGTAGATCAAGACTTTCGAATTTAGAAAAAAATTCTTCAAATGAGCGTGAACTAGGCCCCCTAGAACACATATCCAGGGTTAGTAGTTTATATACATATATATATATATATATATATATATATATATATATATATATATATATATATATATATATATATATATATATATATATATATATATATATATATATATATATATAAGTTTTACACCGATAACTCAAAAAATAATGCGCTGATTTTGATGAAATTTGGTGACCAAATTCTTTTTGCAAGTGGCCTGAAAAATTTATTAGTCAGGAAAATCGGACCAGTTTTTCCCGGAAAATGTTAGGTTTTCTTTTGGAAAAAATTCATATCCCCGGAAATAACACAGCTATGGCAACCAAATTTGGCAGGCTGGTTTATATTGTAAAAACCAAATTCTGCACCAAAGTTTAGGTCTCTTAAGTTCAAAGAAAAAAAGTTAGCGGCACTTAAGAAAGTAAAATTTTAGTGCCACTAAAAGTCAAAGATGACGCAATACAAAAATATTGTATATATTAAACAAAATCTATTAAGTATTACACACAACGTTTATCTTTTCATGGCGCAAAAAGTTCAAGAAGTACCAGAAAGATTACTTTGAACATTTTATAATTTTTCTCCTGTACATGTAAAACTGAAGATTTGAAACGTGACAGTTAATACAAGTATTGTGGTTTAAATGGTAAATATTACAAAAAATATACATTAGAATGTTTTAGATTTATGATATATTTCTCATTTGTTCAAATAGTTGCAGAATCTGCCTCTAAAGGCTTTACCCTTTACAAATAAATAACTTAAGAAGACCATTATCGATTATCTATACCTTCCATTGCAGAGTGTGATACAAGGCTTACAGTGGTGTAATTATCAGATGCATGGCTGATGAGCGAATGGACACCGGTTCAAATCTCACGCTGACTGAATTTCTCTTTCAACTTTTTTTTTAACTTTCTTTCGTCTTTGATTTAATTGTAACGTCATCTGATTAGACTGTGTAATTCCAATATTGTTTTTAGCGGCGTTTTGTTGAAAGTTAAAGATAAGAACTTTTAAGACTTTTAATTCATGTTTTATATCAGCTCTTGTTGCCCTTAGTTGGTAAAGCTGTTCCACAGTTAACATACACGTCGAGATTTGTGACATCAGAAGAGCTTGTTTTCTTCTCTAGAAACGGATTAAATTTTTACAGCATCCACACGCAAAAGAATTTTCTGTGAAGCTACAGAAAACGCATCTAGTTCTGTATGAGGATCAGATTTTGAATACTTTTTAATTTATTTCTATTAGCTAATGTCCTTGTACAAAATGGTCTTTTAATAGCAAATTTTCTTTAAAATCAATTAATGAATTTTCTTTGTTGCGAATTTTTTATGAAAAATTATTCAATTGAGGGAACATTTTTTAAAAGAATTTCGTCAAAAATAAAGTTTTAATGGATTTTCGTTCAAACAAGTTAGTTTATTTTCAATTTTGATTACAGATTAGGTATATAATTTGAATTTATGTATTGTTTTAGCAAAATTTTGTGTAAGAGATATTTAGCCAGTTTTCGCAGAAATGTTTTTGTGCTTGGTAGAAATTTTGATAACTGGTTATAATAAAAAAATGTTTACGGATTTTCTTGAAAAATTGTTTGTAAATTTTCATAAAATTATTGTTGTGTCGTCGAAAAAGTTTTTGTGGAAAATTATATTTTGGTAGGTGGGTAAACCATTTGACATAGTTCTTTGGCCAGGAAAATCGGTCCAGTTTTTTTAAATTTATTTAATTTATTTTTATTTGCGAATTTTCTTGTACAAAATGTGACTTTAAAGCGAATCCTTTTATAAATCAATTTAATGAATTTTCTTTGAAGAAAGATTTGTTGAGAATTTTTGTATGAAAAATTATTCAATTGATGGAATATTTTTTAAACATAATTCGTTGAAAATAAGGTTTTAATGGATTTTCGTGCAAACAAATTATTTTATTTTCAATTCTAATTACAGATTAGGTAAATAATTTGAATTTTATGTATTCTTTTAGCAAAATTTTGTGTAAAAAATATTTAACCAAATTTGTTGCCTGCTTTCATTCTTATGAAAATTCACTACCATAACGCACTTGGCGCATCCAGACATTTTTAATAAAATCAAATAATGTACAAAATAATCATGTAATTTACTTTTGAAGCTTGTTATCTTTCAACGTTTTCAAAAAACATATTTTCCATTGAAAAACGTCTAATACCATTCAACTTAGAAAATAATTAAAAAGGCTCGACGCAGCAATTGCATTATTGTAGCAAATTTAAAAAAAAAATTCCATCTCATAGAACAACAAAGTTAGTTTGGTGAAGTTAGGTACACATGTTCTTCAGTAAAGACTTTGTTACGTACCAACATTGAATTTGCTAGGTTAAGAAGAGATATAATGATTAAAATTTAAATATCCATCTAAAAAGTCTGGAGTGTGTTATGTGACAAGGTCAGACTTGAAAAGGTCAAAGCTCACAAAAAGCTTCTACACAATCCCAGTCAAGAAAACCGTCAACCATTTAACGACGCAAGAAACCGCTATGTCTGCATTCTTTCTGAGGCAAAAAACTCGTTTAATAACCACATCAAAAACAAAGTCCTCTTAAGCTCCAGCGGCAGCAAACCCTTCTGGACTCTTGCTAAATCTATTAGGAATAATTTCTGCAAGAGCACGTTCCCACCTCTTGTCTCAGGGGATGAAATTGTTTCTACCGCCGTGGGCAAGGCTGAACTTTTTGCCTCGCTTTTCGCCCGCAGTTCTACTCTCAACCCAACTCCAAATGTTCATCCACCAACAGTCCCCAATGTCGCGCATAAAATGACGGATATCACTTTCAAAACTAAAAAGGTACGAAAGATGCTCTCTTATCTTAAAACCAGGAAAGCCTCTGGTCTTGACGAAATCCCAGCAATTGTTCTCAAAAAATGCGCACCAGAACTTGCTCCTGTCCTGACTCGTCTGTTTCAGACATCTTACAATAGAGGCATATTCCCTAGTAACTGGAAAACTGCTCGAGTACAACCCGTCCCGAAAAAATGATCCAAAGCGCTTCCTAGCAACGACAGGCCTATTTCTGTGCTTTTAGTCGTCTCTAAAGTGATGGAAAAGTATATAAACACGGAATTACTAAAATTTCTTGCAAAACACAGTCTAATCCACGACAGGCAGTATGGATTCCGTCAGCGCAGATCAACTGCCGACCTCCTTTCCTTTGTCACCCATTCTTGGAACAAGTCTATGGAACTACACGGTGAATCTCAGATTGTCGCTCTAGACATATCCAAAGCATTCGACCATTTCTGGAACGCAGCGCTGCTTAATAAACCACCAAAACTCTGTTACTTGGACAGCAAATTTCCTCTCAAACCGGAGCATTTCTGTTGTCGTGGATGACCATTCCTCTAAACTGTACCCAATTAATGCAGGACTTCCACAAGGTTCAGCTTTAGCCCCTACTTTGTTTCTTCTCCACATCAATGACCTCCTCTCTAGCACATCTAACCCAGTTCACAGTTACGCGGATGACCGCACCCTTTACTTAAATATACAATATTCTAAGCCTGTCTCTTTAGCCCAATTAGATGAGGATCGCAGACTCATGGAGGGTTCTGGCTCCGTGGATTTCCAAAAAATATTAGACTGGGGAAGTACAATTCAACCCCACTAAATCACAGTCTTGATTTCTTTCTCATAAGAGATACACCAGCCCTAGACCCATCACAATAAACAACCAAGTTATTCAAAGTAATGAGCCCTTTTCTTTTGTTGGCATTTCTGTGGATCGAAATCTCAATTGGCACCAACATGTCACATCAATTGCAGAAGCGACTGCTAAGAAATTAGGTTTCCTTTTCGGTGACCCTACCCTCACCCAAAGGCTGCCATCCCTTGCCCACCGACGTGCTGTTGGCGACCTCTCTCTCATTTATAGATATCTGGACGGGCACTGCTCAAAGGAGCTTTCTTTCATAGTTCCTCCACCTGCTGCCCCCAACAGATCTACCAGGGGAACAGAGCGAATGCACCCTTTCACTGTCCAGGTCACCAGACATAGAACATCTTGTTATGCCCGCTCTTTTGTCCCAAGGACTTCCAAGTTTTTGAATTCCTTGCCGGCACATGTTTTTCCTTCTCCCCCGAACCTCCAAACTTGCAAGTCCATAATTAACAAGTTGCCACTTTCCTCCTTGTCGTCACCCACGGTACGATAGTATTTAGGCTGTAAGCGCCCTCGTGGTGTAACCTATATAGTAGAAACAATGTACTATATTTTATCAAAATAACTTACTGTTTGAAAATGTACCAAAATTTTCCGAAAATGAACTTTCCGTTAAACTTGGCTTCCTAGCCAACTAACCTTAGGTTAGTAGCAAATTGAGTTACTGAAATTTGAAGCATTTAATGAAAATTCAAGTTAAACCAAAAATGTCAGGCGGTCGCGGCAGTTGCCTACAATATATATATATATATATATATATATATATATATATATATATATATATATATATATATATATATATATATATATATATATATATATATATACATATATATATATATATATATATATATATATATATATATATATATATATATATATATATATATATATATATATATATATATATATATATATATATATATATATATAAGTCAGAAATCTGAAGAAAAATATTTCGATGAATAGAATGTCGCGTCGCTATGTGGTCCATTGTTCGAACTCTTATCTTGATCATGAGTGTGCCTTTTTAGAATAAATATTTGATAACGACGCACAGTATTTCAAAAGCAGGTATACAATTTCAATTACAGCGATTTAAGACTCAACAGTGGGGACTTGTCTGTATACCTTTATAGAGGACACTGTTCGCAACTGCATGGCAATTATCATATAAAATGTAGTTCTAGTTTTTATTGGATTAGTTTATTCATCCCTTTGATGACACTAACTTTGTTAGCGAAACGATCAGTAGGTCTAAAAATTGTATTGTCATGAATTGAGTTCTTCAAATTGTACCTATATAGTTTAAGTACAATAACAAAAATACCCGGTAAGAGCAGTCACTAAAGCGCTAAAACTGTAACATTTCACTTTTTATTTTACTCGTACTTGTATTTAGTTCAGTGCAAGGAAGAAATATTTATGCTCCTAATATAGATACAATCTACCTGCAATCAAATAATTTCCATTATTCACATTCCCACGCTTGGTAATGGTTTTTTAGAGACACGAAATTATTACGTATTAGAAACAATGAATGAGACGTGCTGAAGACGCTTCCTTCACCTAATACATTTGACCAACGTTTTGACCGAAAACGGCCGGATATCATGCCAGAGGTCGACCTCGTCACGTACAGGATATTACTTACATTTATTTCCTTACTAGTAAAACTCACGTCAAACTCGCCAACTTTATTGTTCTGTGTCGTCTTTGACTGTCTTAAAAAATAATAGTTTCCTGTATGCATACTAAAAGAACGCTACCACTGCAATATAAATGTATCGCTAAAGTCAAGGGTTTCTGGGTTTCAGAGCCCTTTTCTTACTGTTTGTAGCTGTGAAAAACACAATGTTTATAATAAGCTACAAAGTGTTCACTAAAGCAATACCTAGGTACTCAAAGTTGGCAATAATTTCTCACCCACTGGGACAAGCTCGTTCGCCAGCTCAATCGTACCAGTTTTTCTTAAGTAAAGTTGAATTTTCCTATAAAACGTTTTATATGTCCGAAAGTAGCAAAGTAATTTAAAAAAAATGTTGGCATGCTTTTATAGAGGCCATACGTATCAAATTTCAAGTTTGTAGATTTATGAAAAGTCTAGTTGCAGGCAAGTGCATCTTTATAAGATCAACAGAATGCATAGGAATATATATTTTTTTTAATTTCAACAACACACCACGAGGGCTTACAGCCTAAATACTATCGTACCGTGGGTGTAGACAAGGAGGAAAAAGGCAACTTGTTAATTCTGGACTTGAAGGTTTGGAAGTTCGCTGGAGAAGGAAAAACATTTGCCGGCAAGGAATTCCACAACTTGGAAGTCCTTGGTACAAAAGAGCGAGAATAACAAGATGTTCTATGTCTGGTGACCTGGACAGTAAAAGGGTGCATTCGCTCTGTTCACCTGGTAGATCTGTTGAAGGTAGCAGGTGGAGGAACTATGGAAGAAAGCTCCTCTGAGCAGTGCCCGTGCAGATATCTATAAAAGAGAGAGAGGTCACCAACGGCACGTCGGTGGGCAAGGGATGGCAGCCTTTGGGTGAGGGTAGGGTTACCGATGAGACGTGTAGCTCTCTTCTGAATGGAGTCCAGGATAGCGAGTGTAGAAGCGGCAGCGGCACCCCAGATGTGGGAGCAGTATTAGAGGTTTGGTCTTATTTGTAAAGTATATAAGGTATAGAGATTAGCTGGTGAAAAGTATTTGCGAGCCCGGAAGAGGAAACCTAATTTCTTAGCAGCCGCTTCTGCAATTGATGTGACATGTTGGTGCCAATTGAGATTTCGATCCACAGAAATGCCAACAAGTGAAAAGGACTCCTTACTTTGAATAACTTGGTTGTTTATTGTGATGGGTCTAGGGCTGGTGTATCCCTTATGAGAGAGAAGCAAGGCTGTGATTTGGTGGGGTTGAATTGTACTTCCCCAGTCTAATATTTTTTGGAGATCCACGGAGATAGAACCCACCATGAGTCTGCGATCCTCATCTAATTGGGCTAAAGAAACAGGCTTAGAATATTGTATATTTGAGTGGAGGGTGCTGTCGTCCGCGTTACTGTGAACTGGGTTGGATGTGCTAGAGAGGAGGTCATTGATGTGGAGAAGAAACAAAGTAGGGGCTAAAGCTGAACCTTGAGGAACTCCTGCATTAATTGGATACAGTTTAGAGGAATGGCCATTAACGACAACAGAAATGCTCCGTTTGGAGAGGAAATTTGCTGTCCACGTGCAGAGTTTTGGTGGTAGGCCATAGGCCAGTAGTTTATTAAGCAGCGCTGCGTGCCACACCTGGTCAAATGCTTTGGATATGTCCAGAGCGACAATCTGGGATTCACCGTGTAGTTCCATATACTTGTTCCAAGAATGGGTGACAAATAAAAGGAGGAGGATGTATAAGAAATACAATGGATATAATTTTGTAGATAAAAGCAAAATTATTTTGGGTTAAAACGCCGTAAAATAACTAAACATTAAAATTAAGTTCCAAAAAGTTGAGCTCCTAAAGTGTTTTGTAGTGGATAGACTACTCCATAGTAACATTATTTGTCATATACACGTGTCTCAATAGGTGCTTCAAAATCCAATATCGGCCTTATTAGAAATATTGTGAAATACTTTTTTTATAGGAGACGTTTGATTCTAAATCTCTGCGACCAAGTAGTTGCGTATTCACACCAAATGCAGTTTGTCAATGGGCCCAACAAAATCTAGCAGAACAAAGAAAATTTTGCACTATGTTTTATTTGTTGATGAAGCCAGTTTTCATGAAAATCGACATGTTAATCGTCATAATTTCCATTATTACGACACAATCCATCCTAACATCTTACAAACATATATCCAAACAAGATAGACGTTGAATATCTGGGGAGGAACTGTCAATGATTATGTGGTAGGACTACATTTCTTTGGAGAACGTATGAATGGTCAAATCTATTTAGAATTTTTACAAAAAACTTGGAGGAACTACTGACGGTAACCCCAGGGATATTAGAGACAAAATGTGGTACCTACACGATGCGGCAGCTGTACATCATACTACAGCTATTCACGAACATATAAAGTTTTACTTTTAGTTGGATAGGAAGAGAAGGACCCGATGAATGGCCTGCCAGAAGCCCCGATTTGAACAAAATGGACTTAATATGTGTATAATTAATAACTAATTCTTCTGTTGCTGTTTTTTAGTAAATTTTTATTTAAAAAAATTCACTAATGGAGAGGTATTGATGGTGAGACTTTGCAAAAATTTTTTCAAATGAGCGCGATTTAGGACCCCTAGAACCCATATCCGGGGTTAGTTTCAATTTTTATATGTTTATATATATATATATATATATATATATATATATATATATATATATATATCCGTCTGATAACTCAAAAAATAATTAACCGATTTCAATGAAACTCGGCAAGTGCTTTTCTTTTATTAATGGCTTGGGTGAGTTCGTTAGGCAGGAAAATCGGACAGGTTTTCCGGGAAAATTGACTTTTCTTTCCAAAAAAAAATTTTCTCCGAAAATAACAAAGTTGTTTTAATGAAATTTACTATATATGTTGCCTTGGGAGAGGATTTAATAAGTACCAAAATTCAACTTTCTCAGTTTATAGAAAATTGAGTTATTCAAATTTTAAATTTTCTTTTGAAACAATTTTTTTCTCCAGAAATTACAAAGTTATTTTAATGAAACTTGGTGGATATCTTGTCGTAGGAAATATCATACTACCTACCAAAATTAAACTTTCTAAGATTATAGAAAACTGAGTTATTCAAATTTTTATAGCTCACTGCAGTGTTAAAATCAATGGTATTTTCCTCACTATTTTAAACACGTGGGTGGGGGACTGACCGAATTCATTCCCAGTTGCTATTGATCTACTCATATTCTCTGAATATCTTAGAAGACGTGGTATCTACTTCATTCCAAGTCACTATTAACCGACTATTTATGAAATCAAATAAGTAAATTAAATCGATTGTCATAAAATATGTAGTGTATTAAGACTAAGGGAAAAAGAAATAAAACATATATAACTGTGCACATTTTGATTATATTTGAGGGTGTGCGGCGCACACCTAGCTCACTAGGAGAAATCGCCACTGCTTGAGAGAGGTATTGTCACAGCATAATATCTTATTAAAGTTCATTTGTAAATAGGTTTAATCTTTATATGTATATATATATATATATATATATATATATATATATATATATATATACATACACACATATATATATATATATATATATATATATATATATATATATATATATATATATATATATATATATGTGTGTATCCGTCTGATAACTCAAAAAATATTTAACCGATTTCGATGAAAGTTGGCAAGTGCCTTTCTTTTATTAATGGCTTGGATGAGTTCGTTATCCAGAAAAATCGGACTGGGTTTTCCGGAAAAAAAAATTTTCTCCGAAAGTAACAAATCTGTTTTAATAAAATTCACTATATATGTTGCCTCAGGAGAGATATTACTATGTACCAAAATTCAACTTTCTAAGTTTAGAGAAAATTGAGTTATTCAAATTTTAAATTTTCTTTCAAAAAAAATTTCTTTCTCCGAAAATTACAAACTTATTTTAATGAAATTTTGTGGATGTCTTGCCTTAGGAAAGATCTTACTACGTATTAAAATTAAACTCTCTAAGTTTATAGAAAATTGAGTTATTTAAATTTGAAGCATTTAATAAAAATTCACTACCATAACGCACTTGCTACGTCCCGAGTTTTTTACATTAGTCTTTTTGTGATATCAACTGGTTTCGTGAATTAATTATTAGGATTTATGAAACTGAAATGTTTTAATTTTATGTCAAATTCATGGCTACTGATATAGTTGAAAATAGAAGATGATAATTTAACCTTTCGTCATTAAACAGTAAAAATATCAGGTATATGACAGGATTTACAGAAAATGTAGATAATTAATGTACCAATTCGAAATTAAAATGACATCTTGTTTGAAAAAAATAAGAAAACGCTCATAGAAATGTGCTGCTTTGGTGCTCGTGTAAAAACCGTAAGATAATATAATCTAACCAATTTTTGTTGATTAGGTCGTCTAAGTACAATGAATGAAGATTCGTACCTGTGATGAGCACTGAAAGTACAATTCTGAGGCACAATATAGCTTTTAGGGCGGACGATCGTTTCGCTAAAAAAGTTAGCGTCATCAGAGGGGTAAATAAACCAAACGAATAAAAACCAGAACTCCTATTTCTATCTTAATTTCCAAGCAGTTGTGAACAGCGCCCTTTACGAACGTATACAGACAAGACCCCAGTCTGTAATATTTTGAGCCTATAAGTCGTTGGTGATACAATTTATTATTTTTTCGAACATCCCTTATATTATTGCATTTTTGCATTTTTAAATTTTTGACTAAAATATAATCCATGTCTGTAAGAAAAAAAATTAGAGAGGCAATAAGTGCGTTTTGGTAGCGAATTTTCATTAAATGCTTCAATTTGCAATAACTCAATTTTATATTAATCTAAGGTTTGTTAGTTAGGAAACCCATTTTCTCGGAAAGATTTTAGGTTCATTTTAGGACAATTTGTGTAAATTTTCAAATAATAAAGTTATTTTGAGAAAATATGAAAAAAATGTTTCTATTACTATATAGGTTATACCGGCAACCAAATGTGATGCCGGCTTGCATTTAACAAGGCATATTTGCTATCAAGGATATTTTTATGAAAATTCACTTCCATAATGCACTTGCTGTGTTCAGACCTTTTTTATGCCTAAAAAAGCAACATCGTTGTGAAGCCACCTGTTGTACAGATAATATAACATATGGTAAATCTTACATCTATTGCCTTAACTCATTAAGAAATTTCCACAAAACAAATATGTTCTAGCAATAACTACATGCTGTTCCGAAAAATGAGTCTCAGGTTTTTGAAAAATGGATGTTGCATGTAACTCTATGCCTTTTCCATAAAAATGACTAACTTTTATATCCAACTGAAACGAAACAAAGCTTAACATTGATATCTTTGCATACAGACTTGGAGAATACTTCTCTGGCTTCACTGTTGGTTTTTACGTCCTTCACCACTAAAAACCAACAGTGAAGCCAGATAAGTATTCTCCAAGTCTGTATGCAGTATGGACAAGTTTCACCAAGTAAGGGCAACAACAATCAATGAATTGATATCTTTACTTGTGCATGTTTGTTCATTTTACCTTCCTCGGAGTCGACCTTATAACTGAGATAGCAGCTAAATTAATTCTGCTAAATTGCAACAAGTATCATAAATTTGTATCCAATCGCTATAGATCAGAGGAACGAGGTATAGACACCGCATGTTGAGATCTACAAACAAACTTAGCCAGGGAATGTTGATCATGGACATAAATAATAAGGTCGCTACCTATTGCAATTACTGGCAACATTAATTGTCCGGCTCAACTGGTAGAGATATTAAGTGCTGATTTAACAACTCGCCTGCAATAATACCACACTAAACGTCAATTATTCCACCATGTTTATGCCGGTATCCAACTGAAAACTGTCCATATTGCCCGCCGACAAAAGAATTCATTTACACTAGCGTACCAAATTATCACGTCTTTAAGATTTTTTTATCAGTTTATTCTATACTCAAATTACAGCCTCGGTTGCCCGGTGGTAAGAGCGTGTGCCTCTGAAGCCAAGGGTTCGATTCCCAATAAAAGTCATTTAACTCTTTCAGTACATACTGTAGAATGAACATCCATCGAAGTTGTGGTATCGTATTTAACCTTTGTCGTACCGAGCGGGGTACGATGTACCCCATGTTCACAATTTTCGGGATATTTTTGTAAAATTGAAATATTCAACTTTGTCCATTTACGTTATCCTCCACTGACGCCCGCTTAATGTATTTCTTTTTGATTTCACAAAATTGATCACATAATTTTCACAAAAAAAAACTCGGGACGCAGCAAGTACGTTATGGTAGTGAATTTTTATTAAATGCTTCAAATTTAAATAACTCAATTTTCTATAAACTTAGAGAGTTTAATTTCAATACGTAGTAAGGTTTTTCCTGAGGCAAGATATCCACAAAATTTCATTAAAATAACTGTAATTTTCGGAGAAAAAAATTTTTTTTGAAAGAAAATTTAAAATTTGAATAACTCAATTTTCTCTAAACTTAGAAAGTTAAATTTTCGTACGTAGTAAGGTTGAGGCAACATATATAGTAAATTTCACTAAAACAGCTTTGTTACTTTCGGAGAAAAAAAAATTTTTCGAAAGAAAACTCAAAAGTTTTCCGGAAAACCCCGTCTGATTTTTCTGGATAACAACTTATCCAAGCTATTAATAAAAGACAGGCACTTGCCAAGTTTCATCGAAATCGGTTAATTATTTTTTGAGTTATCATATATATATATATATATATATATATATATATATATATATATATATATATATATATATATATATATATATATATATATATACATACATATAAAAATTAAACCTATTTACAAATGAACTTCAATAAGATATTATGCTGTGACAATACCTCTCTCAAGCACCCTAAAGTATAATCAAAATGTGCACAGTTATATATGTTTTATTTCTTTTTCCCTTGTCTTAATACACTACATATTTTATGACAATCGATTTAATTTACTTATTTGATTTCATAAATAGTCGGTTAATAGTGACTTGGAATGAAGTAGACACCACATCTTCAAACATATTAAGATAATATGAGTAAATCAACAGCAACTGGGAATGAATTTGGTCAGTCCCCCAGCCACGTGGTTAAAAACACTGGCTGTATGAGTGATTACAACTCTACCTCTAAATAAAAGGACTGTAACAGCGGCAGAAGCAAAAGTCAATGGAAGGTGTGTGTATTCGGAAAGAAACTATTGACTATTAATAACAACAATTGACTAAAAACGCTGCGAGTTGTAAGGCAAAAATAATTATACTACAGAGGTGATAAATGATAATAAATTACAATAGGGTTACATATAATCGTAAATGCTTACAATGATTAACAATCAGTGAATTCAGTATTATTGACATTTCTCTGAAACTTAAAAATGAATTTCATGAGTCAATGACAATAACAGAAGCATTGACTAACCAACAGCAACCACATACTTATGATTTAAACATAAATGTTTCAAATTTGAATAGCTCAATTTTCTGTAACCCTAGAAATCTGAATTTTGGCACATAGTTAGGTATTTCCCAAAGCAATATGTAGACCAAATTTTATCAAAATTTTCGGAAAAAAATTTTTTTTTGAAAGAAAACTCAAAATTTTCCCGGAAAACCCCGTCCGATTTTCCTGGCCAATGAACTCATCCAAGCCATTAATAAAAGAAAGGCACTTGCCGAGTTTCATCTAAATCGGTTAATTATTTTTTGAGTTATCAGACGGATATATATATATATATATATATATATATATATATATATATATATATATATATATATATATATATATATATATATATATATATATATATATAAACATATAAACATTCAAACTGACCCCGGATATGGGTTCTAGGGGTCCTAATTCGCGCTCATTTGAAAGAATTTTTGCAAAGTCTCACCATCGATACCTCTCTATTAGTGAATTTTTTTTAATAAAAATTCACTAAAAACGCGACTTGAGGTACGTTTGTACCCCACTTATTTTAAGCCATATATTAAAGACTTATTTGAGATGCGCGATTTACGTATCGGCGGCCTGATTCGTGATTCGTGTTCAGGGTTGCTCCTGTCATTACAATTGTAATACATCTATTACAATGTACATACTTTCATTACATCATTACTACAATTTGAAAAATTCCCAGATCTATTACAATTTTACAATTACAGCAGTAATTTCAAAATCTGGTTGAAAAAACAATAAAATCTAGTGTATCTATTTATTGTAACGTAAGTTTATGTTCTGTCATGTTAGCGCTACGTTCTGTGTTCTGTCCATTCTGTTAATTATATGTGCCTCTGTTGCTAGTCTCTTCTGTGTCACACTCACACTACTGACAAAAGTCAACTGTCCAGTCCATCCATGTCAATTGTCAATGTCAATATTGCCATTTGTCATTTTCCATTCTCATTTCTCATTTCATTTCTAATTTCTAGTCTTTGCTTGATTTGATGTTTTTTGCAAATTTAGATAACGATATATGTATGTAAGGAAACTGCAAATCTGTCTTTTGCCTTAGAGTGTCGGTTCCTGCATTTTAACAAATAAGTCAAAATGTCTTTACGAAAGTAAGTGAGGTAAATGTAGTTTAACTTCCTATATTCGTCAATTTTTGTAATTTATGGGCACTTTACTCCCAGTGGGGCTGAGAAAGAAATTACTAAACAAGATGCTCGCGACTTTAGTACCGACAAAACAGCATATACACCTTATAATCGGACAATAAACAAGAATCTGACGCTACAAATGATGAAAATGATAATGATAGTAATGAGGCTGTGCAAGCAAAACGTAAAAAACGATATAAAACCTACAAACAAAAATTTTAAGCTGAGTGAAGGTAACAAGGATTGGTTTCATAAAAATAACGATAATGAAGCAGCATGTAGAGTATGTAAAAATAAAAGTTTTGTGGGTGGAATATCCCATATCACTAGACATGCAACCACAGAAATCTGCTGTACGCGATAGGCAGGGTTTAAGGGGGGATATGGCTGCTTTGTAGTTTAAGTTTTAATTATTTTGAATAAATGTTTGACGTTTTGCATTCACTTTTTATGTTTTTTTTAGCTAAATAAATATGATAGTTGAAATTAGGAATGTAAAATTCTGATCTGAATCTGAAAATGAATAACATAAATGGAAAGGTCTGCAAAGAATTTTCAACTTTAACAGGCCCCTGTATCAAACAAAATATTTTTCAGTTCAACAATGAATTTTTGAACAAACCCAGGGTACGGCAATGGGCAATCCGCTATCGCCATTTATTTCAGACCTTTTCATGAGCAGATTTGAAACAGATCTTGAAAGTGAAAATAGTTATTTTCCTAGAGTGTGGTTTCGTTACGTAGATGATATTTTAGCAGTGTTCAACACAAACGTTTGTAGAATAGAAGATTTTATTGCCAGATTAAACAATAAATTTGATTCTATAAAATTTACCCACGAATTAGAAATTAATAATAAATTACCCTTTCTAGATGTATTAGTTATCAAGAATAAAGACACTTTAGAATTCGATGTCTATAGAAAGGGAACCACCACTATAAGCTACATTACGAACAACTCACATCACAAAAAATAGCCAGTCTGAATTTTTTAGTAAATCGGTTAATTAATTTTCCGTTAAACAAACGTAGATATACCAAAGGATTAAATTATATTAAGAACGTAGCCGAATATAACAGATACACTGCTTGCCTGGTGGAAAAATTAATAATCAAACAGAAAACAAAGAAAATGTTGACGAAATCAACAACGTTTAAAAGAGAGAAATCCGAAATAAATTTTGTTTGTTTACCATTTGAACCTCGAATCATAGGGGGGTCTAGATAGCATTTTTTAAAATTCAACTTGCAGCTAACATTTTCGACAAAAAATACCTTAAAAACTTGCTATGTAACCCAAAAGACAAGTATGGCACCGACAAAACGTTGGGAATTTATGAAATAAGTTGTAAAGATTGTAATCTTAAGTACGTCGGGCAAACAAAAAGATCGATTGGAGTTAGATTCAAAGAACACTTAGCCCAATTACGTTACGGTACTATAGATAGATCTGTCGCCCGACATATGGGATAATAATCATCACGTTAATGAAGATAATCTGAAATTAATAAAAAATGTTAGACAACCAGGACAGCTAAATTCCTTCGAAAGTATATATATTGCGAAATATAGTTACAACAAAAATTGTATTAACGTGGCACCACCGCCGATTACGAGCCACCTGATAGATTGCTTCGCTAAATAAAAATTCCCACGTTTTTAACACGTCCTAGAGATAACATAATAATACAGATAGTTCCGACAAAGCATACTATGTTAATTCAGATGTCGTTGAACCTTTCCAAAATTACTAGAAATGGACACTTTTTAGATAAGTTAGTAGGGACAGTGCAGACCTCGTCCCGTGATAAAAATACAATACACTGCAGAATTTGCCTGCGTTTATTTTCCCATATCAGTTCGGTCTTGGTTAGTGAAACGATCGTCAGGTCTTCTTAAAAATGTGTTGTGGTGATTTGGGTTCTCCAAGTGTACTTGTCAGTGCTCATCATAGGTTCCAATCTTCACTTAGAGAATATTTGGTACTTGCAAAGAGTTATCATTACAATTATCCATTAATGTTGCATAAAACTGCACCCTTTGGTCTGGATCGTCATCAGGTAACTCATGCAAAAGCTGTATTTTAAAAGGATGAATCTTTTCAAGTTTTAATATTTTATGTACCGTTTGAAATGGAAATCCATTGCCTCTGCTAATTTGCTGAACAGTACTGTAAGGATTCTCTTCAACTCTCAATAAGACGTTTAATTTCACTTCTTCACTTATAGACCGGCAACCTGTTTTTGTTTTCTCTTTTCTTATGTAGTCGATTCACTGTTGATTGATAGACATATCCTGATATTTAATATTAAACAGAATACACATCTCTGCCTGAGTCTGGGATCACGTCACCATAACCTAGCATCATTAGAATTGCAATTCTTTGAGCTATTATAAACGCATTTTACCAATAAAAACAAATGTATCAAAATAATTTGTACAGGCATATTTGCATCGAATGCTTATGGTGGCGAATTTTCTTCGCATTGCTGCTGGTGGCGTAATTATTGGGGCTGCCTCTGGAGAGTTAATTTTTGCTATATTTGGGTAACTTCTACCGCAATAGTTCATTGTCTAACTGAATTATATTCCTCGTATGAATAAAATTGCAGTATCACTTTTTTATGTTCTGACATATACTATAGATAATGTGTACCACCACTTACCACCATATTTTAATATGCATTGAAATTTGCAATTTTAGTACCTACTTCTAGAAACTACACCGTTTCTTATTAATAAAAAATACTTATCGCACAACAAAGTATTTGTTGCATGAATTATTTATATTTAAACGGTCATTCTTTTATAATGTAACAGGTTATTAAAATAGCAACAGTCAAATTTGTAATTTATAAAGATGTGTTTCTGTATTGCAATTTGCTATACATGCAAGCAAATAAACATGACCCATATCTCAATGCGTAAAGTAATGTTCCACTTGTGATATGGTTTTTTTTACATATTAAAATACCAGCATAACGTGTCTGATAATTTAATATTCATCCAAATTTTTGCAAACAATGTTGTAATCGTTTATTTCATGTGGTGCTTTGTGGCTTGATGTACACTACCAACCATTAATATAGGTTTAGCAAATGAAACTCCTGGATAAAGGATATCAATAACAGTCTGGACGCAGCAATTCCAATATGGTAGTCAATTTCCATAGAAATGATCTGGCACCAGACATTTTTTTTTTATTAAATGCTTATAACTTTTTTTTTTCTTGCAACATGGAAATCTAAACTTTGGTATATAGTTTACCTTTCATAAGGTAAACCTTCCGTACCAAATTTAGCTACCATAGCTTTGTTATTTTCAGAGAAAATAAATTGTTTTTAAAGAAAACTCAAAATTTTCCCGGAAAACCCGGTCCCATTTTCCTGGCTAACGAACTTATCCAAGCCACTTACAAAGGAAAGATACCTTCCAAATTTTATCAAATTCGGCTATTTTTTTAGTTATCGGTGTGATATATATATATATATATATATATATATATATATATATATATATATATATATATATATATATAAGTACACCTGGAGAACCCAAATCACCACAACACATTTAAAAAAAACATGACGATTGTTTCACGAACCAAGCTAGGGTCATCAGAGGATGAATAATTCTAAATAAATTATGTCTATATATATATATATATATATATATATATATATATATATATATATATATATATATATATATATATATATACTTTCGAAAGCACTTAGCTGTCTCGGTTTTTTAGTCAATTTTAGATTATCCTTATTTACGTGGTGGCTATTATCCCAAATATGCCGGGCAACGAAAGACTTATCTATAGTACCGTATTTTACTTGTGCTAAATGTTCTTTGAATCTTATTCCAATAGATATTTATGTTTGTACGACGTATTTAAGATCACAATCTTTACAACTTATTTCATAAATTCGCGACATTTTAGCCGTAGTATCCTTGTCTTTTGTGTTACCTGACATGTTTTTGAAAGTATATTTTATCGAACATGTTAGTTGCAAATTGGATTTTTACAAAATGCTATCTAGACGCCTCGTGATTTGTGGTTCAAATGGTAAGCAAACAAAGTTTTTTTCGGCTGTCTCTCTTCTAAAAGTCTTTGATTTCGCTAACATGTTCTTTGTTTTCTGTTTATTAATTAATTTCTCCACTAGGCAAGCAGTGTATCCGCTATATTCGGCCACGTTCTGAATATATACAATTCTTTGGTATATATATATTTATTTATTTATTTAAAGGAAAATTAATAAACTGCTTACTAAAAAAATCAAACTGGCATTTTTTGTGCGTAGATATGACGTAAGTCATTCGGAATTTAACTTAAATTGGTGGTTTCTTTCCTATGAACATCGAATTCTAAAGTGTCTTAATTTTTTATAACTAGTACATCTAGAAAGAGTAAAATCAAACTAGGTATGAAACGTGTCGAATTGGTCCTGACGTCATCCGCAACGTACAAGAAGTATGTGTCAACAGATTTGCTTATTATAAATAAGTCGCTGGATTGCATTTCCAACATTATATTTAACGGAAACAATACTTTAATTTGTTGAATAAGAGCGTTTATCTTTTGGTTGTTGTTTTGAATAGAGTTTATGTTTTCCCACTCTTTTAATGACTTTCTTTCGAAATTTTAACAATGTGATGTATCAAAAGATTAATGGTACTGTGTAGACAATTCAATGATCTATCTGACTAAAATGACAAAATCTGGACGCAGCAAGTGCGTTATGGTAGTGAATTTTCATAAAAATATTTTTAATTGCAGATATAGCTTTTATTAATGAAAGCAGGCATCAAATTTGGCTAAATATTTTTACACAAAATTCTGCTAAAGGCATACAGAAAAATTTAAATTATATACCTAATCTGTAATTAAAATTGAAAATAAAATAATTTGTTTGCACGAAAATTCATTAAAACCTTCTTTTCGCCGAATTGTATTTAAACAATGTTCCATCAATTGAATAATTTTTCATACAAAAATTCTCAAATGTTTCTTCAAAGAAAATTCATTAAATTCATTTATAAGAAAAATCGCTATTAAAGAACATTTTGTACAAGAAAATTCGCTAATAAAAATAATTTAAATAAATTTAAAAAACTAGTCCGATTTTCCTAGCCAACCAACTATTTCAAGTTATTTACCCACCTACCAAAATATAATTTTTCAGAAATACTTTTTCGACGACACAACAACAATTTCATGAAAACAATTTTTCTAGAAATTTCGTAAATTTTTTTTTTGATAATAACTTGTTAAACATTTATCATTAATTACCAAAATTTAAAATAAAAACATCTTACGAAAACTGATGTCTACGAATCACAGAGAAATTTCTTCGAAAACTGGCTAAAAATCTTTTAATAAAAAATTTTGCAAAAAGAATACATAAGATTCAAATTATATACCTAATCTGTAATTAAAATTTGGTAATAAAATAATTTGTTTGCACGAAAATCCATTAAAACATTATTTTCGATGAATTTCGTTTAAAAAATGTTCCATCAATTGAATAATTTTTCATACAAAAATTCGCAACTAACGTTTTAAAAAAGAAAATTCATTAAACTCATTTATAAAAAAAATTGCTATAAAAGAACATTTTGTACGAGAAATTTAACTAATAAAAAATCTCGACTTTTTACGTTTTGAGGAAAACCCCAATTTCTTTTTTGTTTAAATGCCTCTAAACTTTTCTCTTTAAATTTACAGACCTAAAGTTTGGTAAATTATTCACCCTTTATGTATATATATATATATATATATATATATATATATATATATATATATATATATATATATATATATATATATATATAACTAGGCCCTCTAGAACCCATATCCAGGGTCAGTTTCAATTTATATATATATATATATATATATATATATATATATATATATATATATATATATATATATATATATATATATATATATATATATATATATATATAATTGAAACTGACCCTGGATATGGGTTCTAGAGAGCCTAGTTCACGCTCATTTGAAGAAATTTGTTTAAAATTTAAAAGTCGGGATCTCCTAGTTAGTGATTTTTTAAAATCAAATTCCCTAAAATAAGCACTTGTGAAGCCACGAGAAAAATCTACGACTGTATTAAATATGGAACGGTTTCACTGAGTTAGGGACGAACAACCAGATATGCTATTCAAATTTAATTAAGTCTTAAAACTTTCATCTCCTCCTTATCAAATTATTTTTTATACAAAAACTCGCGAAAAAATTCATCGGAATAACAACAATCACATTAGAAAACTGTAAAGGTAAATGAGATTAAAAAAAATTGATAAGAAGTAAAATCACTAACCAGGATTATAACTCGTCATCTGGGAGTCGATATACGATGTACATGCCCACTGAGCTACGCATTATATGCATTTACTAGCAGGAATATCCTATTGTTCAAGGTTTTACAATTTACATAAAACAATTTCGATTTACGATAGATTTTTTGCTTATATTTTAAAGAAACCAAAAAAAAATAACGACATAGATACATACCTAGGAGCTTGTTATTCATTTCTTGTACTATTTTTCACTCACATTCTGATCAATCAATTTATACGTTTTAACTTCCTTCCAGATTTCATTAATTAAAAATTAATTTACCTCTAACTTTCTTGTCTTTTAAGATAGGGATCAGAATTTTATTATGTGAGAAACCCTTTGTAACAGAAATCAGCGTACCAGACTTGGTTGCCCTGACTTTGTTACTTCCAGAGATATAATTTTTTTTCGAAAGAAAACGCAAAATTTTCTGAGAAAACCTGGGCCGATTTTCCTGACTAACGAACCTATCCAAGCAAAGCGAAGGTATCTGCCAAATTTGATCAGAATCGAACCATTAATTTTTGAGTTATCGGTGTGATACTTAGATACATATATATATATATATATATATATATATATATATATATATATATATATATATATATATATATATATATATATATAGTAATAATTTAAGGCCAAAAAATAATTTTAATTAGCACATAGTATATGAAATATCAATTTAAGATTTACCAAAAAAACTGTTTCACCACGAATCGTTTGGATGTATCGTGCTTCCAAATAAACGGATGGATACAGGAATATACGTTTAGGGCTGACGTTGGAGAATTAGTACAGGTGAGTCCATTAGGTAAGGTGTTTTTAAGAATCCGCATCTGCTACGGTCAGTAGTTTTTATTTGTAATAGCCACGGGTAAACTAAGCCATATAATTAACAGTTACTTAGATTATTATCGCATGAAATGTCTTTCACGGTCTCATAACGCATGACATTTCGAATTGCTTTACTACGAACAGACTTTTGTTTTCTTTTGTGGCACTTTAAATTATTTGCAATTATTTCTATTATTATTGGACACTACTAAATTACAATATTTGTCAGGTAGCATGCGTAGAGTCGTTAATTAGAGTTGAAATGTGTTCGCAGTACCTACGTTGATATTATTATATTGCAGAATGTACCATATTAAAGTGCATTATGGTACATACTGACTTAGTGGGTCATAGCATAATTTATTTTCGTATAGTTTTCTTTTCAGTAAGAAATATCGATGCTTCACTATGGAACGCCTCAAAAATATGTTCCAAGCAGCAACCAATCAGTCAAAGATTTTAACGAATGTACCAGACAGTGTATTAAAATGAAAATGTACAACCACTTGATTTAATTTGTGAGAAAATATTGG
This sequence comes from Tillus elongatus, assembly GCA_964006375.1. Taxonomy (NCBI): domain Eukaryota; kingdom Metazoa; phylum Arthropoda; class Insecta; order Coleoptera; family Cleridae; genus Tillus; species Tillus elongatus. The sequence continues at coordinate 176,848,470 of OZ023265.1, forward strand.
AGAATCTGTTTTACTTTTTCAGAAATGTAAGGTGCCTTTGTCTGAACGCAAACTGGAATATAAGACTGACTTTGAAAATCACTGGAATACTTAAAACCTGCCAGAGCTCAAAAGTTTGTTCAGAAAATTTCGCAATCTTCTGGGGTGTAATTTTTATTTAAACATATTACAAAAGGTATTTAAAATGTCGTAAAAGAGTATACTTTTTTCTTGATAACGACCTTATTGAGAAAAGTAGCTAAATCCATTATAAGTGAATTTTCTTTAAAAAAAGTTTACTAATGAAGACATACTGACTTTTGAATTTTGAAACAATGTCTTCAAATGAGCGCAAACTAGGCCACCTACAACCCATAGCCAGGGTCAGTTTCAATTTTTATATGTTTATATATATATATATATATATATATATATATATATATATATATATGTTTATATATATATATATATATATATATATATATATATATATATATATATATATATCAGTAGCGTGCTGATGATGAACCGGGACGGTTCGAAACTGCAGTCCACGCAAACCAATAAGAAATCACAAACGTACAGCAAATAAATAAAGTATATATATATATATATATATATATATATATATATATATATATATATATATATATATATATATATATATATATATATATATATATATATATATATATACATGTGTGTGTATGTGTCTGTGCGTGTGTATCACGCCGATAGTTCAAAAAATAATGGGCTGATTTTGATCAAATTTGGTACATACCTTCTTTATGCAAATCGCTTGGATAACTTCTTTGGCCAGGAAAATGTAAGTTTTCCCGGAAAAGTTTGTGTTTTCTTTCTCAAGAAATTTATATCTCCTAAAATAACAAAGTAGGGGCAAATTTTGTACGCTCATTTCCATCATAAAGAGCATCCTATGTACCAACATTAAGATCTCTATGTTGAAAGACAAAAAAATCTGGACGCAGCAAGTGCGTTATGGAAGTGAATTTTCATAAAAATGTTTTTAATTGCAAATATATCGCTCTAATGCGAGCAGGCATCAATTTGGTTACCGGTATAACCTATATAGTAGGAACAATGTAACATATTTTATCAAAATAATTATTTGAAAATGTACAAAAATTTTCCGAAAAAACTTTAAATGTTTCCGAGAAAACTGGTCTCCTAGCCAATGAACCTTAGGTTAAAAGCAAATTGAGTTAATGAAATTTGATACATTTAATGAAAATTCGCAACCAAAACGCCCTTGCTGCGTTCAAACAAAAATTTTCCGAAAATAAAGTTCAATGTTGGTTTCCTAACCAACAACACTTACGTTAATAGCAAATTGAGTTATTGAAATTTGAAGCTTTTAATGAAAATTTGCTACCGCGTCCACATTTTTTCTTACAAACATGCATCATATTTCGATAAAAAATGCTAAAATGCAGTAACGAATTTGTTCTACGAAAATTAGCTAAAAATTATAGATCGTTAAACCATAAACTTCACTAAACCTACAGCGAAAGCATCAAATTAACTAAACCGACAACCAAAGCATCAGAGAAAGGGTCTATTTGAAATGAATTTTCTGTAAATATTTTAGTAAAATGAAGGTCAATGACGGTTGAATCTGAAACTTAAGGGTTCGCAGAACACTCTTCTTGCAAAATTTTCTTTTTACAATCCGAATTTGGTTCACGTTCTTTGCCTAACCAGTACCAATTTTGACGTTTTAAATTGCGAGTTTGACGTTTCGAAGAAAACTCGAAAATTTGTTTATTTAGCTGCCCGTAACTTTTTTGTTCTTAAACTTAGAGACCTAAATTTTAGTACATGGTTTACTCTTTATAATAAAAATATGCGTACCAAATTTGGTTGCGGTCACTTTATTGCTTCCGGAGATATTAATTTTTTTTTAAAGAAAACACAAAAATTTTCTAGAAAACCTGGTCCGATTCTCCTGGCTAACGAACTTATTCAAGGCACTTGCAAAAGGAAGGTACTCACCAAATTTGATCAAGATCGGTCTACTATTTTTTGAGTTATTGGTACGATATATATATATATATATATATATATATATATATATATATATATATATATATATATATATATATATATATATATAAACACGGATCTCCCCATTAGTGAATTTTTTTAAGAAAATTCACTAAAAAAGAAAATTTCAATCACCAATGAGTTATGGGCCACCTGTAATTGTAGATGTACCTCAAGACACCCTATAATTAATGTAAACTTTTTTTTCTTCGTATCTTGCATAATAACGGATATATTGAGCTTTAAAGATTTTTTACGAAAATTCAACAAAAATGATATACCATTAACCGATAAACTCTATAGCCAACACTACTACCAAAGCATCAGAGAAAGGGTCTATTTGAAATGAATTTTCTGGGAACATTTTAGTAAAATGAAGGAATGACGATTGAAAATAAGACTTCAGGCTTTGTAAAACATTATTCTTGAGACATTTTTCTTCAATAGCTCATATTAATTTCAGGTTCATTGCCTAAATATTATGAATTTTGACGTTTTAAATCGCGACTTTGACGTTTTGAAGAAAACCCAAATTTATAGTTTTTTAATGCCTGTAACTTTTTTGTCCTTTAACTTACAGAGCTAAGTTTTGGTAGGTAACTTACCTATAATGATATAAACCCGCGTACTAAGTGTGGTTGCCCTTACTTTGTTAATTCCGGAGGTATAAATTTTTTTCGAAAGAAAATACAAAATTTTCCGGGAAAACCTCGGCGGCTTTTTCTGGCTAACAAACTTGTTCAAGCCACTTGCAAAAGGAAGGTACTCACCAAGTTTTATCAAAATCTGTCCATTATTTTTTTAGTTATAGGTGTGACACATAAATATATATATATATATATATAAACATATAATGTCTGAAACCGACCTCGGATTTGGGTTCCAAAGGTCCTAATTAGCGCTTATTTGAAGAAATTTTTTCAAAATTCGAAAGTCGGGATCTCCTCATTAGTGCATTTTTTTAAAGAAAATTCACTAAAAAGTTAGAGGTAAATTAATTTTTAATTAAATCTGTTGAGACAAAGTTAAAAAATCTGGACGCAGCAACGGCGTTATAGTAGTGAATTTTCATAGAAATGAACTGGCACCAAATATTTTTTAGAACATTTTTCTTTTAATATAGAAATATAAGTTTTGGTATATAGTTTCCTTTTAATATCGTTAACTTACGTACCAAATTTTGTTACCATAGCTTTTCTATTTCTATAGAAAAAATTTTTTTTGAAAGAAAACCCAAAATTTTCCCGGAAAACCTCGTCCGATTTGCCTGGCGAACTTATCCAAGCCACTTTCAAAAAGAAGGCACATGCTAAATTTTATCAAAATCGGTCCATTGTATATATATATAAACATATAAAAATTGTAACAGACCCTGGATATGGGTACTAGGGGTCCTAGATGGCGCTCATTTGAAGAAATTTTTACAAAATTCAAAAGTCGGGATCTCCCCATTAGTGAATTTATTCTAAGAAAATTCACTAAAAAAAAATGATAATTATGGCAGTTATAGGTACGAAAGTGAGTGCAAAATACGACACGAAATGACTAACAAGCTCCGAAATCTGTGCCTAAGTGGCTGACGTTGACGTTGTTAATAAAACGATCGTCGCGTCTAAAAACTGTGTTGCGATCAATTGAGTTATCCAAATTGTACTTATAAAGATATGTACCAAATTTCATTCAAATCAGTCGAGTATTTTTTCAGTTATATATAAACATAAAAATTCAAACGCACTTTGGATCTGGGTTCTAGGGCCCCGAGTTAGCGCTTGTACTAGTACATCTGATCATTTATGTCACCCAGGCTGGTATCCAATTTTTTTTTTCAATTCACCCTAGTAAATGTGTTGTAAAAATGTTTTTTATTTAAACTCAGTATAATTTGATGGTGGTTACAAATTGCTATCAAGTAGATTATTAAAAAATCTCGGGACGCAGCAAGTGCGTTATGGTAGTGAATTTTCATAAAACTATTTTTTAATAGCAATAATGTGTGTTTTTTTAAGAAGGCAGGCATCAAAGTTGGTTACCAGTGTAATCTATATAGTAAAAACAATGTGCCATGTTTCATCAAAATAACTTTATTGTTTGAAAATGTACAAAAATTTCCGAAAGTAAACTTAAAGTGTTCCCGAAAAAACTCGTTTTTTGGTCAACTTTATAGGTTAATAGCAAATTGAGCTATTCAAATATTAAGCATTTGATCAAAATTCGCTACCATAACGCACTTACTGCGTCCAGAATTTTTGTTCTTACAAACATGAATTATATTTCGATGGAAAATGCAAAAATGCAATAACATAAGGCGTGTTTGATTAAAAAAAAAAGAAAATTTGTATCAACAACGACTTATGGGCCACCCTGTAATTGAAGAAATAATTTTTTAAGATGTAGCTCAAGACACCCTATAATTAATATATACAATTTTTTTTTCATATCTGGTATAATAACAGATATATTGAACTTTATTGATTTTTTTTACGAAAATTCTACAAAAATTATATACTATTAACGATAACCTCTGTAGCTAAGGCTACTGCCACGCATCAGAGAAAGGGTCTATTTGAAATGAATTTTCTGGAAACATTTTATTAAAATGAAGGACAATGACGGTTGAAACTAAGACTTCAGGGTTTGTAAAACATTCTTCTTGAGACATTTTATTTCCATAGCCCGTATTAGATTCAAGTTCTTTTCCTAAATGTTGCCAATTTTGACGTTTAAATCGCAACTTTGACGTTTTGTGAAAAACCCCAATTTATTTTTGTTTAAATGCCTATAACTTTTTGTCTTTTGACCTACAGAGCTAAATTTTGGTAGGTAACTTGCCTATAATGATATAAACCCGCGTATAAAATTTGGTTGCCCTTACTTTGTTAATTTTGGAGATATAAATTTTTTTCGAAAGAAAACACAAAATTTTTCTGGAAAACCTGGGCCGATTTTCTTTGATAACGAAACCAAGCCACTTACAAGAGGAAGGTACTCACCAATTTTGACGTTTAAAATCGCGATTTTGACGTTTTGAGGAGAACCCAAATTTATTTTTGCCTGTAACTTTTTTGTCCTTTAACCTACGAAACTAAATTTTGGTAGGTAACTTGCCCCTAATGATGTTAACCAGCGTATGAAATTTGGTTGCCCTTACTTTGTTAATTTGGAGATATAAATTTTTTTCTATTTTTTTCGAAAGAAAATACAAAATTTTCCGGGAAAACCTCAGCGGATTTGCCTGGCTAACAAACTTATCCAAGCGACTTGCGAAAGGAAGGTATGTGCCAAATTTTATCAAAATCGGTTTATTATTTTTTAAGTTATAGGTGTGACACATAAATATATATATATATATATATATATATATATATATATATATATATATATATATATATATATATATATATATATATATATATATATATATAAACATATAAAGTTTGAAACTGACCTCGGATTTGGGTTTCGGGGGTCCTAAATAGCGCTCATTTGAAGAAATTTTTTCAAAATTCGAAAGCCGGGATCTCCTCATTAGTGAATTTTTTTTTAAGAAAATTCACTAAAAACCAAAAGTGTAATAAAAGAGTATACACACATAAAGAAAATTTAAAAAATACTAATAATATGGAATATAAGATCATAAGTAGTTTCTACTTAACCTGACAAATTATATGTCGTTTTTGTACAAATCATCAAAAAGTTTAATTTGTTATTTAGCGATACAATTTTCTATATTATTTCACAACCTAGTGACTTGTTTTAAAAAACACACACCTTAAGTGATGTTTCACAAGCTGAATCAGTATGTATATTTAAAATCACACACCTATACATGCCTTGAGATATGTCATCAGTCAATCAACGATTTTTAGCGTGACATATCCGTGCCTCCATAACATATCAATTATCTTCATGTGAAATTGATAACGAGAAAATCGTTTAGAATCAACTAATAATCATGAAACCTTGAGTGCTCATTAATTACAATTGATTACAACGATTAAGATCTCACCAACAGTTATCTATCCGAGTGTGGTGGAGTAGCTACTGATTTGATCCCATTCCATACAAGACGGAGGCGTTCCAGTTATGATTGATTTATTAAAAACATACTGAAAGACATAGATAAGCAATTAGAATAGTTGTTGTCTAGAAGGAAGTTCTTGCGTGATATTATAGGCTCTCACGCTATTTACTGTGTAGGAAATAAATGAGGCTAAGGAAATGTCCTCGATATTTACAGCAAAAATAAATAAGGTGATAAAGTTCACGTTTAGGTTTAGACAATAAGTGCGAATCTGATTTTAAGCAAACCAGATATAAGTACAGATGTAGAGACTTCTTCTGTCGCTTTGCAATTGCGTGTTTTCGTCTCTGTAATCAGTTTGGCCTATTCACGAAATCGTCAAATAGGAGAAAATTGAGTTTATTTATAGGTATTTATGACAACTATAAATAAAAATCTGTTGTTAAACGAATTCTTTAAAATATAGAATAAAAATGGCAGTTGACGTCGTTAAACTCTCTGTGTGGCATACCACAATATTTACAAAAAAACTTGGAATGCAGCAAGTGCGTTATGGTAGTGAATTTTTATTAAATGTTTCAAATTTAAATAACTCAATTTTCTATAAACTTAGAGAGTTTAATTTTAATACGTAGTAAGTTCTTTCCTAACGCAAGATATTCGCAAAATTTTATTAAAATAACTTTGTAATTTTAGGAGAAAAAAATTTTTTTCGAAAGAAAATTTAAAATTTGAACAACCTAAATTTTCTCTAAACTTAGAAAGTTGAATTTTGGTACGTAGTAAGATCTATCCTGAGGCAACATATATAGTAAATTTCATTAAAACAGCTTTGTTACTTTCGGAGAAAAAGTTTTTTTTCGAAAGAAAACTCAAAATTTTCCCGGAAAACCCCGTCTGATTTTTCTGGATAACGAACTCGTCCAAGCCATCTATAAAAGAAAGGCACTTGCCAAGTTTCATCGAAATCGGTTAATTATTTTTTGAGTTATCAGACGGATACATATATATATATATATATATATATATATATATATATATATATATATATATATATATATATATATATATATATATATATATATATATATATATATATATATATATATATATATAAACATATAAAAATTAAACCTATTTACAAATGAATTTTAATAAGATATTATGCTGTGACAATACCTCTCTCAAGCAGTGGCGATTTCTCCTAGTGAGCTAGGTGTGCGCCGCACACCCTAAAATATAATCAAAATGTGCACAGTTATATATGTTTTATTTCTTTTTCCCTTAGTCTTAATACACTACATATTTTATGACAATCGATTTAATTTACTTATTTGATTTCATAAATAGTCGGTTAATAGTGACTTGGAATTAAGTAGATACCACGTCTTCTAACATATTCAGAGAATATGAGTAGATCAATAGCAATTGGGAATGAATTCGGTCAGTCCCCCACCCACGTGTTTAAAATAGTGAGGAAAATACCATTGATTTTAACACTGCAGTGAGCTATAAAAATTTGAGTAACTCAGTTTTCTATAATCTTAGAAAGTTTAATTTTGGTAAATAGTAAGGTATTTCCTAGGACAAGATATCCACCAAATTTCATTAAAATAACTTTGTAATTTTTGAAGAAAAAAAATTGTTTCAAAAGAAAATTTAAAATTTGAATAACTCAATTTTATATAAACTGAGAAAGTTGAATTTTAGTACTTAGTAAGTCCTTGCCCAAGGCAACATATATAGTAAAATTCATTAAAACAGCTTTGTTATTTTCGGAGAAAAAAATTTTTTTTGAAAGAAAACTCAATTTTCCCGGAAAAAGTCGTCCGATTTTCCTGCCTAACAAACTCACCCAAGCCATTCATAAAAGAAAGGCACTTGCCGAGTTTCATTGAAATCGGTTAATTATTTTTTGAGTTATCAGACGGATACATACATAAATATATATATATATATATATATATATATATATATATATATATATATATATATATATATATATATATATATATATATATATATATATATATATATATATATATATATATATATATATATATATATATATATATATATATATATATATATATATATATACAAACATATAAAAATTGAAACTGACCCCGGATATGGGTTCTAGGGGTCCTAAATCGCGCTCATTTGAAAAATTTTTTGCAAAGTCTCACCATCGATACCTCTCTATTAGTCGATTTTTTCAAAATAAAAATTCACTAAAAGGCAGTTGTCGTCGCGTATGCGCTTTTTTATTTCTAAAGCTTCAAAAAGTCAATTACGGAAATGTAGTGACTCTAAATTTTTATTTACTTTGGGCTTGTGTTGAGTATAGATAATATGTTTTGCCAATGCAGATTTGTCAGCGTGGTTATTTCTAAGTGCAAAAATATGTTAACTATATCCGGTATTAAAGCTTCTGGAAGTTTGACCCATGTAAATTGCGTTACACTATGTGCAAACTAATTTAAAAATTTCAGATTTTGTCAAGAAACATGATTTTTACTTCAAAAAGAACGAATTACCCGTTGTGTGTTCTAAGTTTTATCAGCGGTCTATTTCATTATTTTAATTTTATACAAACCTAGGTAATGCAGTAGGCAATATGTTGACCACAAAAAGTCTGGACGCATCAAGTGCGCTATGGTAGTGAATTTTCATAAAAACGTTTTAAATAGCAAAGATGTGTTGTTTTAAAGAAAGCATGGATCAAATTTGGTTACCAGTATTACCTATATAGTAGAAACAATGTACCATATATCATCAAAATAACTTGCATGTTTGAAAGTGTAACAATTTTTCAGAAATAAACTTTAAATGGTCCCGAAAAACGGCCAACGAATCTTATAGGTTAATATCAAATTGAGCTATTCAAATTTGAAGCATTTAATAAAAATTCGCTACCATAACGCACTTGTTGCGTCCCGAATTTCTTTTCTTACCAACATGCATTATCATTTTGTGGTCGAAATTTAATACATTAACGATCAGCTCAGAACTGGTACCGACCGGGGGGCTTCGACTATCTAAATAAAACAAAGCATTGAACTGAGCCGAATTTCCTAAAAATTCGCTACAATAACGCACTTGCTGCGTCCCGAATTTTTATTTTTTCTTTCGTTAATGTTATGCATTTCGTAGAGTAAAGCCTAGCTTAACATGCTAAAATGACCCAATAACGCAAAGCATTTATATTTGATTAAAGTGAAATCCTTATTTAGAGGCACACACCTAATAAATAGTGTTTCTGCGAAATAGGTATTTGTATATATTAAAAGTTCTGTATTATGGAAAAAAATTACTGAAATTTGCCTAAAAGAAGAAAAATATAGTAAAATGATTATTTAAACCAAAAGGTAACTTGCTCTCAGCCGGTCACCCATCCAATCACTGACCGCGCCCGTAGTTGCTTAACTTCAGTGCACGAGCCTATGTACTCAGTGCGGTATTGCTGTTGCCTGTTTGACATTATTTATTTTAGGGATGTTAGTGAAGCACTGTGTTTACTAAAAACTACTGCCAAATCATTATAGAATGGATCTTTTGAAATGAATTTTCTGCTAATATTTTAGTAAAATGAACGACAATGATTTGACTTAAAGCTTTGCAAAACACATTTATTATGAAATTTCCTTTACATTAGACCGTATTTGTTTTGGGTTTTCCGTCTAACAATTGCAATCTTTGACGTTTCAAATCGCGACTCTGACATTTAAGGAAGAAGTACTACAAAATTTTCAAAGTAATTTTTCTGTTATTTCTTGACCTTTTTGCGCCAAGATAACCTAATCTTTGTCTGTATTATACAACAGATCTTGTTATCCACACAAAATATTTTGGTTTTGTGTCACCAGTGGCACACAAAATATTTTTTAAACGTCTATATATTTTCTCCTTTCAAGCTAGAGATCTGAATTTTGGCGTGTAGTGTAAGTTTAATAGCGTAAACCTAAGTGCCAAATTTGGTTGCCATAGCTTTGCTATTTTGGGAGATGCAAAAATTTTCCGAAAGCAAACCTAAAACTTTCCAGGAAAAACTAGTCCGATTTTATTGGCTAACTAGCATATCCAAGCCAGTTGCAAAAGGAAGGCACCTACCAAAGTTGATCAAAATCGGTCAATTATTTTTTGTAGGGGGCCTACTACGCGCACATTTAAAGAAATTTTTTCAAAATTCAAAAGTCGAGTTCTCCTCATTAGTGAATTTTTCTAATAAAATTAACTGAAACAGTTATAGGCAATTACCAAAACAGATTTTGATGCAGCTGATGGTCACAGGATGACACAAGATCAAAATATTTGTGTGCTTAGGTAAATATATGGAATATTACGGACAATTTTTTTTCTTGGTGCATAAATAATTTCCGTAAAAAAATTGTGTAGATCACTTCTGCGGAAATTTAGTGGCTCCTTGCTAACGAACTTATCCAAGCCACTGGCAAAAAGAATTTATTCACTAAATTTTATCAAAATCGGCCCATTTTTTTGAGTTATCGGTGTGATACATACATATAAATATATATATATATATATATATATATATATATATATATATATATATATATATATATATATATATATATATATATATATATATATATATATATATATATGTATGATATTAAGGGCAATTACGACCAAAAAATGAGTGCTATATCTTAAAGGAAGTCACTCTATACTAAAACTCAATATATTTCGCCAGGAGTTCCTGGCATCTTCAGGAGCACTAAAAATGAACAGAATCAGCACAAACATCTAGATTATGCATTAAAAACACTTACAGCACTGTAACTAATTATAAAAGCAAGGCCTAAACATTGAAAACAGGGCAGTTCTGCCACAAGACATGCTAAAAAACAACAATACAAAAACATCCTTAAAATACATGTGAAACTCACGCGAACATTTCTACTTTCACAACATTCAAAGCTAGTCATGAAAAAGTATAAAAAGTTGTCATTAATGTTAAAAAACTAAAAAAGCTTTGAAAAATTCGCGTGTAACAAAATGGACACCTAACCCTATTTTTTCACGTTAGAAATGTCAACCAAAATATACAAATGACGGTTGAAGACCTTAATGATCATAGACTATTATGTTTCTCTATTGGTGAAATATGTGAACAAATATTCTTATTCTAAGTTATGGAACCGGCCAACACAGAGGCGCCTTCAGACCTATCAAAAAGTATTACATAGCTGTAAATGCTACTTAGATTTTGAACATCTGTTTTTGAGTTCATAGTGTCATTTTCAAGAATGTGACACATTTCAAGAAGGGAACGTTTTTTTAAATTTTTCTCCCTGTCTAATATTTTGATATTTTCAAAATCCATATTGTGGCCTAAAGTAGACACATGATGTGCCAATGCACACCTGTCAGGTCTCAGTCTGGAGTCACTCTTATGTTGGCTGATCCTCCTACCAACAGACTGTGAAATCTGACCTATATAAGAAAGAGAACAATTTTTACAATCTAGCTTATAAACCACATCACGTAGTTTATGAACCGAAATTTTGTCCTTGTTGTTGGTGAAACAATTCTTGTTAGTCAGAACATTATATTTTGCCACTTTGACGTCTGTGAAAACTTTGAAGAGGTTCAATAGTCTATGTGTTAGTCCACTGATGTAAGGTAAAACCGCATATTTGGTATCCAAAACTGGGTCGGAAACGTCCGTAACATCCTGTACAGGCGGGTAAAGCCTATATATATATATATATATATATATATATATATATATATATATATATATATATATATATATATATATATATATATATACATAAACATATAAAAATTGAAACTGACCCCGGATCGCACATTTGAAGAAATTTGGTCAAAATTGAAAAGTCGATTTCTCCTCAGTAGTGAATTTTTCTAATAAAATTCACCAAAAGAGTTATAGGCGTTTACTAAAACAGATTTTGATGCAGCTGAGGGTCACAGGATGACACAAAATCAAAATATTTGTGTGCTAAGGAAAATCTATGGAATATTACGGACAAATATTTTTTTCTTGGTGCATAAATAATTTCCGTAAAAAAAATTTTGTAGATCACTTCTGGGGAAATTCCGTACCATAACGCACTTGCTGCGTTCAAACTTTTTATACACATTAAGTAACCATTAATCTGAGAATCGCAACTTTTTAAATAAGATAGACGCATCATGTGACCACTGAATAATGTACCATTGTTAAACTGAAAAACGCTCATTTAATTAGAACACCTTAGACCTAACACCACTAGATCTATACTGTTAATTGAACTGATTATGACCGTACTATATAACAGCATGGTCGCAATCAGCAGCTTTCTATGTTTGCACATTGGTAATTGACAATAATAAAACAACGAAAAGGAAGTTGCGTTTTCAATATTAATTCCTAATCGTCTGTATGTCTGCAAAAACTTGTATATTTTGTTGTTTAGACGTTAGTACAAGTCTTAATTTGTCACGCTCTGCTTCTGATTCCAATTAATTAAATATCTTGTCAGAAATTTGAAATTTATTACGTTAATGGTAGTAAAGTTTAGTGACCAAGCTGTGCGTTTTACAATTATTCTCGTACGGTTTCTCTGCACAGTCTGTGACTTCACACTCTCACAGTTAATTCTTACTTTTCTATTAAAGCTAGCAAACTAATTAAGATGCAATAGAACCGTATATTAATATACCCATACATACATACACACACACACACATATATATATATATATATATATATATATATATATATATATATATATATATATATATATATATATATATATATATATATATATATATATATAGAGGGTGGCGCATTGAAAACGAAACAGACCGACTTGCGTCCAGAGAATATTTTTTTTAAAGAAACGCTGAAACAAGTCAATTTTAATATTGAGGGGGACATGTTTTGACATAAAACTCAACTTTGTCACATCAACCCCTTAAGGGTGGTGATAACAACCCTTATATTTTAAATAGGGAACATGGGTCGAGTGTTACATCATTTGAAAGCTCTTTCTTTTCTGAATTCAGCACACTAATTTTTTGGAAGTTTTATCAGCTCGTTTAAAAATATTCACAGTTGAAGATGCAAAAACGCATTTCACTCATTCATTCCGATAAAAATGTGCTGATAGTCAATGTTTTGTTGGTTTGTAAACAAAAAATTGACTATCAGAATATTTCTTATCGAAATGAAAGAAATGCGGTTTATTATTTTAGTTTATCGGTCGGCTTGATACTTGATAGTACTGCCGAAAATTAATTTTACGATGGTGTATTCTGTAGAAGAAAGAGTTGAAATAATTACTCTTTTTTCCAAAAACGATGACTGTGCCAACCGTACCGCAAATTTGTTTAATGAACGATATCCGAACAGACATGTTAAGAGAAAATACATTTTGGAGTTAGTTGCAAAGTTTCGACAAAGTGGTTCGGTAGCCAAGAAAAAACGGGATCCTGAACGTGAATTCCGGTTAGAAATGAGACTACTGAGATTGAAGTTTTAGGACAAATTACTGCAGACCCAACTTTGGGCACGAGAAAATTGGCCACTGTTTCAAACATCAAAAGAAGAATATTGAAGCATCATAAATTTCACCCGTATAAAATTCATCTTGTACAACAACTGAATAAAGATTATTTTGATCGGCGGCTGGAGTTTTATGAAGTTATGACTACACGAATAGCTGATAACGGGAACTTTCTGTTCAATATCTGTTTTTCAGACGAGTGTACGTTTTTATTAAACTCTACAGTCAATCGTCATAATTGTCGTTATTGGACAGATAATAATCCACGAAATTTTCACGAACTCCACACTCAAACTCCACAGAAATTGAATGTCTGGACTGGCATTTTTGGAAACCGTTTAATCGGACGAATTTTTCTTGATGTCAATTTGAGTGGCGAAACGTATTTGGAGTTACTAGAAGATATCGTTTACCCTCTACTAATTGACATTGTTGAAAATAATTATCGCTATCAAGAAAATCAATTAGTGTTTCAACAAGTTTTTGAACATATAGTTTCCAGAGAAATCGATTGGGCGTAGAGGTGCTATTGAGTATCCCCCTGGATCACCGGATTTACCTACTTTAGACTTGTTTCTATGGGGCCATTTGAAGAGTAGAATTTTCGCAATAGAACCGGAGGCTCTGGAATAATTACGACGACGCATTGTTGAAGAATGCGGTCTAATAGCTCCACAAATGCTCCAGAATGTCAGAGCTGGTTTTGAGCAAAATTTGTACTTTTGTATGGAAGCTGGTGGTCAACCATTCGAACACTTGCCCAAATGAGTAAACATTTTTGAACGTTTGGTTTTGTTTTTTAGTTTTTTTTTAACGAAAAATTTACTAATTAGTGCATTTCTTATCACAATGAATAAAACATGTTCTTGCAACTCCAACTGTGAATAATTTTTAAACGAGTTGATAAAACTTCCAAAAAAATTAATGTGCTGAATTCAGAAAAGAAGGAGCTTTCAAATGATGTAACACTCGACCCATGTTCCCTATTTGAAATATAAGGGTTGTTATCACCACCGTTAAGGGGTTGATGTGACAAATTTGAGTTTTATGTCAAAACATGTCCCCCTAAATATTAAAATTGACGTGTTTCAGCGTTTCTTAAAAAATTTTCTCTGGACGCAAATCAGTCTGTTTCGTTTTCAATGCGCCACCCTATATATATATATATATATATATATATATATATATATATATATATATATATATATATATATATATATATATATATATATATATATATAGATCTCTGTAGCAAATCCAAAAAATTGAAAATTTATAGAATCCTGGGCCACCTTTAAATAATGAAAATAACGTACTGCATGTTACATATATTTAAAAATGAATGACTTATTTAAGTTTAGCAACATATATACATCCAAAATTGTAATAAATAAAAAAGTTGTATATGAGGTTATTTCTACATTTAAACCGTACAATGCTTAACTAAAGCATGTTTCATGTTTCTAACAAATCGGAACTAAAATAGACAGCATTATTCTCAGCCAGTGCGATTTTGTTAAACCAACGAAGTGAAGTTATGGTAGTTTTAGTATAATACTTCGAATTCAGAGGGAACATATTTGCTGCGAGTAAACTTAAATACATTCTATCAAGGGCTCGAAGCGCTTTCACTTACACACTTCAATACTGATTTGTGTTTTAAGCTTTTTTTCACTAAGAATAAATTTTACTCCTATGTTATGTTAGAAAGATTGTGTATTTGCAAAAGAATACGTTAGATATATAATTTTCTTATAACAAGGCCTGCCGGGAATGTTGAACTAACTAACTACATAGCCAATTTTGTTACAAGCGGACTGAAAATTTCATTTTATTAGAAAACGTCTGGACGCCACAAGTGCGTTACGGAAGTGAATTTTCATAAAAATGTTTTTAATATCAATTATGTCTCTTTAATGCAATCAGGCATCAATTTGGACACCAGTACAACCTATATAGTAGAAACAATGTACCATATTTGATCAAAATAACTTGTTTAAAATTGTATAAAAATTTTCCGAAAATAAACTTAAAATGTTTCCGAGAAAACTCGTTTTCTAGCCGACGAACCTTAGGTTAATAGCAAATTGAGTTATTGAATGTTGAAGCATTTAATGAAAATTCGCTACCAAAACGCACTTACTGCTTCTCGATTTTTTTTACAACCCTGCATCATATTTCGATGAAAATGGGATAAGGAATTAAATAAATAAAAATTATAGGTATCACCAACGACTTATGGGCCATCCTGTGATTGTCAAAATAATTTTATAAGATGCAGCTTAAGACACTCTATAATTAACGTATACACTTTTTTCTCGTATCTTGCACAATAACAATTATATTGAGCTTTACCGTAGAGATGCGTCACCTGTATATATGTGAAACTGAAACCAAACCCGGATATGGATTCTAGGGCGCCTAGTTTGCGCTCATTTGAAGAAAGCTTTATAGAATTCAACAGTCGCAGTCTCCTCATTAACGAATTTTTTCTACGAAAATTAGCTAAATATTATAGACCGTTAAACCATAAGCTTAACTAAAACTACTGCCAAAGCATCAGAGGTTCTATTTAAAATGAATTTTCTGAAAATATTTTATTAAAATGAAGGGCAATGATGGTTAAAGCTGAAATTAAGGGTTTGCGGAACACCCTTTAGATAATCGGCATTTCTTTCAGGTTCTTTGCCTAAATGTTGCCAGTTTTGTGTTTCAATTCGGGACTTTTTAACTTTTGAGGAAAACCGCATTTTTTTTCTCTTTAAATGCCTACTACTTTTTGTCTTTAAATTTACAGACCTAAAATTTGGTAAATGATTCACGCTTTATATGCATATATATATATATATATATATATATATATATATATATATATATATATATATATATATATATATATATAAATTGAAACTGACCCTGGATATCAGTTCTAGGTTTCACTAAGTTATGGTAAGAAGAAACAACCAGATATGCTATTCAAGTTAAATTAAGTCTTAAAAATGCTGACTCCTCTTTATTAAATGATGTTTGATACAAAGACTTGCTAAATTATTCATCGAAATAATAAGAATCGGATCAGATAACGGTAAAGTAAAATAAGACTAACAAAATTTATAAAAAGTGAAGTCACTAACTAGGATTAGAACTGGTCATGTAGGAGTCGATTATCCGATATACAGGGCAGAGCCCACTTGGCTACGGTCGACATGTATGTACCAGCAGGTATATCCGGTGGTACCTATGTTAATTGTCTAACGTCTTTACTATTTACACCAAACAATTTTTAATTTATAATGGATTTCTTGCTCATATTTTTACTAAATGAAGGAAAATGACGACTTAGATACATATCTAGGAGCTTGTTGGCCATTTTGTGTCGTATTTTTGACTCACATTCGTACTCCTATCATAATTATCAATTTTGACATTGTAACTTGCTTTAATCAGATTTAATTGATTAAAAATTGATTTACCTCTAACTTTTTTGTCTTTTAACACATAGATCATATAGATGAATTTTGGTAGATAGGATACAATTTTGGAGATATACATTTTTTTTTAAAAGAAAACACAAAGGGCCGATTTTCCTGGCTAACGACCTATTCAAGCCACTTGCAAAGGGAAAGCATGTATCAAATTTGGCCAAAATCGGCCCATTATTTTTTGAGTTATCGGTGTGATATATATATATATATATATATATATATATATATATATATATATATATATATATATATATATATAAATTGAAACTACCCCTGGATGTTCTAGCGGGCCTAGTCCGCGCTCATTTGAAGCAATTTTTTCAAAATTTAAAAGTCGGGATCTCCTCATTAGTGAATTATTTTTAAAGAAAATTAACTGAAAACAATCAAAAGATAACGATAAAGATAAGATTATTTCCTGCAAATAAAATGTTTAAAATTATATAAACAAGTAGGTACTTATTAATAATATAGGATAATCTGGTGTACGTCATTGTCAATTGAACGTTATTCTTAATAATATAAATCTCTTTTGAAAGTTAATATAGTAGGGCACATTTAAGTGAAGGCCAGCCTATAGAAATTTTAATTCTTGTTGGATGCGGTGGTGAAACCAAAACACAGCGAAATATTCAGCTAGACGTATTAGCCAATCCACTGTGAGTAAAATCGCGAAGAAATTTAGAGAAACTGGACATGTTAAACACATGCAAACTTCAGAGCGGCTTTAGAAAATTGATGAAGACATAAGACTTAATATTTTAGTAAGTGTGAGTGAGAATCATCATGTTGGATCTCGATCAACATGAAATTTCTCAGCGATCAGTACTAAGTGCATTAAAATTAGAAAATTACCATCCTCACAAAATACAGCTGTTGCAGGAACATATTGAAGGTGACTCTGAACGACGAATACATTTTTGTAAAATAATACAAGATTTATGCAACCGTAAGGCAAATTTCTTTTTGGATATGATTTTATAAATTTTTAAGTCGCGACCTCTTTATTTGCGACAGTTTGTAACCTTCCTTAAATGAGAGCGATACAGGTTATATTAACTTTTATGTATAAAGTCAAACAGCAGTAGTAATATATGCGGGACCTCAATTACACCCGAATCTGGTCAGTAGTAAGGTCACTATTTCCTATGAGTCCTACCCTAAAAAGTTTTCTGTCTATCAGATTTGTAATTAGCAGGATTAGAAATACTTTATTAGGTTTGAAGATCTTGTTATTATTTACTACTTACGCTGTTGTTGTGTTGTTGTGTTGTTGCACTGCCTGAAGTCTCATATTTATCAGCGCTCCAAACTAGTGCCTGGTTACGATGATTTTTCTAAAACTTTATTTTCGAGATTAGGAAATCGAGATCAAGAGTTCTCATAAGTGTCGTCACGGAAGGTCAAAAGGGTTTAAAAAGGAATTAGTGTTCAATTAGACAGACATGTAACAACATATTAAAATTATTCACACGAATTGAATTTGAAATGGTGAACAAAAAAATAAAATTAAATTGTGGATAGCTCTTAAAATGTACATTAATTGTACACAAATAGAAATCAAATGAATAGCAAGAATTTCAAAAACAAGAAATTATCAATTTACATGCATATGACAGAATAGTGAGGCAAATGTGGTTTGTTCATTACTAAAGAAATCTAAGCACTTATATTGATATATGTTAAAGATCAGATGCTGTGTGTTGCAGCTCAAAAGTAAACAAACTAATATGTAAATTATTTGACGTTTGTTAATCAATTCTGTTATCCTTTTACTCAAATCCTGGCCAGTTTCTCGAGTGAAGCTCAAAAGAAAATATTATGTATACATGTATACCTCTGTGAAACCTTTATACTAAATTATTGAAAAACAGGTGTCATTAAAGACAGTGTACAGGTTAGATATTTTTACAGACAAGTTTTACTGATTACAACTTCAAAAACTACGTGTTTAAATTTACAAACAAAACTATAAACTGAAAAGATTTCAGAGATTAAAATAGGAATTTAAATTATTCTAATAGCAACTCCCTGACATTGCTCAAAAATCTAAAACTTGATTGAGTGTCTTCGAAAGTTCAGATTATAAAAATTCAGTTGCCAGATGAGTGCATAAGACCAAGTTTGCTAGTTCAGAGAAAATTTCTATTGACGCACCGAATTTTCTGCCTTGAATTACCTGGTTACTTTATGAGGACGACCTCCAAATTGAATCAAATATTAGTAGTTGACACAAGTCTCAATTACTCCAGCAAGAGAAAGGACGTTGGGAAAAACAGTGATGGTTCCCATTGATGGTTACTAGGCCGGTGGATTTATTGTCACGCGTACCAAACCCTTTGACAAACAGGTTCATATTCTGAAGTCGCTTGGTGGAAACTACGCGATTTATAATTAAAACGTTGAATTTGTCCTGGCGAAATTCATTGCCAATTGACTTAAACTTCGAAGATAACCCGGAATTCCTTTTAAGGTAGCAAATCAACAGGTTGAAACAAATAACCACAACTTAAGTTCCGCCTTTATGTTAACTGCGGTGTTTATTTAAACTTGGAAATCACTAAAACACTTCAAATAACCACTGAGTATTGTTAGAAGGTAGTATAGGTAACAGAAAGACTATTAAAAACTCCGTTTGTAAGACAATTCGAGATACACCTAAAGTCAACGTGCTCACGCCATGGGCGTGAGTACCAGACTCCCAGAGATATAGAGCGTTCGGCTGCGCCTAACCCCTGCACGAAATTTTTCAATTCCTGAGCCTTGGTGGCTATGATCGAGCTCTTTCTCGCCTTCATTCATTGAATGAGATAAAACGAGAGTTTCAATCTCTGGCGAACTCACCGACGTCTTGTATACACCCCTCCACAATAGTGGACTCGTCCGTTCACATGTGTAACGACTTTTCTAGATTTCATCATCATTACGTCAGCTTTTACCTAGAATTTCAGGACAATAGAGATGTTTATTTTCCCCAACAAAATGCGACGCTTTCAAACATTTTGATTTCGAAGTATTATATAGAGAGTTCAGTACGCTTCTTACAATAGAGAATTTTTTAGCGAATTTTCATCAACATTATTTTGAAATCAAAACATGAAATAAAAACATGAAATATTTAATGTAGATAGGGTTTTTGGTACTATTTATTATGCTTGGGGGTTTTCAAACCAGTAATGATTCCACGTAAAAACTGATTCGTTACATGTTTCATCACAATAATTCGCTGAAAGTTAAATATATTAGTGGCTAATCAATAAAAAGTTTGTTTTGATACATGATATATTCGTAAAATTTTCCTTAAAAAAATCATATCTCCGGAAATTACAAAGTAAGGGCAACCAAATTTTGTCGTCAAAGTCGCGATTTAAAACGTCAAAATTGGCAACATTTAGGCAAAGAACCTGAAACTAATATAAACTTTTTTTTGTAGAACACGCCTTATCTTATTGCATTTTTGCATTTTCCATCGAAATATAACGCATGTTTGTAAGAAAAGAAATTCGGAACGCAGCAAGTGCATTATGGTAGCAAACTTTCATTAAATGCCTCAATTTTGAATATCCCAATTTGCTATTAACCTATAAGGTTGACCAAGAAACCAGTTTGTTCGGGAACACTTTAAGTTTACTTTCGGAAATTTATGTACATTTTCAAACAATAAAGTTATTTTGGTGAAACATGGCACATTGTTTCTACTATATAGGTTATACTGATAACCAAATTTGATGCCTGCTTTCTTTAAAAAAAACACACATATTTGCTACTAAAAACATTTTAATGAAAATTCACTATCATAACGCACTTGCTGCGTCAATACTTTTTTTATAAATGAACATAAAACATAATATGTATCATGTTCTCATTTCAATCAACTTAAGCACGACTTAGTAGTCGTAACATACATCAACATCAGCAATCCTCTATCAACACTTGTCTTTCTATAATTTGCAAAGGAGTGATTCGTACTCTCACTCACATAAATAATAATTAGTTGTAGGCGAGATCTGACTGGACCATTCTGTGTATCTCGCACTGATTACTTATACTTTATGAAGACTCTAAATACACTCAAATGTGTTTTATAAATGATTATCCCCTGCTTGGTGCTGATTAATGGTGCGACACTCGTCAGATACGCTTAAGACCTCAATAAATTTCATGTAATATTAGATATCTATATGACTATAACGTTGGTAAAAAAAGCAAAGGTAAAGGCAAGATGCTTGCTGGCAATTAGGCAATTGCTGACCCTTTTTGCTCATCTAAACTAACCTACCCTCCACCTTGAGCTCGATCTCAACGACAGCAGTGATTTGAAAAATCATCCGCCGCCGGTGAGGCTCGAACCGTCGTCCCCCGAGTCCGAATTAAAAAGTCTGACTCGACTTTCCCACACGGCCACGGAGGAGCTATAACGTTGGTAATTCTGTGATTCAAACCTATAGATCTGTTTCTAAGAATATACGAGGTTAACGTCAAAAGTTTACTTTTTTTAAGTGAATTATCTAAAATTGCAGAGGCTGACTTGTCTTGGAACAACATAAGCTGTTGCATCATGCCATCCAGCTGCAATAGAGGTAATGCTACATCTTAATGTACTGCAGATATTTTTTCGCTTAGGACTCGTTCGCGTCTTTACTGCCCCGATAGCACCACAGCCTTTGGCTTATTGTGCATGCCCTTTGTCTTATCTACTCCACCCATTCCAAAATCACTGTGCCTTGAACTAGTCTGGACAGCAATTGGTGGGGTGAAGTTTTGTATTGCTCTGTCTCCGGTCTAGGCTGTCCGTAGATCTGTTGTCTTTTGCGGTCCAGAGCTTTACACTCGCACAAGATGTGCTGGGCTGATTCCTCTCCCTCGCCGCAGAGTCTGCAGGCCAGGTCCCTCTCGAACCGCCCCCTTTGATGTAGGTGTTTCTTGACAGCCATGTGTCCCATCAAGAGTCCTGGTATGTTCCTGAGCTGTCCTCTGCTAGGATTTAGCAACTTGACAGCACTCTTTGTAGATTCTTCAATTACTGACTTCCCGTGTCTGAGCCCTGGACAGTCTGCCCAGTACACCTTATGTTCGTTTCTGACCCAGCACCGGTTCTGGTCCCATAAATGGTTCTGCGGACCCTCTCGTGGGCTACTTAGGGACTTAAGGCCTGCCTGGCTATCTGTGGCTATGAGGACCCGCTTGTTGGTGTAGCCCCTCCTCTTGGTCTCCCTCGCGCAGTGCAAGATGGCGTACATTTTGGCCTGAAAGACCGTTGCATGAGCTCCGAGGGAAATACTGTGACTTACCCTCGGTCCTTCCGAATAAATGCCTGCCCCCGTCCCACGCTCCCCGCCGGATCCGTCCGTGAACCAGACGAGCGCGTCCCGTGGTAGGCTCGGCGTCTACCCCCGCCACGCCTCGCGTTCGGGGATTTCCACTGTATAATTTTCCTCCCTGCATATTCGCGGGCTCGCGAAGTCTGACCTCATTTCAAGCATGGGCTCCTTCATGATCTCCTGATTTTTGCAGTGGCTCCTGCAACCTGGGTTGATCTTCAGTTTATTATTGCAGGATAGTCTGTATAGTCCTAGCCTAGCCTCCCCCACGATAACCTTATGTAGGGGGGGGGGGGTCAGAACCAGCAACACCTCCATTGCGGCTGTTGGCGTTGAAATCATGGCCCCTGTGATGCCAAGGCAAGCCATCCTTTGGATCTTGCCTAGTTTTTGTTTGGCACTGGATTGTGTTACCTTAGGCCACCAGACCAGTGCCGCGTATGTTAACGATGGTCTGACCACCCTTGTGCGCATCCACTGGGCCATACTAGGTCTTAGCCATCACGTTTTGCCATATAGCCGCCCAGTGACGGCTAGGGTCATAACGGCCTTAGGCAGTAATTTTTCAACGTGATCATTCCACGTTAGCTTAGAGTCCAATACCTCGAATACTGCTCCCACATCTAGGGTGCTGCTGCCGCTTCTACATCGCTATCCTGGACTCCATTCAGAAGAGAGCTATACGTCTCATCGGTGACCCTACCCTCACCCAAAGGCTGCATCCCTTGTCCACCGACGTGCCGTTGATGACCTCTCTATCTCTCTCTCTCTCTTTCTCTTTTATAAGTATATGCACGGGCACTGCTCAGAGGAGCTTTCTTCCATAGTTCCTCCACCTGCTCCCCCCAACAGATCTCCAGGGGAACAGAGCGAATGCACCCTTTTACTGCCCAGGTCACCAGACATAGAACATCTTGTTATGCCCGCTCTTTTGTCCCGAGGACTTCCAAATTGTGGAATTCCTTGCCGGCACATGTTTTCCCTTCTCCACCGAGCCTCCAAACCTTCAAGTCCAGAATTAACAAATTGCCTCTTTCCTCCTTGTCGAAACTCACGGTACGATGGTATTTAGGCTGTAAGCCATCGTGGTGTGTTGTTGAAATAAAATAAAAATTCGACCGCAAGATATCTAACCTCCCTGGCCATTGGGATGTTTCTACCGTATAGGGTAAGACTTCTGTGGCTCTCCCACTTCATCCGCTTCGTAAACGCTTTGACGGTTGCTTTTTCGGGGGTCACCCCGAGCCTTTGGACAACCGTCCACCTTTCCACCACTTTCAGTGCTGTCTGCATTCGCTCCCACACTGACTGTGTAACCTTTCCTCGGACTGTCATATAATGTCGTCCGCATAGCGCTGTACCTCGTACTCCCTCCCAAGAGCCTCCCTAGCAGGTCAGCTACGACTGGACACCAGAGCAGGGGAGACAGAACGCTCCCTTGGGGACACCCCGCCGCGACCCCCGCCAGCAGATTTTCTCCCGCGAGTAAGGTGTACACCGCCCTCTCCCTGAGCATGGAACCGATCCACCTGCAGCAGGTCTCCTCCATTCCCCGCTGCCTGACAGTTGCCAGTACCGAACATAATGAGGTGTTGCTGAAGGCCCCCTGTTCTCCAGGGTATTCTCCGGTTTCAGCAGAGGTTATCCAGAGGAGGCCCCCCGCCAGGCGCGGCCAGTGAAACTGGGGGGGGGGCTCTCCCCTTCCTGAAGATAGTACACCGCACCTACCACAGCAGCCTGGATCAGGTCCGCCATCCTCTGGCCTAGCGTGATCTCAAGATGGCGTCTGTCAATCACCATCATCCGAGCTCCATCCGCAGCCTCTCTATACGAGCCAGGCTGCATCGATGTTCCGGCCCTGGCCCATTTGGGACGTCTGTCTGTAATAGGCGTGCTAGAGTCCGAGCGCGGCCTCTTCTGACTCGCACTCTCTTCTTGCGCCTTTACAGGTTTCTCGGCCGTCCACGCCCCGGTCGCCATTTTCTGCGCTCTCCGGAGCTTCTTTCTTTGCGCCCGGAAAGACGATTGGACTGCAGGGACAGTCCCTCCACCCTTGCAGTGAGGTCTTCCTGGCGGATGGGTCCCCAGAGTCCGCGGACATCGCCGCCCTCCGGTTGAACACAGCCTCCAGTTTGGGTGTCGGGGACAGGTCCGTGGCCGACGCTACTGATCCCCCGTATCTAAGTCGGTCGTAAGACCTCCAGAGTCCGCGGACGCTGCCGCCCCCTGGCTCGTCTCCGTTTCCAGAATAGACTCAAGGCACGAGTCTGTAGCTGGAGCCACTCCTCGAGCTTTACTGGTTTTGGTTTCATTTATATTTGTCTTCTTCATGTTGTTCTTATAATAATGGTGGAAATACTGTCCACACCATCAGACCCTCTGTGTGGTGCAAGGCGAGTTACTCTGGAGGGGTACTCGGTACTCCAGAGATTTCGTTCACGACACCATAACTCTGGTGCCATCCATCCCTAGGCACGGGTCACGCGACACCGTGGATTGGGGGAGTTTTCTCGACCTCCACGTCTAGATCCGTCAGGTTTAGTTATAAGCAGGGTCACCTCGTGCAGGATGCGGCTCTTCACCGCGCATAACGGTCTTTGGGAGAGCTTCATCGAAAGCTCATGTTGTTGTTTCCACTTCCTCAACTTGCCCCCTGGAGTTCTTTGGCTGCCGACTCCTCGACTTCGTACTGTAGATATGCGAGTTAACTTTCTTGATAACACTCAAAACTTTTTTAAACAAATTATTTATTGATTACAAAAATATTAGACTTAAGCTTAGTTACAAAAATGATATAAATATAAGAATAAATTATCAACGTAAATGTGATATATAGCATCACTTGTAGACTAACAAGTGACGGAAAAGAATGAACACCGCTCCAGTGTATGAGTGCTTACTTATAGCTTCCACAACTAGAAGTGGTCCATTGTCTATTGAAGAAGGTGACGTTCAGGATGCATGTGTATTTCTGTGGACGTAGCGTACATTTCTATTGCGACGGTTTTTCATGGGTATTTCTCATATTGCCTGTCTGTTGTCCTCGGTAGCTACAATGTATGTGTAAAGGTCTACTGTTATCGACTGAGTTAGGTCCTACCCCTTTTGAAGAACGAAGCTACGGTAAGTTCCGGATTTTCATTGGAAATCCGGTTTACCTTTTTTCGGTGTCGTCTATCTTGGAATTATTTAATTTCTTTATGACGTACTTAATTGCTGCTGTTGTGGCTGCTGCTGTGGCTGCTATTACTGAAATCATGTATAGTAGAATTGTCCAAATACTTAGGTGGTAGATTGGTAGATTGATTTTGCTTGGAATTCTGCTTCTTAAAGACTGAAGTTAATTTTGGATGTTGTTGATGCCGTGTAGCTGAACTTTTTCTAATTTTAGCTCTGGTAAGTTGTTGGAAATTTTGGTGCTTCTTGTGTTTGAAATTCTATTTTTGGAACGTTAAATATTTGTTGGGTCTCTGATATTAACTGATTGGATTTGTAGATTTAAATTCCTATTTGTAATTGACATTTCGGTTTAAGGGTTACTAATTTTGTTTTCTTGATAATTTTGGTCTCTTCTTGTCCTTCACATGTAAAAACTCAAACGGACCTTGGGCGTGGGTTCTATGGAACCTAATTCGCGCTAATTTCAACAAAATTTACGAAAGTCTCATCATCTTTACCTTTCTATTAGTGAATTTTTGTAATAAAAATTCACTAATATAATTTATAAGTGACCGCAACTTTTTAAACTAAAGATTTATTCAAATCCACTTGCCTTTAGCTCAGACACATTTGTCCAAAGATAACCGTTTCCATTTTATTACAAATATAACATTACGAAAGATAAATTATTACATTTAGTTTCCGTTACATGTAACGAACCCATAAATTGTAATATCAAATTATAATAAAAGTGACAGGGCTGTTCTCTCTTGTAATTTAATTATATGTAAAAACGTTAGATCAAAACAGTGGCATTAACATTGAAATTCTTCCTGGATATGAAAATGAGAGAGCAGGTTGTTAGCTGTAAACGTTATTGCAGTGTTTTAAGAATATTTAAGTGCACGAGATAAGGCAAAGGACGTTCGTCGACGGCTCGAGGCGGACACTGGACAGATTAGAACTTGACATTTGCATAGCGGGTAACACGGTAGCTAATCTTGGACTCCAGTCTCAAACTTCCAGCTTCCAGAGCACTTGCTTATGTTTTGCTGTGATACAGTCTACATAAATAATCTGGTCTCGTCGTAATGGGTTTGCGCATGATATGACTTAATAGAGTATGTGTTATCAAAGGATATTAATACATGTTATCAGTGAGCTGAGACGGATTGCTTCCTTCAGTTTTGTCCTATTACACATCCTTTTCTATATGACAAAAAAATATATAATTTTTGAAAAATTGCATATGGCTGTCTGTATGACACCTAACCTGACAAATTTCGGCGAATAAAGCTACTGATTGAAGATATATGTTTTTTAACTTCATTTCAAATTCTGACCAATTGTTGATATTACATTATAGTAATATAGTGTGATGATAAAATTTGAAACATACTTCATAAATGTGTAATTTATTTTTTTCAAGAAAGACGCTCGGGCAGGTTAATTTTATCTTTTCAATTGGCAACTTATGACGTAAAAATTAAATTTATGACGTCACCTATCACTGAATAATGACGTCACAAAGGTAAGGTAAAGGTAAGATGCTTACTGGCAATTAGGCCTTTGCTGACCCTTTTTGCTCATATAAACTAACCTACACTCCACCTTGAGCTCCATCTCAACGACGACAGTGACTTGAAAAATCATCCGCCGCCGGTGTGGCTCGAACCGTCGGCCCCCGTGTCCGTATTGGAAAGTCTGAATCGACTTTCCCGCACGGCCACGGAGACATTACAAAGTTTTTTTAAAATAGCTACCATATTTTTTATGTTTTTTTATATACCTGGTTACTACTTAAATGATGACGACAAAAAAATTTACACCTGACAAAATTTTTTTTAAGAAAAATTGTATTATTTACTGTAAGAAATGGATACTTAAGTTTAATAAAAAATAAGTACTATTTTTTATGGTTCCTATTTAGGGCGAGTTTTCTTTACAATAATGAGGTTTTCCTTTACTTTGCTAGAGTATTGAACACCAGATTTTGTGATTTTTATACGTTGTCATGTAACTAATTGGCAGGTGGAGCAAAAAGTAAAGTCAAAATCAATGTTTAACAACACTCGTTGTGAGAATTTATTAATTATTTGCTGCTTTCAGTATTTAGTTATCGGACTTTTATCGCAGCATTGATTTAGGTTTCAGCCAATAAAGTTAGATCGTTAATTAATTTCAAGTAGTACCTGCAGTTTAAATTAATTAATAGTGCTGAAATGTAAAAGTGCTAAGAGTAATCAATTTTAATTCGAAGTTAACAAAAATGGCACGCTTAACCGAAAGCGAAAGGAGAGGGACATAAATGATGATTGGATATAGTGACGTGCTTGGTTATCAGGAAGCATGCGAGTTATTTAAGCAACAAAATCCTGATAGACCGCCCTTTGCAAGATTTACAGTGAGTAAATTGGTTGCCAAATTCACAAGAACGGGATTCGTAAACGACTTGCCTCGACAAGGTCGCCCTCGGGTAAATGAAGAAGCCAATATTAGATATATTGCTTGAAGCTGAAGAAAATATTCACCCTTTTACAAGGCAACTATCCCTAAATAACAACGTGGACCAATCTTTAGTAGTAAAATGATTCAAAGAAGATAAGTATTATCCTTACAAAGTGCAATTTATACAGAAGTTAAACGATGATGATTTAGGCCGCCGTTTAGAGTTTTGTGAACAATTATCGTTACGCTTCAATGACGATTTCAATTCTGTTAATTAATAACATTGTCTTTTCTGATGATGCCACTTTTTGCCTCAATGGGACAGTAAATCGTCAAAACTCAAGATATTGGTCACGGGAAAATCCTCATTAAACTCATGACTTCCACAGACAACGTCATAGCAAAGTAAATGTATGGATGGGAATAATCGGACGACGTTTCATAGGACCTTACTTTTTTCTACGAAATGTTACAGCAGCACGTTACCTAAATTTCTTGCGATTGGATTTAGCGCCAGCTCTGGCAGTAATTTTTTCAAATCAAGTGGCAGATGTGCCCTATCAAGATATTTTGTTTTAGGAAGACCAGGCGCCTCCGCACTTTGATGTAGATGTTCCTTAATATCTAGATGCCACATTTCCTGAAAGATGGATAGGGCGTCGATGAGTAACTGGGTGGCCACCGCGCTCCCCAGATTTGACTCCCTTGGATTTTTTCTGTGGGTTTATTTAAAATCGAAAGTTGATTTTAACAGACCAAAGAAATCGCGCTGAATTAATCCTGACATTTTTAAGCGCAGTGTACAAAGTGTTTAGATTCCTATCGGTCAATTCTAAATGGTAGGTGCAGAAGATTTGGAACGTTTGCGCAATTTTTTTTTGTTTTCCTTGGTTCAATAAGTTTTCCCTCTAAACATACGTTTCTCTTTTTTAAAGTAAATTATGCTATTTTTTCAACAACAAAAAAAATGTACCGTACCAATTTTTTTCATCATCATTTAAGTGGTAAGCAGGTCTATGGAAAAACAACAAAAAAGTATGGGTGCCATTTAAAAAACCTATGATGACGTCATCATTCAGAAATAGGTGACGTCATTAATGTAATTTTTACGTCATAAGTTGGCAATTGAAAAGATAACATTGATATGTCCGAGCGTTTTTCTTGTAAAAACTGATAACGCATTTGTGGTAGTGGTGGTGGTGGTGTTGGAGGTATTTATGACCTTGGAACAGAATTCCATCAGCCACAGACTTTTGCTATTTTATATACACAAATATATACAAATACCTTAATAATCTAGAAGACAGAATTATGTTACCTATAAACAAATAAACAATATCTAAACTTATTTATACATATAATAATTTTTGCTTTCTTTTTTTTTCCTCTTCTTTCTTTTTTTTATTTTCTTTTTTTTTTTTTTTGATAACGCATTTATGAATTAAGTTCAAATTTTATCCTCGCACTCTACAGAATATTTCATCCCTCAACACAATACGCTTAGGGAAAATGTTAATGTGGTCTTCCTATTAAAAAGTGGTCAGAAGTCTGTTGATGAGACCTTGTTTCTTCAGGTAACATCATAGGAAGAGGTGCTAGAAATTATAAGACGTTTAAAGGGAACATCATGTGTGTTGTGTGTGTGTGTTTTATTTCTTTAACGTCGGCCTATTTCCGCGACTATGGACAATTACCGACGCCAGGCAGCAGTTTCACTATCCTGGAAATTTTGCCAAACCCCTGCCTTTCTGTAAGGAGGGTAGGGATCTTTAACGTGCCCAACATCGCATGGACACGGGACCGACGGCTTTACGCCCCTTCCGAAGGGAGGAACGTGCAGACATTCAACTTGCTCAAATATAATGCCACAACCTTGGTTGGTGTTAATTGTACAGTATGTACTGAAAAAGTGAAAGGAGTATCCTGGGATCGAACACAGTACGCTTCGGTTCAGAGGCATACATTCTTACCACTAAACCATCGATGATCTCTTAAAGGGAACAACTTTTGTTGATGTGTGTAGTTTCATTGTCTAATTCACAATTGCTTTCATTGCAAATATTAGCAATAATTGTAAATTAATGTGTAGAAGAAGGTGTGTTCCACTCTGCTCTAGTGGCACCCGTGTACGAAAAATGCAATTCATAATTCATAAACATATTATATTAGTCAATCATAGCCAACTTGGAGGATCCAATTCATCAAAATACAGCTTTTAGACCTGGCGAGCGTTTCGTTAACAAAGTAAGCGCCATCAGAGGGATGAGTTTCAGTTTATACAACGAAACGATCGCAAGGTCTAGAAGCTGTATTGTGATGAATTGGGTTCTCCAAGTTGTATTTATCAGTGCTCATGACAGGTTCCAAACTTCACTCATTCAATCATAGCCAGTTAATAATTTAGCATCAAAACAAAATTGACAATTATGACAGAGATAAACAGCTTTACGTTGCTAAACGCCACACAGATAAATAAAGAACTGACATTAAGAAAAAATATATAAAACTAAACAGATCATAATAAGAAAGGAAACAGTTAACTTTAATCACAAAAAACTCAGAGAAAGTTTATTATAATGTGGCCACAACGTGTTACGTAGCAATTACTATATAATCCGTATTTAACCACAACATTTACTTTTAGAGATATAATTTAAACTTATGCTTTTAACACACCTAGTAAAACCCATTAGGCTAATATTTATTTTGAAAAGATCCGAAATATATTATTGTTTTTTAAGCACAGCTTTTCTTAAGTTAAATTGTTCATGTTGTTGCCGATCAGACATTTTTTTCTTTATTTGATACTATGTATTTATACTATTTCGCGGTATTAGTTAATTTTCTTAAAAAAAATATCACTAATGAGGAGATCCCGACTTTTGATTTTGAAAAAATTTCTTCAAATGAGCGCTTTTAGGGCCCCTGTAACTCAAATCCGAGGTCGGTTTCAGACTTTATATGAACAGATTTTGATAAAACTTGGTAAGTACCTTCCTTTCGCAGGTGGCTTGGATAGGTTCGTTAGCCAGGAAAATCCGCCGAGGTTTTCCCAAAAATTTGGGTGTTTTCTTTCGAAAAAAATTTATATCTCCGGAATTAACAAAGCAAGGGCAACCAAATTTGGCACGCCGATTTATATCATTAGAGGTAAGTCACCTACCAAAACTTAGCTCTGTAGGTTAAAGGACAAAAAAAGTACAGGCATTTAAAGAAAAATAAATTTAAGTTTTCCCCAAAACGTCAAAGTCGCGATTTAAAACGTCAAAATTGGTAATATTTAGGCAATGAACCTGAAATAAATATGAGCTATGGAAGGAAAATGTCTCAAGAATAATGTTTTACAAACCCTGAAGTCTTAGCTTCAACCGTCATTGTCCTTCATTTTACAAAAATATTCCCAGAAAATTCATTTAAAAAAATACCCTTTCTCTGATACTTTGGCAGTAGTGTTGGCTATAGAGTTTATCGGTTAATGGTATATAATTTTTGTCGAATTTTCGTAAAAAAAATTTAAAGCTCAATATATCCGTTATTATGCAGGATAGGAAAAAAAATCTACATCTTGAGCTACATCTTCAAAAAATATTTCTACAATGACAGGCTGGCCCATAAGTCGTTGGTGATTCAAATTTACTTTTTTAGTAAATTTTCTTAAAAAAATTAACTAATGGGGAGATCCGTGTTTAAATATATGTCAGATAAGACTGTCAAAATTTTTGTATTACAGAATAATGTTTTCTGGGAAGTTTTGATTTGAAAGAAGGAATGGTTTTTGTGTTAAATGGATTGTAAAAATCCACGGTTGTAGCAGGAATGTTGGTGGAAATGGGAACCGCAGCTGAAGAAAACTTAATGAAAATTAGAAAGTGACAGAGCAAAATAATTTGACATTTAGACGTTTCAGAAGAGGCTGTTCAAAATCGTGTCTCAGTGCAAGCACAAGCATAGCTTTTTTGTACGACATAATGTATAATTTGAATTATTAATATATATATATATATATATATATATATATATATATATATATATATATATATATATATATATATATATATATATATATATATATATATATATATACATATATATATATATATATATATATATATATATATATATATATATATATATATATATATATATATATATATATATATCGTACCGATAACTCAAAAAATAATGGACCGATCTTGATCAAATTTGGTGAGTACCTTTCTTTTGCAAGTGGCTTGGACAAGTTCGTTAGCCAGGCAAATCAAACCAGGTTTTCCCGGAAAAATTTGTGTTTTCTTTCTAAAAACATTTTATCTCCAGAAATAACAAAGTGAGGGCAACCAAATTTGGTAAGTGTATTTGTATTATAAAGAGTGAACCATGTACCAAAATGTAGGTCTCTAAGTTTGGACAAAAAGTTACGGGCAGCTAAAGAAACAAATTTTGGAGTTGTCCTCAAAACGTCACACTCGCAAATTAAAACGTCAAAATTGGCAACGTTTAGGCAAAGAACGTGAAACAAATACGGATTGTGAAAAGAAAATGTTGCAAGAAGAGTGTTCTGCGAACCGTTAAGTTTCAGATTCAACTGTCATTGCCCTTTATTTTACTAAAATATTTACAGAAAATTCATTTTAAATAGACCCCTTCTCTGATGCTTGGGCAGTCGGTTTAGTTAAGTTGATGCTTTCGCTGTGGGTTTAGTGTAGTTAATGGTTTATAATTTTTAACTAATTTTCATAGCACAAATTCGTTACTGCGTTTTAGCATTTTTTATCGAAATATAATGTTTATAAGAAAAAAATCATGACGCAGTAAGTGCGTTTTGGTAGCGAATTTTCATTAAAACCTGACACAGCATTTAGATTAGTGGTTGATTACACTTTCGTATTTTACCGTTTTTGTAGTAGGGTAGTATATTCAAAGTAACGTAGAATCAGAATGTTAGTTTAAACATTATATCTTGAGAAAAAATCTACAACAAAGAACTGCACATATATAAGACTAATTGACAATCAAGTATTTAGCCAAACTTAATCATTTATTTTGTATATTTCGATTGGATTTAATGGATACGATCTAATCTAATAGTTCTGGGTGATAGGCCCTCTTCACTCTCCGGACTAACATAGCTTGCTCTGTGATCTGAATATTAATTATATAATAGCGGCACTGCAAACCTGAAATTTATACAGCAGGTTGATTATAACAAACAATTATTAAATCATGGATTACCTAATAGTTTATGATTACTGTCAACTCTGATTATAAACATGGCTTTAATTGAGTTAATATTACAGATAAAACCAGATGAGTTGTCAGTTATAATAATGGTAATTGATTGAGATTGATAGTAAAATAGCAAAAAACAATTACACATAAATATTATAGCCAAAATTCAAAATCGCTCTAAAATTAGAAAAAAATAATACCAGAAAGTTATGAGCTGGATACGTATTTCGACAGTAATCGTGTATTCATCAGTATTATGTCGCTGAACTGACTGTATAAACAAAACTACACTATATATATATATATATATATATATATATATATATATATATATATATATATATATATATATATATATATATATATATATATATATATATATATATATATAAGCTACGAGTGATATCAGCAATATCAGATAATCCAATACCGGATGATGAATTGAGGGGACCTCGAAAGAGACAACATATCCACTTTGAGGCATTAGGTACCCGGATATATCCAGTTAGATCAACAACACCTAGATATAAGGACCCGGCTCTCTGACGTAATGATCGCGTGACGTAAGCACAGAGAGGTATTTCCGCTTGTACGCCGTGTCAAGGTGTTGTTTTGTTTATATTTCGTGTGTTTTCTCCCTTTTTGCTAGAGATAGTAAGAATTTGTGTGATATTCTTGTGTTGTGGTGCGTTTTAGCAGTGTTATCGGTATATTAACAATGCCATATTCGTGTTGTGTGCCGCGATGTCGCGGAAATTATAAAAATGGGCCGAAGGTACACTTGTTTCGTTTTCCAACGGACGCCGCCATGTCTGTTAAATGGATTACAGCTATTCACCGAGAGAATTTTTCGCCAACGAAGTCCAGCAGGGTCTGTGAGTTGCATTTTGAAAATATAATAAATTGTTCTCTTGCAACGGATTCA
Organism: Tillus elongatus; assembly: GCA_964006375.1. NCBI lineage: Eukaryota > Metazoa > Arthropoda > Insecta > Coleoptera > Cleridae > Tillus > Tillus elongatus. Next base: position 176,882,642 of record OZ023265.1, read on the forward strand.
CAAACCGGTCTGACCGTAACCTCAAATTTAAAAATTCCTAGACTAAAACGTAATGCTGTGCCCTCCCAACTCCCCAATTGCCCTTCTTATTTATCAAAAACTGTTCCATTGCTCCGAAGTTGCGATGAAAAAATCCAAGAACTGGAAAATGAGAATTTTGCCAAAGCAATTAGAAATAGTAAAGTAGAATTTGAATCTTTGCAAAAATAATTTATGTACACTAATTTTAAACAGTTTCTTGCAGTTTTAAACTTGTTTCATCTACCCGAAGGTTGGTTTAAAATTTGTCACGATCAAAGAGTTACATTGTTTAAATTAAAATATTTTCCTGCGCCTGTAATAACATATTTTGTAATAATAAATACTGACTTACAAGTTGAAACATTTTTGCGTGGTTGCGAAATACAAATTGCCCGAAATGACATTAAACTTGGTTTAACGATCCCATTTACTTCTGATAATATAAATGAAGTCAAAGATTTGTTATATAATATTGATAACAACTCTGAAGAAAATTATGCTGAAAAATGCGATGAAAATAAAAGTGTTTTAAGACACATTTCAAACTTATTAGATTCATTGGTGGCAAATATTTCAGATGAGGAGGACGACAGTTTAAAAAAAAATGCTTTAGCCTTTATATCCGAGCAAATAAAATTACATACATCAAACAAGGCAAGATATCGTTATTCAAATAATACTATGATTTTAGCCTCGATCCTTGTAACAATAAGTCCTCACGCTTACAGGTACTTGAGACATTTTGGCGTACTTATATTACCTCATCCAGATACAGTAAAATCAATTTGCAGTTCTTTTTCGACATACCCTACAACGGAAGAAAGAAATATGTGCTTTAACTATGCGAGAAACCTATTTAAGTTATTATCGGACCGTGAAAAATATATTATATTATTGATAGACGAAATCCATATTAAACCATTTCTGGATTATAAAACAGGAAATATAGTTGGTTCTGCTTATAACTCAGCTTGTTTAGCAAATTCAGCTTTTGTGTTTATGATATTTAGTGTTATGTCAAGCGTAAAAGAAGTTGTGCATATCAGTCCTACTACTCTTCTTAAAAATTATTGTAGAAAATCTAATAACCGGTTGGCCAAGCCATCTAAAAGCCGTAAATTAATTACTTTTACCAAATAGACCGTATTCTTTTTATAATGGTTTTTGCTTTGAAACTTCGTTTTTCCATAATAAAATCGAATGGGGTGCGATGAAGGACTCAGTTGATGACTGGAACCCTCTTTCAAACAAAAGCCCATCAAAAGTTTTCAGAATAAGTGCCTTTTAAGGCTAAAGCAACGTAAAACTCATGATAAACGGAGCGGTTCATATGGTCTAGCAGGCTAGCGCGATACCTGCCTGTGGTGACGACACGCCCGAGTACTGAGTCCTTATATCTCGGTGTTAACGGTTAGATAGATAAGGTACTTGAGGGTATACCTGGACGACAGGCTAGCATTTGGTGATCATATAAAAGGCACCGTGGAAAAAGCTCAAACAGAAATGGGTGTCCTGACAAAAATATTGCCAAACGTAAGAGGTCCAAGCGGCCCAAAGTGAGAGATACTGTGCAGCGTTGTGCTGCCCAATGCTCTTTATGGCACGCCAGTGTGGCAGCAGGCTACTAAGATCCGAATATACCGAGATATATTCGTGCTTATGTTATTTTATGTTATCTTGTTCCATTTTATTTGCTCTATTGATATTTCTTTCTTGTTTGTGTGTGTTACTGTATCGTTATGTTTTTCGTTCCTGGCAGTTATCTGATCAGTAGGGCAGGATTATATGCAATCCGCATATTTTTGGCATAAGTTGCATATTTTAGTGTATTTCGCGTAAATTGCATATTTCCATATATTTTGCATTATTTGCATATTTTACAATTTTTAGGGGTTTTTGTATATACCAAAAGCCACATACTTATTTCAATGTAAGCAACTGCTAAGGTAAATTTATAGGCCATTCAAATGTAGCTGGCGGAAAGGAGATTCCAAATTCCTGGTATTGTATAGTTCGAGAGCTTCACTCAGATATAAGACAGTGCGCTAGGCAGGGTGAGCTACCTCTGGGTTCTTAGAATCTACCGCCTCCTAGCTTTGTACGTGCTATAACTAAATGAAACTAGTAGCTAGTAGGTGAGAGTGTAAAAACAAATTCTTGGAAGGATTGTCGGTAATGGCGCTCTTTTCTTTTTACATTACATCCACGTGAAATAAATAGCAAAATGCAATTTGTAGGTATTGTATAAATCTAAAATTCGTAAGAACTAGGGTTTTACGCACGCCTATAATCAAAACTGTGTCTGAAATTCCCAATAATAACTGCAAAATGTATTGAAAGGACTGACCGCCAGGTGATTTTATTCGTATCTTAAGTCTTGTAAGAAGACATTAAAGGGGATTAGGGCTGATTTATTTACACGCCAGTAGTGTCTAGAATTGAAATAATGTTTCTCTTATTTAGTTTGCTTGTGCTTAGTTGCACGCACAGTGAATTTACTTCGTCTTTAGACAGTGTTAGTGTAGGGTTGTTTTTATTATTTTATACTGTAAACAAATATGCTCCAAATTGCCAAGCTGGATACGGACACACTCAGGGCTTTCCGTAAATGGTGACAACGTTTTTTCTAAACATGCGGGAAAGTGGTAAGTTACTTTTTATTTTAAGCAACTGATCTGTTTTCTTTGTTTTTCTAACCTTCGCCATTAACCAGCCCAGTATCTATGTGATATATTTTCCGACACATGATTTTTATATTCGAAAATTATAAAATCCAATCCAAATAAAAAAGTCAATAAAGTATTAAAAAAAATACCTTGCAGTTCTTTAAAAAATTACTGAAATACAAAAAAATACTTCATTATTTTTATTACTTAATTCACGGATATTGTATAAAAAGAATACTAAATTTCTATTTAGTCGAAAAAAAAAAACTGTAGATGCCTGTAGTAATATTGATTTCTTGTCGAACAGATTTCAAGCGCAAGGAAATATCTCATAGACCAACACTGTAAGACACCTTTGCATCAAAGAAATTGTGAAAAACAAAATTCCAATAATACATCCCAAGCATCAATACGCGAATATTTGGGAAACCAAACAAAGAAAGCAGAAGAGGATACCCTTAAATTTGACTTATGCAAGGCAATGGTTGCTTCTAACATTCTACTGAATAAATTAAATAACACTTCAAGTCACTTTGGGAAAAATATTGTAAACAGTCTGTACCAAATGAAAGTACTTTGAGAAACATATGGTTGAAAAATGCTATTTAAAAACTTTTTCAGAAGTAAAATGTCTTATAAAAAATAATTTTTGTTACGTTGTAGTAGATGAAACTCAAGATGTTGGTGGTAGAGATATTGGTAATTTAATAATACGCACCTTAACTGAAATTTCTTCATCTAGACCTTAATTAATTGCAGTCAAAGAATTAGGAAAGACAAATAATATTACTATAACAAGATTTATTCAAGAGGGTCTGTCAAACGTGTTTTTACCAAATGCTGTACCAGTTGATAAAGTTTTATTACCGCTTACCTATGCTACTTCATATATGGTCAAAGTTGGAATTCATGTAAAAATATTTTATCCCAACTTCATTCATTGTACGTGCCTGGCTCACGGGTTAAACAGGGTAGCAGAAGAAATTAGACAGCAATATCCTTCAGTCAATGAATTTATTAATAATATGAAAAAAGTGTTCGTCAAAGCTCCTTTAAGAGTTCAAAGATATAGGGAAGTTCTGCCTGTGGTACCATTACCTCCTAGACCTCTAATCACGCGACGGAGAACCTGGATCGAGGCTGCCTTATTTTATTTTAAACATTTTAGAGAGATCACGGAGGAAATGCTTGAATTTGCAGATGAAGCAGGCGTGTCAGTGAAACAAGCAGAAATTATTTTAAAGGACTCCAACTTGAGCCAGCAATTATGTTTTATAAACAGTAATTGTAAAATAGTTACAGAAACTATTAAAAAATCAGCAGCAAAATGTTTTGATAACTGAATCAGTTAAATTAATAAAACATTAAAAAACTATTGATAAAGCAAATTGGCCTGTTGCAAAACAAATTATAAAAAAATTATCAGAAACACTCACAAAAAATGAGGGTTTTACAAAGTTAACGCAGATTGCAAAAGCTTTGGATGGAGATTTTTCAGACGATTTAAACAATATGATGCCTACCATATTGTCAAGCTTAAAATATGCTCCATTTTCCTCAGTCGATGTAGAACGAAACTTTTCTTCGTATAAAAACTTACTAACTTGAGAGAAGGCAATCTTTCAAAATAGATAATTTAGAGCGCCACTTAAAAATCTGTTAATAGTATTAATTAATTAATAATATAATTAGGGTCCTATGTGGTATTGATTGTGAATAAAATTAATAGCTTAGACCTTTAAAAACTTGTTTTATTGGTATACCATGATTATTTATGCATTGAATATATCGATATATTTGTGCATATTTTGTTCAAGTTGGTGCATATGTTTTTCAAATTTCCTGCATATAGATGCGCATATTTCACCTAAAAAGTTAGCATATAAATTCGAGCCCTGCTGATCAGTGTTTGTGTATTCTTATGCCCCATGCACAAATACTCAATATGATCATTTCAATGAGCGTATTGTTTATTTGTACCTTATTAGTTATATCCTCTGTTTTTATTGATGATAAGCATTTATATGCAACTTGTGTAAATAAACCATTATAATTATTTTATTATTATTATATTAACGTATATAGACAATATATATATATATATATATATATATATATATATATATATATATATATATATATATATATATATATATATATATATTTTTAATTTCAACAACACACCACAAGGGCTTACAGCCTAAATACTATCGTACCGTGGGTGTCGACAAGGAGGAAAGAGGCAACTAGTTAATTCTGGACTTGAATGTTTGGAGGTTCGGGGGAGAAGGAAAAACATGTGCCGGCAAGGAATTCCACAACTTAGAAGTCCTCGGGACAAAAGAGCGGGCATAACAAGATGTTCCATGTCTGGTGACCTGGACAGTAAAAGGGTGCATTCGCTCTGTTCCCTGGTAGATCTGTTGCGAGCAGCAGGTGGAGGAACTATGGAAGAAAGCTCCCCTGAGCAGTGCCCGTGCAGATATCTATAAAAGAGAGAGATAGGTCACCAACGGCATGTCGGTGTGCAAGGGATGGCAGCCCTTGTGTGGGGGTAGGGTCACCGATGAGATGTATAGCTCTCTTTGAAATGGAGTCCAGGATAGCGAGTGTAGAAGCGGCAGCGTCACCCCAGATGTGAGAGCAGTACTCGAGGTTTGGTCTTATTTGTGAATTATATAAGGTATAGAGATTCGCTGGTGAAAAATATTTATGAGCCCAGAAGAGGAAACCTAATTTCTCAGCAGACGCTTCTGCAATTGATGTGACATGTTGGTGCTAATTGAGATTTCGATCCACAGAAGTGTCAAGAAGTAAAAAGGACTCATTACTTTGAATAACTTGGTTGTTTATTGTGATATAATTTCGATATACATTTAGAAAACCAAACTAGCTGTAAAAGTGGGGGTTACACACAGTTACAGATTTGTTTATTTTTAATGCCCACTAAATGATCATAAGAATTTATATACATAGACACACAGTAGCCTATTTTTCAAAACTGTTAATTACTATGATGACATTATGATGGTGGTACGATTACTAATTTATGAACGCTATAGCAAACGCAACATTTTAATAAGCAATTAGTAAGTACATTACTGCAATATATTTTACATGTTTTTAAATGGCCAAAATGATTTTTCTTGCTATGTTATTAATTATATGGCTCTATAAAATAGATGCTACGAATGCATAAGGGGTCCAGTATAACGCCAGGAATTTATTTAATTGCTGATGTTTATCGAAATGGCTTTGATGAGCCGCATGCGGTTAAAAACACGTTGCGTATTTGTTTAATACAAATTTGCATAATTTTTCCTGATGATGCCCAACAGTATAATGTAAAAATGCAGCTCGTGAACAAAAATAATAAATCAATCGAGAGGACCTTTTTTGAATGATAAATGGTTTTGGGGCCTGTTTTGCCCTGGTCGACCTCATTTAGTAGGTTGCTAGACATTTCGCCAGCCACAGCTGCCTGCTTCTTCAATAGCTGGTCTAAAACTAGGTAGACATCCTTCTGGTAAACCTTCTTATATATGTGGATGCTGAAATCCGCTATATTGGTCGATTGGCCATAAATCAGACATGCGTACCGGGCAGCGACATAGTTGCAGATGACCTCAACATTGTTAATTTTATTATTGGTATTTACGGTATCACGTTGTCCGGACTTAGATAAACCATTCCGTTTCCAAGTGCAGATGACGCCATCATTATTAATTTTTCGAATGGTATGTACTGTTGGAGAAAGACAATTTGCACGCCCCTGTCTCTTTTACCTGCCTTCTCTTGTACCGACCTTTTAATCCCCTACCTGGAGTTACCGATCTCCGGATTTCACAATCCCTTTCAATTTGTTGGCAATCTTTATCCTCTGGTCGTCTCTGTATGAATGTCTGCATTCAGTTTACGCCTGAATGATGCCATACAAATATTACATATGTACCGTTACGTCCTGTAAGTTTAGTATCTTTATCTGCATTTAGCGTATTCTTAAAAATCTTCCAAGAATGTACCAATTGGATTTCCTTACTAGGGAATAATACTTTAATCGGTTGGCCATCCTGCATTACTGACATTATGTCAACTACGTCGACCAACGCTTCCTGGAAGCTCTATAAAAGCAGGCTTTTCGCAAAGCACAATTCAATTCTACCACAGATCTCATCTTCTTAGCTTCTTGGGACCTCTGAGATCCCAATCTTCTACGAAAACACCGATCGTGTGTTTAAGTCAGTTCAGTTCAGGTTCCAATCTTTTAACTCAAACACCGTTCGTGTATTTTGTACGTGCCGAGTAGAGTGGTACCGTAAAAATTCAGTATTTTCTTCTAAATTAGGAAGTATACGTAATAAAATTCCATCATACGCTAATTGAAGTCAATGCAATACACAGGCAGCTAATGAGATTGTGAAATCTCCTGAGTAACTCATCAACCAAGTGTGAAACCTCAAGTTGTAAATAATAGTTAATTTAAAAAGTGTACATAGTCACAATACAACCTTTATAAATATAACAAGTGTATCATTAAAATCTCCCGGAATCCAGTGCACCTAGAGTTTAGAAATACAGTTCACATACACCATTTAACATCTTCTTCAATCGCTAATTAACAAAGCCGACGAATTAGCGAGGGTGCAATCAATCCACTTGAAAATCATTGGGGATAGGAAACAAACTCTTTCTCTTCCATGTGCGATGTCATGAAGTCAGTACCCGTGAAATCTTTTCTGTTAATAATTGCGGGGATCAGGTTCGACTTAACTTGAAACCACCATCTCAACATCTTCTTCAAACGCTAACTAACAAAGCCGACGAATTAGCGAGGTGGAATCAATCCACTTGCAAATCATTGGGGATAGGAAACAAGCTCTCTCTCTCTCCCATGTGCGATGTCATGAAGTCAGGACCTGTGGAATCTTTTGTGGTTATAATTGCGGGAACCAGGTTCGACTTAACTTGAAACCGCCATCACAACATTATCTTCAAACGCTAATTAACAAATCCGACGAATTAGTGAGGGTGGAATCAATCCACCTGCAAATTATTGTGGATAGGAAACAATCTCTTTCTCCCTCATGTGCGATGTCATGAAGTCATGACTTGTTGAATCTTTTCTGTTAATAATTGCGAGGAACCAGGTTCGGCTTAACTTGAAACCACCATTTCAACATCTTCTTCAAACGCTTATTAATAAAGCCGACGAATTAGCGAGGGTGCAATCAATCCACTTGCAAATCATTGGGGATAAGAAATAAGCTCTTTCTCTCCCATGTGCGATCGTATGAAGTCAGGACCTGTGGAATATTTTCTGTTAATAATTGCGGGGAACCAGGTTCGATTTAACTTGAAACCACAATCTCAGTTGAGATTATTAGTATGGTTTTGCTTGTAATTGCCTGTCTCCTGATTTACTGGTGATATAGCTTAATTCTGGCAAAAATCACCGTTTTGTCAACTAGGGCTGTGTGGTCTCCAGAAATAGCATGTTAGACTAAAGCCCACTATTAGGGACGCAGTTACCATAGATGTGTCACATATGCATTTATAGTATGGTGGCCAAAAACGGAACAAGCCTCAACACAAAGCAAATTGCTAAAATTGCAGGGGCCGATCTGACTTGGAATAACAGGAGCTATGGCATCATCTGCTACAGCTACAATAAAGGCAATGCTGAATCTTGCTCCACTGCACATACGCGTAAAGAGAGAAGTGGCACTAAGTGCTTCAAGATATTTCCAAGTAGACAAATTCAAATCAGGGGACTTGGTTGGCTACTTGAAAATCCTGAAAATTATTCCATTGGAGTGACTTGCCAAATCAATGGACCAAATGCTGGACACTGGATTTCATAATTCCATTTAACGTGGTTATAAATGACCGCTAAACCTGAAACAGGGACAGTGCAAGCCTAAAAAAGTCTGGACGCAGCAAGTGCGTTATGGTAGTAAATTTTCATAGAAATGATCTGGCACGAAATATTTTTTTATAACTTTTTTTTCTTTTAACATAGAAATATAGATTTTGTTATATAGTTTTCCTTTAATGTCATCAACTTACGTACCAAATTTGGTTACCATAGGTTTCCTATTTTTTGAGATAAAAATTTTTTTCGAAAGAAAACCCAAAATTTTCCTGGAAAACTTGGTCCGATTTTTCTGACTAACGAACTTGTCCAAGCCACTTACAAAAGGAAGGCACATGCAAAATTTAATCAAAATTGGTTCATGATTTTTTGAGTTATCGGTGTGATACATATACATATATATATATATATATATATATATATATATATATATATATATATATATATATATATATATATATATATATTTATATATATATATATATATATATATATATATATATATATATATATATTTATATATATATATATATATATATATATATATATATATATATATATATATATATATATATATATATATATATAAACATATAAAAATTGAAACTGACCCCGGATATGGGTTCTAGGGGTCCTAGATCGCGCTCATTTGAAGAAATTTTTTCAAAATTAAAAAGTCGAGATCTCCTCATTAGTGAATTTTTTCTAAGAAAATTCACTAAAACATATCATTTGTATGGTACACAAACGGGTCTAAACAAATAGAGGGATCAGGACTGAGAATAAGAGGACCCAACTTTAGACTCGCTAAGTCCTTAGGAAAAACTTTCACCATCTTCCAAGCAGAACTGCTTGCAATAAATCTCTGTGTACACAAGTGCATACATGTTGACTCAGAAATATAGAGATCTATATCCTTCCAGAGAGTCAGGCAGTACTAGAGGTTCTGAAATCTTTTAAAAGCGAGTCTAATCTGACCGAGGAATGCAAAAAAATCCTTTAATCAACTGGCTGCGAACAACAAAGTGACTTTGATGTAGGGTACCAGGTCATCAAAGCATCGAAAAAAACCAGGAAGCAGGTAGCCCAGAAAAAAAACGGAAGCAAAAGCACCATTCTGTTGTCCAGAGCCCTAATGTGGACTAGCAAACAGCCACGTAAGAAACAAACTTGATACTTGAAAGAATGATCAAGTGCTGTCATACTGGAGGAAACCGCCAGGCTTAAGGCGGTTCCTCACCATATCAACAGAGAAGTCTGAACTGTTTCTTGGATTGAACAGAAGTGACTTTATAATACACACAGGACTTTTCAGATGACAGTCCCCAGTAAGGTATCACCTTATGAAGATGGATAAGGCGGACAGTGGAAACCGAAGAGACTGCACTGGGGAAGCAGAAGCAACTGCTAGGCATGACTCAATTCTGCAAATGCCTCAAATACCTTGGAGAGGTGACCCTAACAACTCAAGAAATAGGTAAAATACCCTCCAAGAAGACTGGACTATTTCAAAAGTTTGAACTCTGTGGAGGAAAAAGAATCATCCACAAAAGCCCCATTGGGGTCGCAGCGCTGAGAGGTCAAAGCCCTTTACGACTCATTAAACAATCTACCGTAGCTGTCTTTGATGATCCAGCCTCCTTGTTTTTACGGTTCTTGTTGGTTGCTCTATGTATACCTTTCCGCATCTTCATGATACTTTATTAACTCTTCGTATGTGGAGAAGGTCAATTGATGTCTTTCCTGATCTAAGCATAGTGGAAATCTTTGTAGTGGGCTCTTCTTCAGTAATTTGGCTATATTTTTTGTGCTTCCTTGTGTAAATAGTAGACGAAGCTTCGGCCGTCTGCTACTTTCAATCTCCTTCTTTTTGTATACATTTTGTTCCATAGTGTGTTTTAAGTACCGTAATTCAATACAAAGTTCTGACTTGCCACGAAGGAGATATTTACAATATTTCATCAATTCCTTTATTTTTTAATTTTTAAAAAAGATACACGTGAATAATTAAACAAATCATTTTTATTAGTACAACTTTGAGAACTCTATCACCACAACAAATTCAAAAGACATGACAATCGTTTCACTAACAAAGTTGGCGTCATATACAGAGATTATACATCCTCTGATCAAAATATAGACGTAAGGGCAAAAACAACCAATCAATCATGTGATTTCGTTAACCTTGTTCAGGTCTTTAAAAATGTGCCGTGGTAAATTGGGTTGTCCAAACTGTACTCATCAGTGCTCATCGCAGGTGCAAATCTTTACATAGTGAAATCATTTTGAAATGTTACATAAAAATACCCAATATATTTGCAATTAGGCAATTAGGAAAAGAAACCACTGGTTTTTTAAGCTTTGTACAACAAACGTTTGTAATGGCCACTATTGACCTCAATTTTACGAAACAGATGGCTGAGAGGGAACCGTTTAACTTTAAAATAGTATTCCCTGATTTCTAGTTAAATTAAGAGTTTTCAAAATTTTTGCCACAACCCTTTGCGAGTTTTTATTTTCTCACTATAGGCAACTCATTTAACGTATTCCAAAAGAAAAAAAGTCTGTGTATTTAAATCTAGGCTACAAGCTGGCCAAGGAATTCGGCTCTCGAGAAACATTTAACGTTTTCTCAAAAACAGACCATCTCATTTCTGAATATCCTTCCTCCGAGGTCACTATTCTTGGGGACTTCAAAGTCCATAATAAGGAATGGCTAGGATCTTCAAAAACCGATCCACAAGGGAGAGCAGCGGAGGCCATTACAGTCAGCAATTCTTTAGCCAATATGGTTCAACAACCTACTTACTTTCCTCGCATCCCAACACACAGCTCAAATCCCTTGGATTTCCTTCTCACTACAAAATCTGAATGCTATAAGATATCAGTCACCGTCCCCCTTGGTCGCTCAGACCACGGCATGGTCACTGCTTCCTGCGCAATGCAACCCGAGGTCACACAGTCATCACACCCACGTATCGTTTGGCACTACAACTCCGAGAACTGGGACGAAATGCGGGATTACGTTTCTTCATTTCCATGGGCGTCTCTCTGCTTCTGTCATCCTGACCTCTCTGATATCTCATAAAACGTCATCGAAATTATCCGAGCTGGCATGGAATTATTTATTCCACGTACATAGAGAACCTTTTCAGCCATTCAAAAGCCCTGGTTCTCTAAATCCCGTGACAAGGCCAGACTTGAAAAGGTTAAAGCTTACAAAACGCTTCTACACAATCTCAGTCAAGAAAACCGTTAAGCATTTAACGACGCAAAAAACCGCTGTGTCCGCATTTTTTTTGCGGCAAAAACTAGTTTAATATTCACATCAAAAACAAAGTCCTCTTAAGATCCAACGGCAACAAACCCTTCTAGACTCTTGCTAAATCTATTGGGAATAATTTTTGCAAGAGCACATTCTCACCTCTTGTCTCAGGGGGTGACATTTCTACCGCCCTGGGCAAGGCTGAACTTTTTGTCTCGTTGTTCGCTGGCAATTCTACTCTCACCCCACCTCCAAAAGTTCAACCACCAACAGTCCTCAATGTCGCATTATTTTCAAAACTAAAAAGGTACGAAAGATGCTCTCTTCTCTTAATACCAGGAAAGCCTCTGGCCTTGACGAAATCACAGCAATTGTTCTCAAAAAATGAGCACCAGAACTGGCTCCTGTCCTGACTCGTCTGTTTCAGACATCTTACAATAGAGGCATATTCCCTAGTAACTGGAAAACTGCTCAAGTACAACCTGTCCCCAAGAAAGGACCCATAGCGCTTCCTAGGAACTACATGCCTATTTCTCTCCTTTCAGTCGCCTCTAAAGTGATGGAAAATTATATAAACACCGAATTACTAAAATTTCTTAACAAACACAGTCTAATTCACGACAGGTAGTATGGATTTCGTCAGCGCAGATCAATTGCCGACCTCCTTTCCTTTGTCACCCATTCTTGGAACAAGTCTATGGAACTACACGGTGAATCCGATTGTCGCTCTAGACATGTCCAAAGCATTCGACCAGGTCTGGCACGCAGCGCGGATTAATAAACTTCCGGCCTATGGCCTACCACCAAAACTCTGTACCTGGACAGCAAATTTCCTCTCCAACCGGAGCATTTCTGTTGTCGTGGATGGCCATTCCTCTAAACTGCATCCAATTAATTCAAGAGTTCCTCAAGGTTCAGCTTTAGCACCTACTTTGTTTCTTCTCCAAATCAATGACCTCCTCTCTAGCACATACAGCCCAGTTCTCAGTTACGCGGACGACAGCACCCTCCACTCAAATACACAATATTCTAAGCATGTCTCTTTAGCCCAATTTGATGAGGATCGCAGACTCATGGAGGGTTCTGTCTCCGTGGATCTCCAAAAAATATTAGACTGGGAAAGTAAAATGAAACGTTGAATGTAGCGGCTTCTCCTCCAGGCTGGAGGTGTGGTGTCTGGAGGAGAAGCCGCTACATTCAACGTTTAATTATGGTAATCGCAGACAGTGTGACGTTCAGAAATGATGGGAAAGTAAAAATCTTGTACAATTCAACCCCAACAAATCTCAGTCTTGCTTTCTTTCTCATAAGAGATACCTCAGCCCTAGACCCATCACAATGAACAACCAAGTTATTCAAAGTAATGGGTCCTTTTCACTTGTTGGCATTTCTGTGGATCGAAATCTTAATTGGCACCAACATGGTACATCAATTGCAGAAGCGGCTGCTAAGAAATTAGGTTTTCTGTTCCGGGCTCGCAAATACTATTCACCAGCTAATCTCTATACCTTATATACTTAACGAATAAGACCAAACCTCGAATACTGCTCCCACGTCTAGGGTGCCGCTGCCGCTTCTACTCCCGCTATCCTGGACTCCAATCAAAAGAGAGCTATACGTCTCATCGGTGACCCTACCCTTACCCAAAGGCTGCCATCTCTTGCCCACCGACGTGCCGTTGGTGACCTCTCTCTTTTTTATAGATATCTGCACGGGCACTGCTCAGAGGAGCTTTCTTCCATAGTTCCTCCACCTGCTGCCCCGAACACATCTACCAGGGGAACAGAGCGAATGCACCCTTTTACTGTACAGGTCACCAGACAAAGAACATCTTGTTATGCCCGCTCTTTTGTCCCGAGGACTCTCAAGTTGTGGAAGCACATGTTTTTCCTTCTCCTCCGAACCTCCAAACCTTCAAGTCCAGAATTCACAAGTTGCCTGTTTCCTCCTTGTCGGCGCTCAGGGTACGCTAGTATTTAGGCTGTAAGCCCTCGTGGTGCGTTGTTGAAATATATAAAAAAAAGGTTCGTCAGCTAGGAGGAGAGTTTTCTCGGAAACGTTTTAAGTTTATTTTCGGAAATTTTGTTTACATCTTCAAACAAGTTATTTTCATAAAATATGGTATATTGTTTCCACTATATTGGTCATACCGGGGACAAAATTCATGCCTGCTTGCATTAAAGAGACATATTTGCTATTAAAAACATTTTAATGAAAATTCACTTCCATAACGCACTTGCGTCCAGATTTTTATTTTTATCAAGCTCTTATAAAGTAGTGGTTGCAGTGCGTATAAAGAGCAGCTAATTTAGTTTCGATGAAGAGCAAGTAATCTCAAGGTGGCCTTAAGGTACAGTAGCTGGTAGCACATGTGGGCAGAGCAATGCGAAGAGCACACACATCGGTAGATCAGGGTTGGCCGTGCATTAGCTGGTATCACGGTGTATCACGCTCCCGGCGGCCGCGAGCTGATTACATCCAGATAGTAGCCACCTTGTTCCATACCATCCTTTGTTCTTCTCGCAAATTCTTGTACCTACTTTACCACATTGACCAAGCTAGTAGCTACTCCCTCCTCTGTCTTCCCACGATTCTGCTGCTGCTCTGCTGCTTCAATTGAATTATCACGAAACTTTTCTTGTTTTTGTTTTATGCCATTCATCTTGTACTTAATGTATCACGCCTAAGACACTGCAGCACGAAGTTACTTAAAGTGAAACTTTCAAGCCAACTTGATGGTACAATGTATAGGTTCTAATTTTTGAGAAACGGACATGCACCTCCATATTCACACGAATGTATTTTGTTACGAGATTTAAATAAAAATCTTGACGCAGCAAGTGCGTCACGGTAGCGCATTTCCATAAAAATGTTTTTATTATTATTAAATGTTTTTTTAATACAATTGGTGGTTTTTTGACACTATTTCCAGAAACATGATTAGAACACCTCCTGGAAAGAAGAATTTCGTGCAAACAACCCCCAAGAATGTTACTGGAAAGTGAATAGGGGTGCTGGCCGGGGAAGATAAAAAAAGCAAATATGAGCGAAAATTAGTGAAGATTGGAACCTGTGATGAGCACCGATAAGTACAATTTGGAGACCAATTCATCATAATACAGTTTTCTGACCCAACGATCGTTTACTCATCCCCTTAGTGATTTGATGACGCTAACTTTGTTAGCGAAACGATCGTCGGGCCAGAAAACTGCATTGTGATGAATTAGTTTCTCCGAATTTTACTTATGAACGAAGATACGGAAAAAAAAACAGCCTCCAAGGTTTTTTATATGAAAATTTGATAACAAACTTTTTCATGAAAATGGGAAAACAATTTTTCACATGAATTCGCAAAAATTTTCTTGCAATTACCTATTAAAAATTAATTAACTACTAATTCTGAAAATTTTAAAAAACGTTAGAAAAAAAGATTTCTACACAAACACTAATAAAAATTGTGCCAAGCCTGAATTAAATATTTTTTGCACGCATTTTGGCTAACAAAACACATTAAATTGAAACAATACATATAATCTGTTATTGAAATCGAAAAAAAAATGAAATGTAAAGTTATTAATTAACTTCTCAGGAAAATTTTAACCCGCGGAAGTACATATAAATATAAGTGTAAAATACTGATATTTTTATGCAAGAAGCTGTTAGAATACTAAGTGAGTGGTGGACGTGCCGCCACCTAGTTGCGGAACCAAGTAGTATGTCACGCCAGCTCCAAATAACACAAAGTGTTAAAAAATAGAGACTGTATACAACTAACTAACAATTTAGAAAATTGTCAGCCCTGGCCCATTTCTAACCCCAATATAGGGACAAAGTTTGTAAGACTAGATGCATTCTCACAACAATTAGAACCGTAGACCGGTTCCGGCCAGGGCTCACAATTTTCTAAATTGTTAGTTAGTTGTATACAGTTTCTATTTTTTTTAACACTTTGTGTTATTTGGAGCTGGAGTGACAACATACTACTTGGTTCCGCAACTAGGTGGCGGCACGTCCACCACTCACTTAGTAATGATTTTCGTTTGAAACATCATTAAGTTGAAACATCTCTTCTCTGTTGACAATTCCTTTGAAATGCCAATGACCTCTAGCAGTTTTAAAGAACAGAACTTTTTTCCAAGCAGATGAACTAGCTAAACATTTTATGTAGCAGGGGGAAAGTCACAATTAATGCGGAAAATTTAGTATGCTTTGAAATTGTTTTGTCTGCTAAACTTTGACTGCTCTAATAAATAACGAATTTGTTTAGCTTCGCTTAATTATGGTACCGTTAAGGTTAGTATAAAAAGTAGAAATTGCTCGTCTGGCTGGTGACAACGCAAGATGTTCCTGGGAAGCCTCCGAGTATTTAATCAAAGGCATCCAAATCGTCAATCAATCAATCACACAACAGTGTTTAGAATAAATGAGATGTTCCAAAATATTAGGATAGTAGTGACTAAGAAAAAAACAGGACACAGACATAATACAAGTACAGAGAGAATCATAGTTGAGTATTTTGAACAAAATAGGTACACTAATTTAAGATAGGCCTCTCGAGATTTATATATCAGTCTCAATAATAAGACCAAACGCCCGTACAAACCAAGAATCTTACACACTTTATAACTAGGCGATGTAGAAACAAGGATGAAATTTTGCTTATCCTGTCAAGGAAAATATCTGCAGAATGATAACTTCCTTGATGATGTTGCATTTACCGACGAAGCCACTTTCACTACAAATGACGTAGTATCGTTTCAAAATTCAGGCTATTGATCTGAGAATAACCCTAGTGGCTTTATAAATTCGAAAAGACAATATTGAGAAAAGTTAAGGTTGAGCTTGAGATGTTTAGGAACCGTCTTTTGAGCACCATAATTTTTGAGGGGACTTTAAATAGACAGAATTTAGATTTGCTAAGATAACAATTTATCGATATTTTAGAGGAATTGTCAACAGAACAATGACTTTTTAACAAGATGGTGCACTAGTTTACAATACTATCGCTGTTCGAGGAAGGCCAATCAGAGATTTTCTATAAAATGGATAAGGCGAAATAGTCCCGTCATACATTGGCCTCGATCACCAGATTTGACACTACTGGATTTCTTTATTTGGCATTACCTCAAGCAAAAAGTATACCAAAACCGACCTCAGAATGTCAAGGCATTAAGACAGAGAATTTTACAAACTTGGAGGTGCATAACAGCAGAACATTTTAGATACACGAGAGTCAATTTATGGAGACGGTACGAAATGTGCATAGTGAAGAGAGGTCGTCACGTGGAACATAGTAGCATTTAAAATATAAATGTTTGTTATTGAAATTGTTTCTTTATAATTATCTCTAGGCCACATTGTGTCAAGTTCATTTATTTTTTGTCATTTCTAGTTACTTCTAATGTCTTGTCCATGTCATTGATAGTTATAAGTTCTTGTTATTTGGTATTATAAAAGTCTATTAAATCACAAATATTCGTTCCCAATTTTTCTTGTCTTATAATTATCGATCAGGTTAAAATGATGAGGATTTCTGTGCCATTATGAGAAATTACTTTAATGTTTTTCGGCGCATCGCAGAAAACACCCAATACATATACTATATGAAGGTCAAATTCCGTGTATGGATAATATATACGGTAGCTAATCTAGTAGTCAAATAACATTCGCCCTAAACAGATGCACTTTCGATACAGGGCTTGTTAAAAACTAAACAAGTCCAAAATTTACTCTTAAATGGCAAACACGATATGAGGTAGAGGATTCATATTTCGTATAAGAGTAAAGTGGGTACGCCAATCGATTCTCCTGTACAGAATTCCGAAATAAACTGCCTAGTGGGGTATCTCAAAAATTCGACCCCTTTGAAGAGGCATAATGGTGACACCTAAAAGAAGAAATTTGATTTTTTTATACAGTTAGGGAAAGGTCATCGAGTACTAACACAAGAAAAAAAGAACCATTCGATTTGGTCAACGCCTTAAGAGGGTGTTGCGCCTTAAAATCAGACATTATATATATATATATATATATATATATATATATATATATATATATATATATATATATATATATATATATATATAAATATATATATAATATATGTGGCTTGGATGAGTTCGTTAGCCAGGAAAATCGGACCTTCCTTTACACGAACATTTTCAACTTTCTTTCGGAAATTTTTTTACCGCCGAAAGTAACAAATTTATGGCAACCAATTTTGGCACACAAATTGGCACTTTAATAAATATATGCCAATATCCAAACCTTTGAGCTGAAACAAAAATAAAGTTATAGGCATCTAGAGAAAAAACATTGGGTGTACTGGTGTTCAGAGAATGACACAAAACCAAAATCTATTTTATGGTTAACAAAATCTACTGAATATTACAGACGAAGATTAAGTTTTCTTGTCGCAAAAGAGTTTTTCTTCTCAACACGACAAAGTAGCTAATTGAAATGTCAAATTGGCAACTTTTAAAACAAACATTCTGAAACAAATGCGGGTTATGTAGACGAATGTCGTAGGAAATGTGTTATACAAAGCCTCAAGTTTCTGCTTCAACCGTCGAGTCCATCACATTACTAAAATATTTGCAAGAAATAATTAAATTCAAACAGACTCTTTGTCTGTTGCTTTGGCAGCAGAATATATTATAGAATTTTTGATTAAATAGTCTATTATTTTATTGAATGTTCACCGATAACTGACAAAAAATAATGGGCCGATTTTAATAAAATATGGTACGTACCTTCCTTTTGTAAGTGGCTTGGATTAGTTTGTTAGCCAGGAAAATTGGATCATGAGGTTTTCAAAAATGTATTCTGCTGAATTGTATTCTCCAAATTGTACTTATCAGTGCTCATCTCAGGTTTCATTGTCTACTCAGTGGAGATTACTCTGCCGCATAAAGGTAAATAGAGTAAACAAAGATGGAAACATTAAGCGTTTTACTTGCTAGTAACTCTTCAAAGGAACGCAATGCCACAGAATGACATATTAAATTGGTAAAAAAAATCAGATGCTTTGGAGCGAGTTGTTGATGAAAATATCCTATTAAAATTTAATAGGTTTTTTTTATTTATTTATTTTAACAACACACCACGAGGGCTTACAGCCAGACACTATTGTACCGTGGGTGTCAACAAGGAGGAAAGATGCAACTTGTTAATTCTGGACTTGAAGGTTTGGAGGTTCGGGGAAAAAGGAAAAACATGTGCCGGTAAGGAATTCTACAACATGGAAGTCCTCGGGACAAAAGAGCGGGCATAACAAGATGTTCTATTTCTGGTGACCTGGACAGCAAAAGGGTGCATTCGCTCTGTTCGTTGGGGACAGCAGGTGGATAAACTATGGAAGAAAGCTCCTCTGAGCAGTGCCCGTGCAGATATCTATATATCTATAAAAGAGAGAGAAGTCACCAACGGCACGTCGGTGGGCAAGAAATGGCAGCCTTTGGGTGATGGTAGGGTCACCGATGAGACATATAGCTCTCTTCTGAATGGAGTCCAGGATAGTGAGTGTAGAAGCGGCAGCAGCACCCCAGATGTGAGAGCAGTATTCCAGGTTTGGTCTTATTTGTGAAGTATATAAGGTATAGAGATTAGCTGGTGAAAAGTATTTGCGAGCCTGGAAGAGGAAACCTAATTTCTTAGCAGCCGCTTCTGCAATTGATGTGACATGTTGGTGCCAATTGAGATTTCGATCCACAGAAATGCCAACAAGTGTAAAGGACTCATTACTTTGAATAACTTGGTTGTTTATTGTGATGGGTCTAGGGCTGGTGTATCTCTTATGAGAAAGAAAGCAAGACTGTGATTTGATGGGGTTGAATTGTACAAGATTTCTACTTCCCCAGTCTAATATTTTTTGGAGATCCACAGAGATAGGACCCTCCATGAGTCTGCGATCCTCATCTAATTGGGCTAAAGAGACAGGCTTAGAATATTGTATACTTGAGTGGAGGGTGCTGTCGTCCGCGTCACTGTAAAATGGGTTGGATGTGCTAGAGAGGAGGTCATTGATGTGGAGAAGAAACAAAGTAGGGGATAAAGCTGAACCTTGAGGAACTCCTGCAGTAATTGGACACAGTTTAGAGGAATAACCATCCACGACAACAGAAGTGCTCCGGTTGGGGAGGAAATTTGCTGTCCACGTACAGAGTTTGGGTGGTGGGCCATAGGCCGGAAGTTTATTAAGCAGCGCTGCGTGCCAGACCTGGTCGAATGCTTTGGATATGTCTAGAGCGACAATCTGGGATTCACCGTGTAGTTCCATAGACTTGTTCCAAGAATGGGTGACAAAGGAAAGGAGGTCGGCAGTTGATCTGCGCTGACGGAATCCATACTGCCTGTCGTGGATTAGACTGTGTTTTTCAATATGTGCTTGCAGAGAAAGAGAAGGCATTGGAAAGCTATCCATCATAGATTGACTAAAGTTAAAATTAATAAATTTAAAGAGGTCAAATGATATGCTTAGCAGATAAAGTAAGTTATGTTAAATACGTTACAAACCTATGAAAATACGCCTACATAACGCAGATCGTGGGTACTGAATTATTTTGATGACCTGATTCGGCACAAAATCTTTTTTTGTAACTTTTTGCTGGCAAATTTTATATTAAAATTGGAAAATAATAAAGATGGCTCTATCTAACTGTATTTACTGATTACGATTTGTATCATTTACTCAATTTTCTCTCGCTTACCTTTTAACTGATGGCATAAAGCTTGAAATTCTCCTGCTCGAGTGGCTCAGCCTTCCCTGATCTTCATCTAACCACCGTCCTGCTGGTCATTAGACGCACCGGTAGCCGGTAGCCGCTGTTGGTGCTATCACTTATTACCAGCAGCAATAGCCAGGCCGTGGCTCGGCCTTTGTAACATAGTAGCTGATCTGCCTACGTGTATTGTGTATATGTGTCTCTCCGCCCTGTAATCTCTGATAGCGGTTAAATTAAAATCTGGTTCTGTCGAGAGTTAATTTGAGAATGGGCGTCATTCTTATTCTGAACGGCTCACCCAGGAATCTACTATAGATTATAATTAACGCTCACTTTCTTATCTCTACGATTCCTATTATATGAAGGAAGATCGTAGAATATGCCTTAACTATTAAGGCGATAGAAGAATTATTTCTGAACGTTGCGGCAATTAAAAGATATAACAAATATTATAACAGAGTATGGAAGCCACTTAAGAAAAGTCTGAACGTTGCAAATGCGTTATGGTATTGATCTTTTATAGAAATGATGTTCTTCTTTTCGTTCCCTTCCTATCGGAGATTGGAAATCATCATAGCCAATATTATCTTATTTGTTGCGCGTCTAAAAAGTTCAATTGAGCTGCATCCGTACTATTCGTGTAGATTGCGCAACCACGGCGTTTTTATTCTACCTACACTCTTTTAGTGAATTTTAATTAAGAAAATTCACTAATATAATATCGATGGTGCGACTTTTGCAAAATTTCTTCAAATGAGCGCCAATTAGGGCCTCTGGAAAGCACTTACATGGTCAGTTAAAATGTTTATATATGTATCCAACCGATGACTCAAAAAATCCTTCAATGATTTCGATCAAATTTGGGAAATACCCTTATTTTGTCAATGGCTTGGATGACTTCGTTCATTAGAAGTTAACGCCTATTTTTTCTTAACAAAAAATAAAAAAATATTTTCGAATACTTTCGAATTTTAAAAAAATTTCTTCAAATGAGCGTCAGTTTCAGAGATATGTTTATATATATATATATATATATATATATATATATATATATATATATATATATATATATATATATATATATTATGTATACATATATTTATGTGTCACACCAATAACTCAAAAAATAATAGACCGATTGTAATAAAATTAGGTGAATACCTTCCTTTCGCGAGTTGCTTTGATAAGTTAGTTATCCAGGGAAATCGGACTAGTTTTTTACAGAAAATTATGTATTTTCTTTCGGAACATTTTTATATCTCCGGAAATAACAAAGCTGTGGTAACTAAATTTGGTACGCTGGTTTATGCCCTCAA
Organism: Tillus elongatus; assembly: GCA_964006375.1. Classification (NCBI taxonomy): domain Eukaryota; kingdom Metazoa; phylum Arthropoda; class Insecta; order Coleoptera; family Cleridae; genus Tillus; species Tillus elongatus. Next base: position 176,904,505 of record OZ023265.1, read on the forward strand.
AATAGAGCCATGTACCAAAATTTGGATCCCTAAGTTAAAAGCAGAAGAAGTTATAAGCATCATAGTTTGTCTTCTCAAAACGTCAAAAAGTCGCAATTCAAAACGTCAAAATTGACATGTTCTAAATAAATAACTAGAAAATAACATTACGGGGATGTAGCAGAATTGTTGTAAGAAGTGTGTTCTATAAAGCCTTAAGTTTCAGCTTCAGCCACCATTATCCTTCATTTTACTTAAATATTTGCAAAGAATGAATTTCACATTGACCCTTTTTCTGATGCTTTAGCTGTGGTTTCAATTATAGGGTTATAATACATGAAGAAAAACGTTGTGCCTACCCCTTGTTAAGCACATTGCGCGCACGAAGCAGTGTGAGATTTGGCATAGTTAAAGAGCATATAAACATGGAGAACAAAAAGATAAACTGTATGTATAATATGTGATTAATAGATTAAACGTCGCTTAGACGAGCGTCTCGCGGCAGTAAAAACTTTGATGAGTCTTTTGTCGTTTGAACGAAATAAGACCTCCCTGACTGTGCTGTGTACACATTAGTTTGGATAAGTTCGTTAGCCAGGAAAATAGGCTCAGGTTTTCTCGGAAAATTTTGTGTTTTCTTTCTAAAAAAATTTATATCTCCAGAAGTAACAAAGTAAGGGCAACCAAATTTGGTACACGTATTTGCATTATCAAGAGTGAACCTGTATCAAATTTAGGTTTCTAAGTTTAAAGACGAAAAAGTTATGGGCAGTTTAAGACAAAAAAATTGGAGATTTCCTCAAAACGTCAAAGTCGCAATTTGGAACGTCAAAATTGGCAATGTTTAGGCAAAGAACGTGAAACAAATACGGATTGTGAAAAGAAAATGTGACAAGAAGAGTGTTCTGAGAACCCTTAAGTTTCAGGTTCAACCGTCATTGCCCTTCATTTTACTAAAATATTTACAGAAAATTCATTGTAAATAGACCCTTTCTCTGATGCTTTGGCTGTAGGTTTAGGTAAGCTGATGCTTTCGCTGTAGGTTTAGTGAAGTTTATGGTGTAACGGTCTATAATTTTTAGCCAATTTTCGTAGAACATATGGGTAATGCATTTTCGCATTGTTATTGAAATATGATGCATGTTTGCAAGAAAAAATCTAGAGGCAGTAAGTGCGTTATGGTATAGCAAATTTTCATTAAATCCTTCAAATTTCATAACTTAATTTGCTATTAACGTAAGGTTTGTTGGCTAGGAAACCAACATTTGTTTAGTTTCGGAATTTTCTTTGTACATTTTCAAACAATAAGTAATTTTGATAAAATATAGTACATTGTTTCTACTACATAGGCTATACCCGTAATCAGATTGACGCCTGCTCGCATTTGCTATTAAAACATTTTTATGAAAATTCACTTCCATAACGCACTGCGTCCCGATCATTTTTGTATAAGAGCGTTTCTGGTTTTTTTTTTCACTAAAATTCACACAAAAATTTGATCGAACTTATGATGCACGTTATACTACTTCAAAAATAAAAAAATTCTCCTTGCTCTTGAAAGGTATCATTATAACTCAGTGTCTCAACTATGTGCAGGTATTCAGAGAAATCAATCGGATACCATCCGGACAGAAAAACCCATGGCAGTCAAGATAAAGTTGATCGACGAACAAGTTTTCTGAATTCCATATGACAGTTGCGAGTCGACAGAGAAATAATTTAAAAGTAAACTGGTCATTGTATTGTAAGCATATTAGTGTTCGAGTTTCCAGATTCCAGATCACGTGTAGACCATTAGGGTTTCCGGTGGTGAGCGGCATCAGCACCAGAGCGACTGGACCAAGATAAAGGGAGAAAGGTAGATCTGGAAGGGTATGTGTTAGAGTGAGGTGCACAAAGATATCTGAGAGGAGAGAGCTGGAGGTGCTCTCGATGGTCCATCGGGATGCTGAACGCGTACACTGCTACCCAACGGCTACTGTGCTAGCCCGCCTCCTCTGATCCGATAAATGTACTGCTCGATTTGTTTCGTTGTTTTGGAGATCCCGCGACCGCCGACGAGCCGACTACTTCACAGGGCCGTAACCGGATCACTTACTAATTTAAATTTCAAATTTCAATGAAAATAATGATCGCAGGCCTTAGACAATATTCAAAAACTCTGGACGCAGCAAGTGCGTTATGGTAGTGAATTTTCATAAAAATGTTTTTAATGCAAATATGTGTGCTTTCTTTTTATTTAAGAAGGCAGGCATCAATTTTGGTTACCAGTATAACCTATATAGTAAAAACAATGTGCCATGTTTTATAAAAATAACTTTGTGTGAAAATGTACAAAAATTTCCAAAAGTAAACTTAAAGTGTTCCCGGAAAAACTCGTTTCTTGGTCAACCTTATAGGTTAATAGCAAATTGGGCTATTCAAATATGAAGCATTTGATCAAAATTCGCTACCATAACGCACTTGCTACATCCAGAATTTCTTTTCTTACAAACATGCATTATATTTCGATGGAAAATGCAAAAATGCAATTACATAAGGCGTGTTTGAAAAAAAAAGAAATTTGTATCACCGACGACTTATGGGCCACCCTGTGATTGTAGAAATATTTTTTTAAGATGTAGCTCAAGACACCCTATAATTAATATATACAAATTTTTTCAGATCTTGTATAATAACGGATATATTGAGGTTTATTGATTTTTTACGAAAATTCGACAAAAATTACAAGGACAATGACGGTTGAAGTTAAGACTTCGGGGTTTGTAAAACATCCTTCTTGAGACACTTGATTTCCATAGCCCGTATTACATTCAAGTTATTTGCCTAAATGTTGCCGATTTTGACGTTTTGAGGAAAACCCCAATTTATTTTTCTTTAAATGCCTATAACTTTTTTGTCTTTTGACCTACATATCTAAATATTGTCAGGTAACTTATCTATGAGGATATAAACTCTCGTACCAAATTTGGTTGCCCTTGCTTTGTTAATTTCGGAGATATAATTTTTTTTCGAAAGAAAATACAAAATTTTCCGGGAAAACCTGGGCAGATTTTCCTGGATAACGAACTTGTCCAAGCCATTTGCAAAAGGAATTTATTCACTAAATTTAATCAAAATCGGCTTATTATTTTTTGAGTTATCGGTGTGATACATATATATATATATATATATATATATATATATATATATATATATATATATATATATATATATATATATATATATTTAAACATATAAAAATTGAAACCGACCCCGGATATGTGTTCTTGGGGGCCTAATTAGCGCTCATTTGAAGAAATTTATTCAAAATTCAAAAGTCGGGATTTCCTCATTAGTGAATTTTTTTAAGAAAATTCACTAAAAAGTTCTGAGGTAACACACATTTTTGTTTAACTCAGTTTAACTCAGTATTCTATAATCTTAGAAAGTTTAATTTTGGTATGTAGTAAGGTATTTCCTAGGACAAGATATCCACCAAATTTCATTAAAATAACTTTGTAATGTTTGGAAAAAAAATTGTTTCAAAAGAAAATTTAAAATTTGAATAACTTAATTTTCTATAAACTGAGAAAGTTGAATTTTGGTACTTAGTAAGTCCTCTCCCAAGGCAACATATATAGTAAATTTCATTAAAACAGCTTAGTTATTTTCGGAGAAAAAAATATTTTTTTGAAAGAAAACTCAATTTTCCCGGAAAAACCCGTCCGATTTTCCTGCCTAAGGAACTCATCCAAGCCATTATTAAGAGAAAGGCACTTGCTGAGTTTTATTGAAATCGGTTAATTATTTTTCGAGTTATCAGACGGATACATACATATATATATATATATATATATATATATATATATATATATATATATATATATATATATATATATATATATATATATATATATATATATATATAAATATAAAAATTGAAACTGACCCCGGAAATGGGTTCTAGGGGTCCTTAATCGCGCTCATTTGAAAATTTTTTTGCAAAGTCTTACCATCGATACCTCTCCATTAGTGAATTTTTTTAATAAAAATTCATTAAAAAGTCAAGACCAAGCAAGTGCGTTATAGTAGCGAATTTTCATGAGTTTTTTGATCATAAACCACAAGTGACGGGAAATATGCACTAATTGAAGATGTGCTTCACAAATACGTCTAATTTTTAAGTAGGAGCTGAAGAAGCTGAAATATTAACAAAGCTAGCAGTGACAGTTCCAGAAAGTTCTTGGATGTTTTTCAAAAAATATGAACACGCAGTAAGAGTTAATTACATTTAATAAAATATATACATAAAGTGTGTTGAAACAAACTTAAAAAACGATTACATTATCGAATTACAATATTAAAAAAGAATCAAAAAATTTAATAATGTGTGGGTTCCCAGTGGTTTTTTATGCAATCTATAACTCTTCGAGGCATGTTAAAAATTAAATGATTTATAGTAGAGTGAGGTCGGTGAATGTGGAATAGGGTCGGTAATCTGAAATATATGTATATTGACAATCATATATGCGACATCTATATTTTTGCTGCAAAACTACGGTCTGTCGATGCCTGTAATGATTTCCTCAAAACCTCAAAAATATATATAATGTGGTTGACGAGTGTATCTAAGTTTCTGAAGGTGAGTGGTAAATTATTGATTATGTTTGTAATTTTATGTCATACTAGTTTATTATTGTGTTGTTATTGCTTAGTTACTAACTACATAATGGTGTACTTTATGCCCACGGGCCATAAAGTGTACTTTATGGCCCGCGCGGGCAAAACGTACACCTTATGGCCAGCGCGCACATCAAAACAAATAATTTTGTTTGACTTCTTCAATAACCTTCATTAATAAAATTACAGATAATGGAATAAAAGTATTATGTAAATATTTAATTAACATTATTTAGTCGAATTAACATAAAATTGACAGTTCTGAAAAGATCCGGTGATAGTTAGGTTGCCTTCAGCAAACGGTGATTCATGTTTCATTGTTTGGGTATGACTAGTATGACATAAAAGTTTGTATGCACCGCTGATATAAATAGAGGTGTATGCCCTTGAGCGACTTACAAACCTTCGGGCCCGAGGCCCTCGGATTTGTAAAATCGTCGCTCTCGGGCATAAACATCTATTTATACCCTTGGTACATAAATAACTATAAATTGTTACCTCCTTTCATTTGTTTAAAATATTTTTCCAAAAATGAATTTGAGGTTGCCTTGTTTGTCAGTCTCACATAGTGTTTATGGAAGCGGAGGGTGAATTATCAGAATAAAAGATGTAGGAACGAAGCACATATGTTATGACGTAGATAACGGTATGTTGATAACGATATTAAAGCACAAACTTAATAAACATAATAATATTAACAATATGATATATAAAAAATGGGATAATAGAACTTACTCAAGTATTATCATCTTTGACTATTAATTAATAACAGTGTTTATGTAATTAAATAATCGCGGCGTTATTTACCCGACTACATTTCAGCAGCTTATTTAAAATGAACGATATACATATCCGCCTACATTCTAGAACGGAGTTTAATTAACTATATATTTACTACAATGAATCTGCTTCAATAGCTCAGTTGGTAGAGCGGTGGACTGTAGTGGTTTTCGAGAAGACATCCATAGGTCGCTGGTTCAAATCCGGCTCGAAGGACCATGTTTACGGAAGGGGGTTAATTATAGGGAAAAAATTTAGGTACGAAGCACATATGTTAAAGCACAAAACTTATTAATAAACATAATAATTAAATAAGTGAAACTTACTTTGACTGTTAAATATTAACATTGCTTACTTAATTAAATAATCGCGGCGTTATTTACCCGACAACATTTCAGCAGCTTATTTAAAATGAACGATATACATTTCCGCCTACATTCTAGAACGGAGTTTAATTAACTATATATTTACTATAATGAATCTGCTTCAATAGCTCAGTTGGTAGAGCGGTGGACTGTAGTGGTTTTCGAGAAGATATCCATAGGTCGCTGGTTCAAATCCGGCTCGAAGGACCATGTTTACGGAAGGAGGTTAATTATAGGGAAAAAATTTAGGTACGAAGCACATATGTTAAAGCACAAAACTTATTAATAAACATAATAATTAAATAAGTGAAACTTACTTTGATTGTTAAATATTAACATTGCTTACTTAATTAAATAATCGCGGCGTTATTTTACCCGACTACATTTCAGCAGCTTATTTAAAATGAACGATATACATTTCCGCCTACATTCTAGAACGGAGTTTAATTAACTATATATTTACTACAATGAATCTGCTTCAATAGCTCAGTTGGTAGAGCGGTGGACTGTAGTGGTTTTCGAGAAGACATCCATAGGTCGCTGGTTCAAATCCGGCTCGAAGGACCATGTTTACGGAAGAAGGTTAATTATAGGGAAAAAATTTAGGTACGAAGCACATATGTTAAAGCACAAAACTTATTAATAAACATAATAATTAAATAAGTGAAACTTACTTTGACTGTTAAATATTAACATTGCTTACTTAATTAAATAATCGCGACGTTATTTTACCCGACTACATTTCAGCAGCTTATTTAAAATGAACGATATACATTTCCGCCTACATTCTAGAACGGAGTTTAATTAACTATATATTTACTACAATGAATCTGCTTCAATAGCTCAGTTGGTAGAGCGGTGGACTGTAGTGGTTTTCGAGAAGACATCCATAAGTCGCTGGTTCAAATCCGGCTCGAAGGACCATGTTTACGGAAGGAGGTTAATTATAGGGAAAAAATTTAGGTACGAAGCACATATGTTAAAGCACAAAACTTATTAATAAACATAATAATTAAATAAGTGAAACTTACTTTGACTGTTAAATATTAACATTGCTTACTTAATTAAATAATCGCGGCGTTATTTTACCCGACTACATTTCAGCAGCTTATTTAAAATGAACGATATACATTTCCGCCTACACATAGAGAGCTACAGTATTTTATCATTTCAAAAGTATGTATACAGTAACAGTTAATAAGCGATGAAGAGGGTCTGGGTGCAGCAAGTACGATGTGGTAGAGAATTTTCGTAAAAAGATTTCAAATCCGATAACTCAATTTACCATTAAGCTATAAGCTTCAATCTTGAGCTAAAACAAAACCATACAAGCAATTAATGAGGAAAAATACCTCCCATATTGATAATTTGGTACGTACATTCTGTTTATAAATAATTAATTTTTTTTCTGGAAAACTTTTGTAACTAATGAAATATGTAACAAAAGTTTTCAAAGCGACTTGCAGTATTTACATATATGTAGAAAAATTTAAATTTTCTAGCTCCATAGAAAATATAAATGCCTTCAGGTAATCGCTTACTAAGACCTCTAAAATCAATCTCCAAGATCCATTTAAATGTAGAGAATTAGTTTTAATAATATACCTTACTAGTATGAAAATTCACTATAATGCACTTGCTGCGTCCCGAATTTTTTAATATTAATAGTTGAAAATTTGTTCGCATGTCCCACATAGATGCATGAAGATGATAGTGATTTAAAAATTACGATATACTATATTAAAATAATAGTGTAAATTGAAATATCTTTACACATGGTGTTCGCTTATGTGGAATATTCCACATTTGTCAACCGACCTGAAGCTACCTGTTCATCTAGTAAAAACTCTGGACGCAGCAAGTGCGTTATGGTAGTGAATTTTCATAAAAACGTTTTTTATAAAAATATGTCTTTTTTTTTAAAGAAAAGCAGGCATCAGATTTGGTTACCAGTATAACCTATATAGTGGGAACAATGTACCACATTTTATCAAAATAACTTAGTTGTTGGAAAAAGGGCAAATATTTTTCGAAAACTAACTTAAAATATCCCCGAAAAACTGGCCCGATTTTACTGGCCAACGAACTTCCTCAAGGTATTTAGTCACCCACCAAGATATAATTATTTACAAAAAGCTTTTCGACAAAACTTACAAAAAAAAATTGTAAACAACTTTTTTGCGAAAATCCAAAAACATTTTTTTTTACAATAACTTATTACATTAGGTACTAATTACCAAAATATTACAAAAATTTCACAAACAATGATTTCTACATAAACAAATAAAGTTTGCTACCATAACGCACTTGCTGCGTCCAGAATTTTTTCTTACAAACATGCATTATATTTCGATGAAAAATGCAAAAATGCAGTAACATAAGGCGTGTTTGATTTAAAAAAAAAAGAAAATTCGTATCACCAACGACTTATGGACCATCCTGTGATTGTAGAAATATTTTTTAAGATGTAGCTCAAGACACCCTATATTTAATGTATACAATTTTTTTTCATATCTTGTATAAAAACGGCTATATTGAGCTATATTGATTTTTTTACGAAAATTCGACAAAAAATATATACCTACCATTAAACGATAAACTCTATAGCTAAGGCTACTGCCAAGCATCAGAGAAAGGGTCTATTTGAAATGCATTTTCTGGAAATATTTTAGTAAAATGAAGGACAATGACGGTTGAAACTAAGACTTCAGGGTTTGTAAAACATCCTTCTTGAGACATTTTATTTCCATATCCCGTATTAGATTCAAGTTCTTTGCCTAAATGTTGCCAATTTTGACATTTTAAATCGCAACTTTGACGTTTTGAGGAAAACCCTAATTTATTTTTCTTTAATTGCCTATAACTTTTTTGTCTTTTGAGCTACAGGGCTAGATTTTGGTGGATAACTTACGCATAAGAACGTAAACCGGTGTACCAAATTTAGTTGCCCTTACTTTGTTAATTCCGGAGATATAAATTTTTTTCGAAAGAATACTTTAAATTTTCCGGGAAAACCTTGGCAGATATTCCTGGATAACGAACTTATCCAAGCCATTTGCAAAACGAATTTATTCACCAAATTTAATCAAAATCGGCCAATTATTTTTTGAGTTATCGGTGTGATACATATATATATATATATATATATATATATATATATATATATATATATATATATATATATATATATATATATATATATATATATATATATATATATATATATATATATATATATATATATATATATATAACTCAAAAAATAATTGGCCGATTTTGATTAAATTTGGTGAATAAATTCGTTTTGCAAATGGCTTGGATAAGTTCGTTATCCAGGAATATCTGCCGAGGTTTTCCCGGAAAATTTAGTGTATTCTTTCGAAAAAAATTTATATCTCCGGAATTAACAAAGTAAGGGCAACCAAATTTGGTACACCGGTTTACGTTCTTATGCGTAAGTTATCCACCAAAATCTAGCCCTGTAGCTCAAAAGACAAAAAAGTTATAGGCAATTAAAGAAAAAAAAAAAAAATATATATATATATATATATATATATATATATATATATATATATATATATATATATTTATATATATATATATATATATACATATATATATATATATATATATATATATATATATATATATATACATATATATATATATATATATATATATATATATATATATATATATATATATATATATATATATATATATATATATATATATATATATATATATATATATATATATATATATATAAACATATAAAATTGAAACTGACCCCGGATATGTGTTTTGGGGGGCCTAATTAGCGCTCATTTGAAGAAATTTTTTCAAAATTCAAAAGTCGAGATCTCCTCATTAGTGAATTTTTTTTAAGAAAATTCACTAAAATAAATCACAAGAGGCTTTTCCTAGACAATCTAACAACACCCCATTTGCAAAGAAGAAAGCAACAAGTGGTGCCAAAGCAGGTAAACCCAAAATTATCACATGTACACCGAACAAGGAAGAACTGGAATAAAAAAAAAGCAAAAGAACAAACAAACAAAATATTTGGAGAAAATCAACCTAGCAGAAGTAAACAAAATACGAAGATTAAGCATATTATTAAAAAAAAAAAAACGCAAGAGCTCGTCGTTTTCTGAAAATTCTAAAACAGATGTTTATGTGCATCATTCTTCATCAAACGATGAAGCGTTCATTAAGCAACTACAAAACCAAGACAACGAAATCAATCAACGAGCTGATTCTGAGTGCAATTTCTGTAGTGGAAAATTTTCGCACGATGCAAGAGGAGAGATTTGGGTCCAATGCGTATATTGTAGCGGTTGGACTCGTGAAGAATCTGAAGGAGGAAGCAACATTGAAGCACATATTTGCGACTTGTGTGCATAATTTAGACCATTAATTTCTTTATTTCTGTATTTATTTTTCTTGGAATCTATTAATAAATGTAACGCTTCTAAATTACCTCATTTTTACAAAAATTCCTACACATTTATTTCCTATTCCACATTAGCATACCCAGGTACCTATTCCACATTACCACACCAGTTTCTCAACTCCTCAAAATGTCAACAAAGTAGAAAATATTTTTATTTTGTCTGATAAATGTCATAAGTGACAAATAGAGATTACTAAAATGGAAAGTGAAGCTATAAGAGCCCTTCATCAATACTATAGCAACGTTATATTTTAAATTTAATTACTACACATTTTCAATGAAAAGATATTTCACATTCACCTCCTCTACTCTGTCCTGAGGAATGTTATCCCAGACTCTTTAAATTCGGTGACGAAGATCTACCTGGTTACTTGTTGCTTGGTTTAAATTACCCAGTCGATTGCCAATCATATTCCACACATGTTCGACTAGTGAGAAGCCCTAGAAGCAAGAAGGCCATGGAAGCAGGTCACGTTATTTTCTTGTAAAAGCCCTGTAGTAACCCTTTTTTCCTCAGGGCTCGTCCGCGGCCTTGCCGCCCCGATAGCACTGCAACCTTTGGTTGATTGTGGATGCCCTTAGTCTTATTCCGCCTATTCCAAAATCACTGTGCCTTGAACTAGTCTGCACAGCGATTGGTAGAATGAAGTTTTATATTGCTCAGTCTCCGGCCTAGACTGACCGTAGATCAGTTGTCTTTCGCGGTTCAGAGCTTTACACTCGCACAAGATGTGCTGGGCTGATTCCTCCCCCTCACTGCAGAGTCTGCATGCGAGGTCCCCCTCGAACCGCCCCATTTTATGCAGGTGTTTCTTGAGAGCTATGTGTCCCCTCAAGAGACCTGTTATGTTCTGAGCTGTCATCTGCTAAGATTTAGCAGCTCCACAACTCTCTTTGAACTGGGTTCGTCAATTGTTGACTTCCCATGTCTGAGCCCTGGACAGTCTGCCCAGTACACCTTGTGTTGGTTTCTAACCTGGGACTTAATGGCTCCCCTGGAAGTGCTCTTTGTCACGCCCAGAGCCGGTTCTGGTCCCATAAATGGTTCTGCCGACCTGCTCTTCGCGAGACTGTCAGCTTCTTCATTGCATTTGATCCCCGAGTGACCCGGCACCCAGATGAGGGTGACCTCATTCTCCTCAGCAGGGTCGCTCGTCTCGTCTCGGTACTCACTCACCAGCCAGGAATTTACCCGTGGGCTACTTAGTGCCTTAAGGGCTGTCTGTGGCTATGAGGATCCGCTTGTTGGTGTAGCCCCTGCTCTTGTTCTCCCTCACACAGTGCAGGATGGCGTATATTTCGGCCTGAAAGACAATTGCATGGGCTCCGAGGGAAATACTATGACTTACCCTCGGTCCTTCCGAATAAACACCTGCCCCCGTCCCACGCTCCCCGCCGGATCCGTCCGTGAACCTGACGAGCGCGTCCCGTGGTATGCCAATCAGGTGAATTTCTCGTTTCTACTGTTAATTTTTGCAAGAAATTTCAGAACCATAGCATCTTTTATTAGAAAATGAAGATATCTTTCAAATGACCCAACTTCATATTTAAAATTTTGGGGTTGCAACTGTTACTCGTCGTTGGGGAGGCTAGGCTAGTACTAGACAGACTAGTTTACAATGACAGACTGAAGACCAGCCCAGGCTACAGAGGCCACTGCAAGACTTGGGAGCTCATGAAGGAGCCCATGCTTGAAATGAGGTCAGACATATGGAAAACAGGTTTACAGTAGTAATCAACAACCGCGAGGCATGGCGGGGGAGACAATGGGCCTACTATGGGGAGCGCACGTCTGGTTTACAGGGTAAGTCACAGGATTCTCTAGGGGCTCACGCAACGGTCATTCAGCCCGAAATGTACGCACTGCCTACGAGAGAACAAGAGGAGAGGCTACACCAACAAGCAGATTTTCATAGCCACAAACAGCCAGGCTCTAAGCAGCCCACAGGTAAACTCGAGGCTGGTTAGTGAATGCCGAGACGAGATGAGTGACCTGGTTGTGCAGAATGAGATTGCCCTCATCTGGATACCGGGTCACTCGGGGGGTCAAAGGCAATGAATAGGCTAACAGAGGAAGAGCGGTTCGCGAAGTGCTGATCAGCAGAACCATTTATGGGACCAGAACCGATCCTACGCGTCACAAAGCACTGCCATTAAGTCCTGGGTCAGAAAAAACATACCGCGTACTGGACAGACTGTCCAGGGCTTAGAGATGGGACGTCAGTAATTGGGAAGCCAGTTCAAAGAGAGCCCTGGAGCTGCCAAATCTTAGCAGAAGACAGCCCAGAAACATAACAGGACTCTTGACGGGACACATGGCTGTCAAGAAACATCTGCATAAAATGAGGCGTTTCGAGGGGGCCTGGCATGCAGACTAGGCGAGGGGGAGGCATCAGCCTAGCACATCTTGTGAGAGTGTAAAGCTCTGGACCGCAAAAGACACCTGATCTACGGTCATCCTAGACCGGAGACAGAGCAATTTAAACCTTCGCCCTACCAGCTGCTGTGCGGACTAGTTCAAGGCGCAGTGATCTTGGAATGGGTAGAGTAGAAAATGCATAGGGGCATGCACAATAAGCCAAGGGCTTTGGTGCTATCGGGGCGGCAATCGCGGACAGGTCCTAAGGAGGAAAATAAGCTGTCACCCGAAAGAGGTTTAATGTAGGGGGATGTTCTCCTATTGCAGGATGTTACTTTTTGATCTAAAATTTACATGTTTCGGGATTTTTTTATAAAAAGGCGCAATACCTAAGATACTGGATTTATTCCATTTGGCTGTTTCACACTTTATATATATATATATATATATATATATATATATATATATATATATATATATATATATATATATATATATATATATATATATATATATATATAGTGTGTCCACGGATTAAGTGTGGGTAAGGTATAAGTGACAAAAAATTTTTGAATTATGTATTCTTGGAATCGCTCCTACTTTGTCTTAAAGTAAGATGTTGAGGAAATGAACAAAATCAGTTAATATACAGGGTGGTTTAGAACTGATTTAATTAAATGTGCTAAGAGTAAAATACCTTCGTTTATAAAGATACCGCAAAAAGTTATTAACAAAACTTGTTTAGAATTAAAATTTATGACAGGTTCTCAATTTTCAGCCAGATCAGCCTACTTTGAATTTTCAAAGAAATTATTAACATTTTTTCCCTATCAACATGGAGCTTTATACCTGTGGTTTTCTGAACGCAGGTGCGCAAAGTAAGTAACCATACAATGTTAAATAACAATTTATTAGTAAAATACAAAACGCTTATTGCTAACAAAAATCAAAACGAACAACAAAAAATAAAGAAATTATTCAAATGTGCTGCCACCAACCGATAAACATAACTCAGCCCGTTTAGTGAATGCTTCGTAGGCATTTTGAATATGTTGAATTTGAATATCGTCAATTGCCTCTCTCAACGTCAGTTTCAACAAATCAAGATCGTTGTTTAATGGAGCCGCGTAGACTTTCTGTTTGAAATAGCCCTATAAATAAAAGTCCATTAAAGTAAGATCGGGACTTCTGGGAGGCCAATGTTTTGGCCCATATCGACCAATCCACCGCCCAGGAAATTCGCGATCTAACCATTTTCGAACGATTCCTGTTGCATGTGCTGGGTGGCCGTCATGCTGAAAGTATGCTGTTTGTCTATCTTCTAGTGACATGTTATGCAAATGGTCTTGAAGAATATTTTCCAGCATTTCCAGATAACTGTACTGGTTCATATTCCGCTCAAAAAAATATGGCTCAATTATCCCAGTGTAAGAAACAGCACACCACACATTTACTTTATTATGGCATTGTCTTCTGCAATTAACTATAATTTGGATTCTCCATAGACCAATGACGTGCATTTTGGGAATTTATCACCCCATTAGTGGTGAAAGTGGATTCGTCCGAAAAATATTACTTCTGCCAAAATTGTGATTTTGTAGATATTGCTCGCCGTACCATAAACAAAAATCTAATCGTTTTGACTTGTCATTTTCTCCCAAAGTGTGTATAAGTTTTGCTTTGAAAGGTTTCACCTTGTTGGTACGATAAATTTGTTGCAAATGCGATTTGCTAATATTGACAATTTCTAATGCCCTTCTTCCCTTCATGATAATTTCGGAAAACGCCTAACAGAATCCATAGCTTATGCATCTGCAGCATTGTCTTCATCATTTAGGTCGAATTTTGTCTTAACATTTAAAACATTCCCAGTACGCATAAATTTTGTAACAACTTTTTTTACACCAGTAGCGAAACCGAATAATTTGGCCAGTGTTCAAGGAATTTTCTTATCACTCCCTGATAAGAATGTTCTTCACCCAAACCATAGCACTGCACAATAAACACTTTTTGTTCTGTTATTTTTAAATACCGTTCGTGACAAATAAAATTGACGTTTCGATTTTCCAAATAAGTAGTATCCCGGGAAACGAACAACAAGGCAGAACTCAAGTAGCCATGCAACTCGCCAATTATTGCTTCGAATGTCCAATTGTGCGTTTACTTTACTTTTTTTTATTGGTTGAGATAAAAGCAAACCTACCCCAAAATTAATTATGGTAAAGACTTTTTTAATACATTTTCAAGTATTTTTTAAAGTACACCTAAACACAGAAGCCGTCGAACGTAATTTAAATAAAGTCGCAGCTAAAAAAATTCTGATCTGTTTGAAAATTGAGAGCCCGTCATAAATTTTAATTCTAAACAATTTTTTTTAATAACTTTTTGCGGTATCTTCACAAACAAAGGTAGTTTACCCTTAATACATTTCATTACATCAATACCCTGTATATTAATTGATTTTGTTCATTTTCTCAATATCTCAGTTTAAGGCAAAGCAGGAGCGATTCCCAGAATATCATAATCTAGTTCGACATTTTTTTGTCACTTATACCTTACCCACATTCAATCCGTGGACACACTGTATATATATATTATATATATATATATATATATATATATATATATATATATATATATATATATATATATATATATATATATATATATACACATAATAGTAACAATAGTGTATAATATGAAACTAAAAAAAGTAATTCTATATTGTATGATAAAATAAATTCAATGCATTTTCTTAATTTGTATCAATGATTTACTTGACAGTGCAACATCTTGCTAGAAATTTCTGCAAGCATTCCCCTTGTCCACTTACATGAAATCCCATTTAGAATTGTCAGTGTCTCGCGTTTCATAAATATAACACATACGTGACATATCGAACAAACAAGTGAAAATACTTATGCGTTTCATTGATTTACAAGATATTTTCAGTGGCTTCCGAGAAATTCAATAAGTCATCTATGTTTTGCGATTGATACAATTGTTTTTTATCGGAATCCAAGCGAACTTTAGTTAACAAACATCCAACGCGCGCGGTCGCTGTGGAATCTCCGCTCAACCGAATGAAAAACCGGACCAGTAGATTAGGAGCTGTCGATGTCGTCTCCATAAAGTAAGCCGAACCTATTATATTTCCTTATTGCGTTTGAAAATCTCGGTTGCTTTCGAAATTGTCTCTGTTTTATCTACGATCTCCGACGACCAAATCTGGGAGAGCATTACTTCTTTTTTACTGGTCTGACTGGGCTTTGTTCTCGGTGCAACACTTTTAGCGCGTCTCGCTATTAAATCTGTGTAGTCTTTCACCTTAAACATTTTATCTCGCGTGTCCCGGAGGAGTCTGTTAAAGAATTATATTCTCAATGGAGTATTCAGCATTACTGGGATACGTACATACAGATTTGTCTTGGTGATCGATTATCTTTATCTTAAAAAGGAGTTATTTGAATTTTCATTCATGGCTTCCACTTATAAATAAAGTGATTCCAAATAGGAGGCTTTGAATACACTACTCAACAAGCACGATCCTTTCATTAGTCAGTTGTTGTGTAAAATATCACGTAATTTACATAAAATGTATGCACGGTGTTGAATAAAACATCGAAAATTTTCTAAACAGCCAAGAAGAACCCATTTGAGGAAAAATTCATTTTTCAATTTCAACTAAAAACTAGGGCCCAAGTTACGAGATGTTTGAATTTTCGGCTTATCTTTTTATACTTACAGTATGATTAAAAACAGGGCTTTCTCTGTTTTCGGGTATAAGTTTTTTACTCTTCAATCGATTTTCGTAATGAAGAACCGTGGCTAAGGTCGTGCTTTGCGTCACTTTAGTTACTAGCATTTTTGGATGAGAGCATGAAGGAGTCTGCTTTGGAAACATACCGTTTGTAGTTAAGTTCATTTAACGACAATATTAGGGGTGCAAAGTTATCTCGCCTCCTCGTGGTGCACCCTGGGTAACGCTAAATAGCTAACAAACCTAGCAGCCGACCAATCTTGTGATCTCCTGGCACATGATGCCTGACGCGACATTTAATCCAACCGGTCCTCCTCAGGACCTACCGACAAGAAATCTTGGACCAAATCTTAGGATCTGCCAACTAAATATCGAAGGAATAAGCTGGGCTAAGTGCCAAGTCCTTCATAAAGTCTTAGTGAGTAACAATTTTGACGTCATTGCCATACAGGAAACCCATACGGAAAACGAGGACCAGCTTGCCAAAAGAGTCAGGATACCGGGGTACAACCTCATCGGGGCATCATACCACCATGCTTACGGGGTTGCAACCTACGTTCGCTCATCTATCGAACATGCCCAACTATGTAAAATATCTAGCTCAAACGATATCCACAAGGTAGTCATCAGTGTAGGAGAAATAAACATTAGCAATATATATATATATATATATATATATATATATATATATATATATATATATATATATATATATATATATATATATATATATATATATATATATATATATATATATATATATAAACCTCTCGCTATCACCTGGTCACCTGACGACCTGTCTACCTCACCGCACCCAGCTGCCTATGTGGGAGATTTCCACAGGCACCACACACTGTGGAAATACAGGAATACAGACTACAATGGCGAAATCTTAGTGAACTGGGCAGATCTTAATAATGCATACTTGGTGTTTGACGCTAAACAACGGGGATCTTTCAAATATGCAGCATGGAATCAGAAGTACAATCCTGATCTATGCTTTGT
Organism: Tillus elongatus; assembly: GCA_964006375.1. NCBI lineage: Eukaryota > Metazoa > Arthropoda > Insecta > Coleoptera > Cleridae > Tillus > Tillus elongatus. The sequence goes on from OZ023265.1 coordinate 176,921,871, forward strand.
AAGCACAAACGATGACAATACACCATTAAGAGCAACCCGCAGAATTCTGGCAGACTTCCCTCATAGCCAGCACAGACCGGCTATTATAGAGATTGGCATATGTATCCCACTTATCACATCCTTTCCACGACCAAGATCTTTAAGAGAATTTTAAGAAAGCCGCCTGGGGGTGCTACTCTAACAGACTCGATAAATGCATAGGCTGGATCCCACCAACAACCGAAAACTACCAGAGGTCCATAGGAGCGATTATCGAAACAGCAAAAAAGACCATACCCAGAGGATTCCGTAAGGAATACATACAAGGATGGAATAATGACTGTGATGAACGGTACAGGGCATTTCTCGAGAGCGGAGACAGGGAAATGGCTGATGGGCTGTTGCACAGACTGGACAGAGCCCGCCAAGAACGGTGGACAGAAACAGTCAACAGCCTAGACTTCAAAAAATCCAGCAGGAAAGCGTGGTCACTCTTGAGAAGGCTCGGCGAGGGCACAAAAATCGCAAAAAATTACCCGTAAATACATCCAGACACGATTGCCTCCCACGTAGTGCCCACATCAAGAGCACTACGGGACAGAACCCACTCAACTCGCATTAAAGTGAACTTAAAGCCATAAAAGCCAACAGCCAGGAAAAAACGAGTTATCACGCCCATTCACCGTAGATGAGGTGGCAGATGCTCTGAGGAACACGAAAGCGGGAAAAGCACCAGGGCGTGATGGAATCCATCCAGAATTCCTCCTGAACAGCGGTACGATAAAATGGCTTGCCCAATTCTTCACGAACATCGTGGAAAAGGGAACCATTCCGAGCACAATGAAAAGGTCCAGAGTTATCGCTATCCTCAAGCCAGGAAAGCCGAATGATGATCTGAAATGTTACCGCCCAATAGCGCTACTAAGCGTAATCTATAAGCTCCTTGAGAGACTTCTTTATAATATAATCGAAAGCAAAATATTGGAGAGGGTCCCCATCGAGCAGGTCGATTTTAGACCAGAGAGAAGCTGCACAGATTAGATCATGTCACTCATAACCCATATTGAAGCAGGATACCAAGATAACCTGAAAACATCAGCCGTGTTCGTCGACCTCTCTGCAGCTTACTATACTGTGTGGAGGCATGGACTACTCTACAAACTTTATCAAACAGTCCGATGCAAACAAACCCTGCAACTTATTGATAACATGCTTACTGGTAGGGTTTTCCGGGTCATACTGGGCAACAAAACGAGTTCCTCAAGGACGCTTAATGACGGTCTTCCCCAAGGATCTGTCCTGTCCCCACTGTTTTTCAACCTCTATATCTCCGACATGCCTGAAACTAGATATCGAAAGCTCGGCTACGCGGATGACTGGGTACTAGCCACACAACATCGTCTCTTTGAAAACACAGAAACTGTCCTCTCTTCAGACTTGGCGAGCTTGGGGACGTATTTCCGTAAATGTAGACTGAGGCTGAACCCCCATAAAACGGAGACGGCGTGCTTCCATCTCTCTAACAAGGCAGCGAATAGACAGCTTCAGGTCTACATCGAGGATACTTTACTGCGCCACAACACACACCCGAAATAACTTGGTGTCACCCTATATAGGACATTGACCTATAAGGGACATCTGGAGAACACGGCTGCGAAGCTGCGGACTCGGAACAACATCCTCCACAAGCTATGCGGTACCACATGGGGCTCAACCGCTGAAACATTAAGATCCTCAGCACTTGGGCTGGCTTACTCAACTGCAGAATACTGCGCACCAATCTGGCTCAACAGTGCGCATACCCAAAGGCTGGACACATAACTAAACGAGACCATGAGGATAATCAGTTAAAATCGACTCCTATCGAATGGCTACCAATACTGTGTCATATACCTCCTCCAGATCTCCGGCGCAAGGCAGATCTTCTCCGAGAATATAAACGTATACAAGACAACCCTCAACTTCCCATACACCAGGATACGGTGAAATCGTGCAGAAACAGACTACGATCCAAAAGACCGACCATAAGAACTGCAAGAGAACTACACACGTCACAGTTCGACCCCATAGATTCTTGGGAACGAAAATGGACACTCAACTCAGAAATCTTCCGTGCATAAGAATAAAACCTCCCACCTTCGAAGAGCCTCGCAAAATGTGGACATCATTGAACAGAATACGCACCAACCATGGCATATGCGCGGACTCACTACACAAATGGGGTAGGGCGCAATCTGCGAGGTGTGACTGCGGAGCGGAAAAGCAGACCGTCCAACATATGGTGATGGAATGCCCAAATACAGTATATGAGGGAAACTTTGACGACTTCCTGGTGGCAACTGACGCCTCAATTGGCTATGTATCAAATTTGAATATGTGCTTGTAAATTAGAATAACTTGTAATTTCTTTTTGTATACTGTTATGTGTTTCATGACATGTGCGGCCATACGATAAATAAATAAATAAACGACAATATTTGACCTGTGGAGACAAGAAACAATTTTTAGTGCCCACAATTAATGATTCTTTTATAAACAACTGGATTTTCAGTCAATTCGGCTGTCAAACAATATTTTTATAACGATTAGGATTTGGATCACTTTTGATGTCGCGACTAATAGTTATACTTCAGGGCAACTTTATAAAGTTTAATTTATTTAACTTAAGTTACAATAGTACAGTTAATAATACAATACAATTTAAATGTTGTAAAATGTAAAATATTAATGTGAGTTAGCTAAACTCTTAAGGCTGGACAGAGAAGACTAACTAACTTAAAATTTAATTATTACCTATATTTATAAACTTAACAATGCTGATATTAATGAATAAAGTCTTTGGTTTGGAAATGTCCCAGACGCTGAGTGGACAGGAAATGCACACAGGTGGATAAATGCAGGCTATGCACCATTGCTGGTCGGTGCCTTGTCGTATGTGGTATACCGGGTGGTGCTACCATAACTATCGCTGTATATTAACCTTTCATTTTGTACCGATTCTCTAAATTGGGCATTGATGCCTCAAGTTTTGTCTTCAATATGAGCCCTTGGCGAGTAAAAAGGTTATACCCGAAAACAGAAAAAGCTATTCTTTGTAATCATTCTGTAAATAAAAAAAAGTCTGGACGCAGCAAGTGCGTTATGGAAGTGAATTTTCATTAAAATGTTTTTAATAGCAAATATGTTTCTCCAATGCAAGAGGCACCAGTCTGGTTACTGGTATAACCTATATAGTAGAAACAATATACCATATTTTAACAAAATAATTTAATGTTTGAAAATGTACAAAAATTTTCCGAAAACAAACTTAAAATGTTTTCGAGAAAACTGGTTTCCTACCCAACAAACCTTGGGTTAATAGCAAACGATGGTATGAACAATATTAAACGAATTTCAATAAAAATGAAACTTTGAACCGGTGTATCTGCTTTCGTATTTTATTTAACTTATACAAATTTGATATCATTAGAAGGCTTATGACATTTTGTTTCAATCGAAATCATAAAAATATGCAGGATGTTGCATTTAGAAAAAAAATCTTATGAAACGTAATTTGAGCTGAATTATAACACATTACTAGCTTAACAAATCATCTAATATTGTTATCATGCTGGTGTATAGAACTATTTGAAAGAGTTAGCTAGTTAGTGCATAAGGCATATCCAAAGCTAACATGATTAATGAAAATAAGTGACGAAATAACGGTATTTTCTGATGACACCTGGGATAACTTGAAAAAAACGAGTCAACTTGAGTATACAGAAAGCTTAGCAAAACTAATAGAGAAGTAAATAGGCCACCCGATAGCGATATAAAATGTAGGGTGTTCTATTTGAAAATTTCGAGAAAGTCTTCGATTCTCGTTTTGGTTCATACCGTATATGATTTTCAATTTGACAGATACGAAATGAACGGTATGAAAATAAAAGAGACCACATGTCAAAAGTATATCGCCATAAAAAATAATTGGTTACGTTAGTTCTTGGGAGATACCAGGTGATCAAAACACGTCGATTCAGAGAAACAAATAGCCATATATTTAAAAGTACCCTGTATAACGGCCTGAAACTTCACTCATGTAATTTATAAAGCGAGAAGAATCCAAATCTGTAATAAATCACAGGGTGTTCTATTTAAACAAATATAAGTTTGGTGCAATACTGTGTATATACCCACCCTGTATAAATTAAGTCAATTTTTAAATATGCACTAGTAGAACCCCTATCGCTTCGAGGGAACAGGATTTTAAAATATGGCCTCAGTGAGGAGCTGTCTTTTGTCCCCAGACCAATGGGACAAAAAAAAATATATATAATATATATATATATATATATATATATATATATATATATATATATATATATATATATATATATATATATTCCAAAGCGTTTAGTTCCTCTGGTTGCCTAAAACTTTTTATAGATTTTTGGTTCCCTTTATCTACGTGGTGATTATTATCCCAAATATGCCTGGCGAGATCTATCTATCTGAGTTATTCAGGCTTATTTATCCTCTGAGGGCGCCAAATTGGTTAGTGAAACGATTTTTGTAGTGGTTTGGGTTCTCCAAGTGTACTTAATTACAACACTACAAATAATTACAGCATAAACTAATTTTTAAAGATGTATCATATGTATTATTCTAAAGTACGTTATTATATTGTTGAATGAGCATTTCGGTCCTCTGAATCTTTAGCTGGCTCTAATGTAGAGAAAATTCCATAAGTAAGTCTGTTTTGGTTAAAAAGTGGACACTTTGTCATACAATTGGATTTTTTATTTATACAAAATTGACATTTGGACAGATAAGAGAAAATATTGTAAGTAACTTTGTCAAGATAATCAAATAAATAGAAACTAAATTCCAAAAAAGCATTACTTCTGTGAGGTCAATTACATTGTGGCCACACTGTATTACATGGGAACTCTAAAAAAATCTTTGAACTAAACAAATCCCTTTTTAGATTTTGCGGAACTGAAATTCTTAGATGCAAGTTAAATATATAGGGTGGCGCATTGAAAACGAAACAGGCCGATTTGCGTCCAGAGAAATTTTGTTTTCAAGAAACGCTGAAACATGTCCATTTTAATATTGAGGGGGACATATTTTGACATAAAACTCAACTTTGTCACATCAACCCCTTGAGGATGGTGAGAACACCCCTTATATTTTAAATAGGAAACATGGGCCGAGTGTTACATCATTTGAAAGCTCTTTCTTTTCTGAATTCAGCACATAATTTTTTTGGAAGTTTTATCAATTCGTTTAAAAGTCATTCACAGTTGAAGATGCAAAAACGCATTTCACTCATTCCGATAAGAAATGTGCTGATAGTCAATGTTTTGTTGGTTTGTAAACAAAAAATTAACTATCAGAACATTCCTTATCGGAATGCGGTTTATTATTTCAGTTTATCGGTCGGTTTGATACTTGATAGTACTACCGAAAATTAATTTCACAATGGTGTATTCTGTAGAAAAAAGAGTTAAATAATTACTCTTTTTTTAAAAAACGATGACTATGCCAACCGTACCGCAAATGTGTTTAACGAACGACATCCTAACAGACATGTTAACAGAAAATACATTTTGAAGCAAAGTTTCGACAAAGTGGTTCAGTAGCCAACAAAAAACGGGATCCTGAACGTGAATTTCCGGATAGAAATGAGACTACTGAGATTGAAGTTTTAGGACAAATTGCTGCAGACCCAACTTTGAGCACGAGAAAATTGGCCACTATGTCAAATATCAAAAGAAGAGGTGATCAGCGAATATCGAAGCATCATAAATTTCACCCGTATAAAATTCATCTTGTACAACAACTGAATGAAGATGATTTTGATCGGCGGCTGGAGTTTTGTGAAGTTATGGCTGCACGAATAGCTGATAACGGGAACTTTCTGTTCAATATCTGTTTTTCAGACGAGTGTACGTTTTTATTAAACTCTACAGTCAATCATCACAACTGTCGTTATTGGGAAGATAATAATCCAAGAAATTTTCACGAAGTCCACACTCAAACTCCACAGAAATTGAATATCTGGACTGGCATTTTTGGAGACCGTTTAATCGGACCAATCAACTTCTACGACCAAAGCTCCTATCTGGTCCAAAAAAAGGTAGATCAAATATTTGCAGACTAATCGATAGGTAACAGATTACAACCCCAAGGGTGAATCTATTGACGGATTCGATTAATTCACCAACCTTCCGGAACAGGAACAAGAAGGGGGCAATAACTGTTGGTAACCATTTGTTACTCTAAAATTTTACAAAATACTGCTGCAATTTGAATCATAACTTCCACATAGCTGTGATAATCTACTCTTCTCAGAAAAACGTTATCATAGAATGAATTGAGGGTCCATGATTTGATCCCAAAAAAATATTCGCATTCCTGTACCCATAAACTTCTGGAACGTTATATTACTTGAGTTTTAACGAAAGAATGTCCATTTTCACCAAACCACCCACCATTTATTCCCTACCCCCTTGAGCAATCTTACCCAAACACAATTAGAGGCGTTTCTTTCATCGGGTACTAACTGGATACCAAATTTGAAGATTGTATCTCAATTCGTTCGAAAGTTATTGCGCCTACTAACAGGCGACGTTCAGGCGACGTCCAGGCGACAAACCGACCGACAGACAGACAGACAGACAAAAAATTCTATTCCGGAATCAAGTTTTCTATATGTTTCCAAAATTCGAAATTTCTGTCATCCCTTTTCCACCCCACACATTCACCTCCAAATTTAATTTTAGCTCAGAATACCATAAATTGAAAGTTTTCTAATAAACAAACCCTAAAAGTTTTAACGAACAAATGTGTGTCACCACTATTGGACTAAGAGCGCTATTACCGTCCCGCTACCGCGATCTTTGGCTTGTGGCTCTTACTATTTAACTCTGTGAAAAAATTATGATATAAAAATATATTCTGGTGGCCGCTTAAAGCTACTGTACTTAAAATAACAAAAATGTTTTAAGTATTTTATAATCTAGATTATTTAACAGACCAACAACCCAGCAAGTGACGTTGGAAGAGGGGTGTATGGCGAGCAAGCTGCTGTTGGTGCCTGAGTGATAACTGATTGGGTCCGTAACGCCGGGTCCGGCAGCTCAGGGCAGCTAGCACCACCGCCAAGTTTACTAATTAACGTGAGCACTTATCTGCTGCAGATATCGCCTGATGTATGTACACGCGCTACCGGCCCTCATTAAGACGCCACCAAGACACGATTCGGTGTAAAGACTGCACTGCTAGCTGGCCTATGCAGCTAAAATATATTCCACTTAAGGCTGATGATGACATTCTTCTGGAAATTAAGGTAACGTAAAGATTTTCTGCTAAAATAACTTTCAAAGCCGCAATTTTTTTTCTATAACAAAACATTTATAAACACAACAAAGAGAATGTCTTAGACAACCAGGTAAAGGTGATGTATTATTATGTAATCACAACAATGGGCAGAGAAAACTGACCTGGTAGGCATAACTGTCATAACAAAATATTACGTCATTGTTTTTGAGGTATGAGTAAAAAATCTCGGGACGCAGCAAGTGCGTTATGGTAGTGAATTTTCATAGAAATGATCTGGCACAAAATATTTTATTATAACTTTTTTTTCTTGTAACATAGAAATTTAAATTTTGGTGTATAGTTTACTTTTTATATCGTAAACCTACCTATCAAATTTGGTTATCATAGATTTTTATTTTTTAAGATAAAATTTTTTTCAAATGAAAACTCAAAATTTTTTCAGAAAACCTCGTCCGATTTTTCTGATTAACGAACTTATCAAAGCCATTTACAAAAGGAAGGTACATGCCAAATTTTATCAAAATCGGCAAATTATTCTTTGAGATAAAATTTTTTTTCGAATGAAAACTCAAAATTTTCCCGGAAAACCTCGTCCGATTTTCCTGACTAACAAACTTGTCAAAGCCATTTAGAAAAGGAAGGTACATGCCAAATTTTATTAAAATCGGCTTATTACTTTTTGAGATAAGAATTTTTTTCGAATGAAAACTCAAAATTTTCCCGGAAAACCTCGTCCGATTTTCCTGACTAACAAACTTGTCAAAGCCATTTACAAAAGGAAGGTACATGCCAAATTTTATTAAAATCGATTTATTACTTTTTGAGATAAGAATTTTTTTCAAATGAAAACTCAACATTTTCCCGGAAAACCTCGTCCGATTTTCCTGACTAACGAACTTATCCAAGCCATTTACAAAAGAAAGGTACATGCCAAATTTTATCAAAATCGGCCCATTATTTTTTGAGTTATCGGTGTGATACATATATATATATATATATATATATATATATATATATATATATATATATATATATATATATATATATATATATATATATATATATATATATATATATATATATATATAAATATATATATATATATATATATATATATATATATATATATATATATATATATATATATATATATATATATAAACATATAAAAATTGAAACTGACACCGGATTTGGATTCTAGGGATCCTAGTTCGCGCTCATTTGCAAAAATTTTTTCAAAATTCAAAAGTCGGGATCTCCCCATTAGTGAATTTTTTCTACGAAAATTCACTAAAATGTTCTTCTTACAATTCTGCATTATCCTTCTGCATCTACTTGTTAATTCTACCTTCTAGAACATAATTTCCGAAAAAGTTTTCTTTATGACAAAACTGTTAGGTTAGTTACCTTTAAATGTCATATCTGCAAGCAACAAAGTCTGGACGCAGCAAGTGCGTTATGGAAGTGAATTTTCATAAAAATGTTTTTAATAGCAAATATGTCTGTTTAATGCAAGCAGGCATCAACCTGGTTACAGGTATAACCTATATGGTAGAACAAATGTACCATATATAATCAAAATAACTTATTGTTTGAAAATGTGCAAACATTTTCCGAAACCAAACTTTAAATGTTTTCGAGAAAACTCGTTTCCTAGCCGACGAATCTTAGGTTAATAGCAAATTGGGTTATTAAATTTTGAATCATTTAATGAAAAATCGCTATCAAAACCCACTTACTGCGTCTAGATTTTTTGTTTACAAACATGCATCATATTTCGATAAAAAAATGGAAAAATGCAATAAGGAATTTCAAAAAAAAATGGTAGGTAACACCAATGACTTATGAGCCTCCTGTGATTGTCGAAATAATTTTATAGGATGCAGCTCAAGACACTCTATAAGTGACATACATCATTTTTTCTCGTATCTTGCATAATAACAAGTAGATTGAGCTTTACTGTGGAAATGCGTCAATTTGTATATATGTAAGCAGAAAGTAAACCCGGATATGGATTCTAGGGGACATAGTTTGCGCTCATTTGAATAAATCTTTTTAGAATTCAAAAGTGGCGGTCTCCTCATTAACGAATTTTTTGGACGCAGATTAGCTAAAAATTATAGAACGTTAAACCATAAACGTAACCAAAACTACTGCCAAAGCATCAGAGAAAGGGTCTATTTGAAATGAATTTTCTGGAAATATTTTAGTACACTGAAGGGCAATGATGGTTGAAGCTGAACCTTAAGGATTTTCAGAGTACGCTTTACATAATCCGTATTTCTTTCAGGTTCATTGCCTAAATGTTGCCAATTTTGACGTTTCAAGTCGCGACATTAACGTTTTGACGAAAATCATTGAAACTGACCCTGCATATGGTTTCTAGGAGGCCTAGTTCGTGCTTATTTGATGAATTTTTTTCTAAATTCAAAAGTCGGGATCTCCTCGTTAGTAAAACCCCAAGTTTTTTTTAAACGCCTATAACTTTTTCGCCTTTAAAGATGCAGACCTAAATTTTGGCAAATAGTTGACCCTTCATAATACAAACACGCGTGCCAAATCTGGTGAGCCTTACTTTGTTATTTCCGGAGACGTAAATTTTTCCCGAAAGAAAACACAAAATTTTCAGGGAAAACCTGGGCCAGTTTTCCTAGCTAACAAACTTATCCAAGAAAATTACAAAAGGAAGGTACTCAGCAAATTTTATCAAAATGGGCCCATTATATTTTAAGTTATCGGTGTAATACATATATCATATATATAAATACGTCACCATGTACCCAACTTCTATAAGTGACATTAGTACATTTCACAGTGACCCTGTTATAGAGAAAGGCATTGACCAGACATTGCTTAGTTTCAATTATTAAGTTTAAAGTACAATAAACTATAAAATGTATAATAATCATTTTACTTAGTATGCATATTTTACTTGCGACTGCTAAACGATGTTGCGTTAACAGTCGGTATTTGAAACTTATATAGTTCACATCTACTTGCTTTGTTCACTTCCATTTTATATTAATATTATTAGAATAGTAACACACTGTATTGTTTCCCTAAAATAAAGTTATATTTTTATGGAAACTTAAGTTTTGTGTTACCTAATTGGCGCTGCATGAACATGATGCCAAAACGGCATTAAATATAATAATCGCCGGTTTATTTCAATAATTTATTTGGCATTAAAGAACCGAAAAATTAACAGTGTTTCAAACGCTCCAGTTTCAAACATTGTATCAACATCAAGTGACCAAAAGTAATCCAAGTTCCAGAAAAACTCCAAAAGAAGGCCTGTTAGGAGATGAATATCCTGTGAGTACCTTCCTTTATCTTTCACTGTGAATTTATGATTGCATCTCTTGTATTTTCATGCATTTTTGCTTCGAAATACCTTGTCAATAATTAGTATTAAATCTACTGTATTTTCAAGCATTTTTGCTTCGAAATACCTTGTCAATAATTAGTATTAAATCTACTGTATTTTTCAAACATTTTTGCTTCGAAATACCTTATCAATAATTAGTATTAGCTATCGTATTTTCAAACATTTTGTTTCAAAATATTTCAAAAATTATTTGTGTTAAATCCCACGTATTTCCAAACCATTTTGGTTCAAAATACTTTAAGATATTAAAGAATTCTTACATTAATATTTTATTAATAAATTAAAATCAGACAAACCTATTTAGCAATAATACTTTTATATTGTGTATCAGCTTATTTGAAGATTTAAGTAGAAATAACGTTTAAAAATTAATTATACCCGATATCAAAAAAATATTAACTCGACAAAAAATAATAAACTATTTTTAGTCATCATGTCACATAATAAAGGCGACATCTCCTTGTTATCTCAGGCATCTATGATGATCCCAGAATACAGTGGAGGTTGTAGACATTTAAATTATTTTATTAGACAATGCGAACTGTTTATTATAAATTACAAAAAAGAGAGTACAGAACAAAATGCTGAGCATCACAATAGAATGATACTCGAATTTATTAAATCAAAAATTGTACAAGATGCTCGAGATATTTTATTATCTCTAGAAACTAGTTCATGGGAAAATATTAAAAATGGCCTTATGGCACAATATTCAGACCCGCGCTCTGAAAATCTCTTGTTAACAGACCTCACTACCTGTTATATGACAAAAAATCAAACAGTTTTAGAATTTCATAGCAAAATTAAAGAAAAATTGAAAGCACTTTATGAGAATATCGAATTACAGGAATTAGGTACCGAAATTAAAATTTATAAGAAAAATTACTTTACTGAAATGGCTGTAACATCATTTAAAGTCGGCATACTAGAACCGTATTTTAGTCATTTAAGACTAGTAAATGTAACAAGTTTAGAAACGGCTTTACTTGAGTGTCACCGCATAGATAACGAAATAAAACAAGCAGATTTCATAAATAGCTTAAGAAATAAATCACATCCTTCTTCACAAAAACAACCCCTAACATTTTTAGAAAAAATTGCGTTACCAAAAAGACCGTTACCTCAACAAAATATTAGTTTCGTAAATAGATTTCAACAACCACCCTTTTTACGACAAAGACCTAATTTCCCCAGTAAACCTATATCCAATTTGAGAGCTCTACCACAAAATAAAATTGCTCCGACAAATAGTCAAGTTTTCCGCCATCAGCCGCCTCAAAATTCATCTGTATTTAACAGAACAAAAAATACTTTTTCGACACCCCCACAAAGACAAAATCGACAATTTGATCAAACTACACCCATGGAAATATGTAATCTAGAATATCCGAATCAAGAAATGACAGATTATGTATCTGACGAATTACAACCCGAATATTATTTGCAATGTGTTGAAAACGAAAACCTTAATGATTATTCCGGAAATGAGCCAGAAAATCTGGATTTTCAGGAAGAAGCCTCGGAAAATCCTTTGTCACCCTAGATATAAACAATATTATGACACTACCCAAATTACCGTTTTTGGTCCTGCCATCTTTAAATTTGAAAATTCTTCTGGACACGGGAGCTTCAGACAGCATAATAAATCCGGGCCCTGCATATGAATTATTTTCAGAGTACATTTTCAAAAAGCCCTTTTCCGTAAAATCTGTAGGAAAAATTACAAAAGGAAATGATAATGTCAAATACCCCCTGTTAAAAGAATACGGCATAAATTTTCCATTTTCATTTAGAGTAATAAAATGGCATGAGAGGTTTGATGCTCTTATAGGTTCCGAAGACTTTAAAAAATTAAAAACCAAACTAGATTATGAAAAAAGAACAGTAAAATTTAGAGAAATTGAATTACCTTTTTATTTTGAAATAAATCCCCTAAATTTTCAACCCTTTTCACAAACTTGTACTACCCATATTCAAATACCTGTAAATATTAAAGACGGAACAGTTTTAATTCCAGAAATGGAAAATGAATTAGTTCATATACCAGAATCCATAGCTGAAGCTATATCTGGCTTTTGTTCTATACCATGTACAGTAAAAAATTAGTCACAAATCGCTGAAATTAACTTTACAGAACAAATTGAAGTAGAACCCATCCAAAATTTTGAAGAAACACCTAAATTTCCCAACTCAGTTCAAGTCGACGTGAGACAACAATTGAGAACTGACCATCTCAATTCTGAGGAAAAACAAAAACTATTTAAATTATGTCATCAATATCGAAATATTTTTTATCATGAAAACTCGGATCTTACATTTACAAATGCTATTAAACATCATATTAGAACTCGCGATAATGATCCCATACATGTAAAATCTTACAGGTATCCATATCACCTAAAAATTGAAATACAGAAGGAAATTCAAAAATTATTAGACAATAAAATTATTAGGCCCTCTACCTCTGCTTTTTGTTCGCCCGTTTGGATTGTCCCAAAAAAGCTAGATTCCTCTGGAAAGAAAAAATGGCGATTAGTCATTGACTACAGGAAACTCAACGAAAAAACGATACTCGAAAAATATCCCTTACCTAGAATAGAGGAAATCTTAGACAACTTAGGAAAGTGTACTTACTTTACTACTCTCGATTTAGCTCAAGGGTTTCATCAGATCGAATTAACCCCTGAAAGCATTGAGAAAACAGCCTTTAGCGTAAACAATGGGCATTACGAGTACGTTAGAATGCCCTTTGGTCTCCGGAGTTCGCCCTTAACCTTCCAACGCGTAATGGATAATGTTTTTAGAGAATTTCTGTACAAAAACTGCTTTGTTTATATGGACGACATTGTCATATTCTCCAAATCCCTTCAGGAACACCTTATCCACATTAAACAAGTATTTCAAAAATTACAAGATGTTAACTTAAAGGTACAGCTAGATAAATCAGAGTTTCTTAGAAAGGAAGTTGAGTTTCTAGGCCATGTCATCACAATTGACGGCGTAAAACCAAATCCAAGCAAAACTGAATGCATAAAAAATTATCCTATTCCGAAAACACAAAAACAAATAAAAGCTTTCTTAGGACTTGTTGGCTATTACAGGCGTTTTATAAAAAACTTTGCCAAAATTGTTTATCCCCTCACAAAATGTCTAAAGAAAGATTTTACTCTTAACTTTAATGATCCAGAATACGTCAATGCATTTTCGCAGGCTAAAGAACTTATAATAAATTCACCCGTCCTAACATATCCAAATTTTGATAAAGAATTTCATCTGACAACCGACGCAAGTAATATAGCGTTAGGAGGCGTATTGTCTCAAGACAATAAACCTATCGCATTTTACTCTAGAACGCTTAATTCAGCTGAACGAAATTATAGCACTATTGAAAAGGAATTACTATCAATAGTGGAAAACACTAAACATTTTAGACCTTATCTTTTCGGACGAAAATTTACTATAGAAACAGACCATAAACCTCTAGTTTGGCTTTTTTCGATAAAAGAACCAAATTCCCGTTTAGTTAAATGGAGGCTTAAACTAGAAGAATTTGACTATGAAATAAAGTACAAAAAAGGAAAGGATAACGTTGTAGCAGACGCCCTTTCAAGAACAGAAATCAATACGGTAGAAGATGATATAGATCTTGTGTCCCTTTTAGGCAACGCGGACCCTTCAGAACTAAGAGTTCTCGACGACAACGACCTTATAGAATTAGGAATCGACCCTCAACCTGACCAGAATAATAGCGAATCTCAAACCCAACATACTTCTTTAGAAAATCCTGTATTTTGCTTACCTATATCGGAAGGCCCAATCAATCATTTTAAAAATCAAATTTTAATTTATCACGGATCGGAAAAACGTGAAATAACTACAAACCTTTTTAAAAATAAACAAATCAAAATATATTTACAAGAAGGTCATGAACTACAACAACTTAACACCTTTCTTAAAGAAAAAATCAATCCGTCTAATGTATACGGTATCTTATTCGAAACCCAAGAAATTGAGAGATTATTTATGTTAGTAGCCTCAGCTCTTTTTAACAGTTCAGTAAAAATAATAAAATGCAATAAACAAGTCGAAAATGTTACATCAACTACCGTACAGAAACAAATTATTCAAAATTACCACCAAAATAACCACAATGGCATTAACGAAACTTACGAACAGCTTAAATTAAATTACTATTGGCCTAACATGAAAAAATCCATAAATGATTTTATAAACAAATGTGACATTTGTCTGCAAGCCAAATATGAGCGACGACCCTATAAATTACCCTTTTCCGGACCCTTGTTAGCCAAAAGACCTTTTGAAGTAATTCATGCAGATGTGTTCAGTTTTGAGAACCATAAATTTCTTACGATAATAGACTTGTTTAGTAAATATGCACAAGCTTATTACATTAAAGATACAACAGCTCTGACGATTTTAAGTAAACTCAGACACTATTTCTCTCATCATAATTACGTTTCAACCCTCGTATGTGACTCTGGCAAAGAATTTGATAATGCAACCCTTAAGGAATACTGCGACCTATTTAACATAAAATTACACATAACTACTCCTCAAAACCCCAACTCAAACTCCCCAGTTGAACGACTTCACTCAACTATATTAGAAAAATTAAGAACAATGAAGTTGGAGAATCCGTTAGAAAAACCTATTGATCTTATCATAACCTGTATTTTAATATACAATCAATCAGTTCACTCATTAACAGGTCATAGTCCCTTTTCCCTTCTTTACGGCCCTTATGACAAACTTGAACCTATAGACCCCCACAAAACATTGTATGAAGAATATAACCATAGAAGACTTAAAGAAATATTACCCTTTTTCGATCAAATATACAAAAAATCTAAAGAAAAGTCAGAAACTATTCTTAGAAAAAGAAATGAAAATCGTAATGAGATACCGCAAATACAAACTGAACAAGTAGCTATTAAAGTACCTTATGTAAAGAAAACTAACCCTTTATATAAAATTTATCATAATCCAGTTCAAGTGAATCAAAACAAACTACTTTTACCTGATTCCCAAAAGAAAACAGCCCATTTGAAAAATGTAAAAAGAGTGAAAAAGACATTTTCTTTGCAGGAACATCATCCCCCTGATGATGGCCCTCAGCCAGGTCCATCAACTAGAAGTTAAACCCATAACCACTAACGGATACTTTAAAGATTATATAGGTATAGCTAGAATAATTAATCACTATCATAATTTCTACTTTTATTTTAATGTATCGGTTTTAGAAAATAATTATCGGGTGTTGACAAACAATACTATAAAAATTAACGAAAATTATGGCACTGCTATTAACAAGGAATATGTACAGATGCTTAATGACCAAGTTTCCAAAATTAACCTAGAACTTGAGAAATTAACGCACTCCAGAACGAAACGCGGGTTAATAAACGGAGCAGGGTTGCTGATCAAAACCATAACCGGAAATCTCGATCAAGACGATCTCGATAAAATAAACAAACATTTAAACACCTTATATTTAAATCAAGGTGAAATGATGACTCAACTAGACTCTCTAAATTCATTTGCACATATAATTACAGAAAGATTTGTAGAAGAACAAAAAATAATTAACAAAAATCTTCAGATGATAGCTGACAGATTTTGTGAACTAGCGAACATGGAAAAAAGGAGTTTCATTCAATATCAAATCTCATTAGCCCAAAATTTATTAGAAAGTGTCAAAATTATTCAAAGAACTATATCTCTTAGCTTTAATGAAATTACAAACATTGAAATATTTACCTGGAAGGATTTAACACAAATAAGACAGCATCTTGAATTAATTTATAACAAAAATTAATTAATTAACTTTGACAGAAACCACATATTTAAAATTATTGAATTTACTAAATTCATAGTTGTATCAGCAGGAGACACAATCATTTGTTTACTAAAGGTCCCGATTTTACACCCTACACCAGGCTCCTACTTTCAAATAATTCCCTTACCAGAAAATCATAAAGTCCTTATACCCCCAAGTTCATATTATTTGGAAATAGCCCAACAAAACTTATGGACATCTGAAAGATGCCCATCAATAACAGAAGCCATAGTGTGTTCAAATCCACCACAAGAAGAAAGTTGCCAACTAAATCAACCCTCGAGTTGCCCTTCTGCAAAAGTAACCAATAGCTACACGACGTCCATCAAGATACGAAACAACAACGTGCTCATCTCAACAGATGTATCAGTCGAAGTTATAGAAGAATGTCCAAATAAAATCGACAGAAAAACAATACACCAAAATGCTATCGTAAGCACACTGCATAACTGTAAAATCACAGTAAATGATGAGATATACACAGACGTATCAGGCAACATAACGTGGATTCCAGACCTGATATTACCACTCAAGGAAGAAAAATACGAAGTCCGCTTCAGTCCAGTTCACCTGAAAAATGCTGAAAAATTGAAGCAACAACTTTCAGAAGCTCCACGACATAAGATACTACATCCAATGCTGCATACAAGTCACATAGGTGTTACCACATTTATAATAGTAGTCATCATCATCACTATATTGGTTTGGTCCAGAAAGAAATGGACACCCTTCCTAAAGAAGAAGAAATCACCCCAAGTTGAACACGAGGACGTGCTCAAGACTAACGGTGGAGGAAATACGTCACCATGTACCCAACTTCTATAAGTGACATTAGTACATTTCACAGTGACCCTGTTATAGAGAAAGGCATTGACCAGACATTGCTTAGTTTCAATTATTAAGTTTAAAGTACAATAAACTATAAAATGTATAATAATCATTTTACTTAGTATGCATATTTTACTTGCGACTGCTAAACGATGTTGCGTTAACAGTCGGTATTTGAAACTTATATAGTTCACATCTACTTGCTTTGTTCACTTCCATTTTATATTAATATTATTAGAATAGTAACACACTGTATTGTTTCCCTAAAATAAAGTTATATTTTTATGGAAACTTAAGTTTTGTGTTACCTAATTATATATATATATATATATATATATATATATATATATATATATATATATATATATATATATATATATATATATATATAATTAAAACTGACCCTGGATATGGGTTCTAGGGGGCCTAGTTCCCGCTCGTTTGAAGAAATTGTTTCTAAATTTAAAAGTCGGGGTCTCCTCATTAGTGAATTTTTTTTAAGAAGATTTACTAAAACAAGCACTTGTGAAGCCACGGGAAAAGTCTACGACTGTATTAAATATGGAACGGTTTCAATAAGTTAGGGCAAGAACAAACAACCAGATATGCTATTCAAATTGAATTAAGTTTTAAAACTTTTCATCTCTTCTTTCTAAAATTATTGTATACAAAAACTCGCTAAAAAATTTATCGGAATAACCACAATCTGATCAGATAACGGCAAAGTAAAACGAGACTAAAAAAATTCATAAAAAAATGAAGTCACTAACTAGGATTAGAACTCGTCATGTAGGAATAGACTATCGGATGTACAGGGCTTAGCTGACTCAGCTATGCTCGATATGGCAGACTAGCAGGTATATCCAGTAGTATCTTAATTGTATAACGTCTTTTCTTTTTACACCAAACAATTTACAATAGATTTTTTGCTCATATTTGAATGAAATGACGGAAAATAACTACTTGGACACAGATCTAGGAGCTTATTAGTTATTTCGTGTCGAATGTTTCACTCACGTTCGTAGTCCTACCATAATTATCAATTTTGATGTTTTGACTGTGTTTCATCAGATTTAATTACTTAAAAATTAATTTACCTTTGCCTTTTTTTGTTTTTTTAACATAGAGATCTACATTTTGTTACACATCTTCTTCAGGACACTATAAATAAAATTGAATGGTTGTTATATTCAAGCACTACTTGTTACAAGTTTAAAACTTATCAAATAATGGAGATCAATAAATGAAACTGACATAACTTGTAAACATTAAAATACTACACATACTAATATACATAAGACACATTTTGTAGTTGTTTAAAAACATCTATATAAAATGTAACAGGAACACATTTTATCTAAATTCCTGGAATCACATTTGGCGGTTGATTCTTCTGTCATTAACATTGACATTTTTGATTGACATAATGACGCTTGATTGCTTGACATTTGACAGCGCTTCTTCTTATTGATGAATTTTCTTTTAAAAAATTTACCAACGAGATCTCTACTTTTGAATTTTGCAAAAATTTCTTCAAACGAGCCCGTACTAGGCCCCCTAAAACCCATACCCGAGGTCAGTTTCAGATTTTATATGCTTATATATATATATATATATATATATATATATATATATATATATATATATATATATATATATACATATATGCTACATCGATAACTAAAAAATTTCGGGACGCAGCAAGTGCGTTATAGTAGCGAATTTTCATAAGAACTGCACAGTATTATTATACGGCATATTAGTAAAGTTAATACTTGAAACTTAAACATACATTGAAAATAGATTTTAAAGGTCCTAGTATGCGCACATTTAAAGAACTCTATCGAAAGTGTTACCCACGATATCTCTCTGTTATCAAAAGAATCTTGTGTTCTAACTCCTTTTAAGAATAATGCCCAAAACTCAATTTTCTATTAAGCTAAAGAACTAAATTTAACTACTCTGTCTGTCAGGCATTAGAATTTAACTACTAAGCCGTTTCAACGCATGTCTTTGGGATTTTATTTTTAATTTGGAGAAAACTCTAAATGTTGTGTACCAAATTACTTAAAATTCACAAAATAGATTTACGTGCACTATTTTTAGCCACATGTAAAGTCGCATTCCAGCTACTCCGATATTTACAAAAATACAGTGTTTTCAAAAATATTTTTGTATATTTTTGAGGAAAAAAATGTCCGTTATAGCTAATATACGAACTCGTCCGCGGTCTTGATACAGTGAAGGTATGTGCCAAGTTTCGTTCAAATAAGTTGAGTACTTTTTGTGTTAGCCCTCGAAATTATATATATTGCTATGGTATTTATTTTAGTATACCTGCAAATATTTATTTTAGAGCTGAGAACATACATCTTAATCATCAGGTTGGGTTCATTATAATTACAGCTAGCTTCTACTAATTAAAATTCATTAATATGTGCTATTTAAATTCATTTATTGGTTTCTTTTTACTTGATCAAAAATTACTTTCGCTTTGCACAGATGGCTATACAACAATTTTACTGATTAATTATTAACGAAAAACAATGCTTCTGGTTAATTGCAATCTGTTATACATTCAATTTAATTCATTACACAAATTTTACGGTGTCTATGTGACACACATTAAATACAAACAGAAACATTTAAAAACCTCGGTGGTTCAGAGGTAAGAACGTGTGCCTTTGAACCGAAGGGTACTGGGTTCGATCCCGGCGTACTCCTTTCACTTTTTCAGTACAAACTGTAAAATTAACATCAACCGAGGTTCTGGCATTGTATTTGAGCAAGTTGAATGTCTGCACGTTCCGCCCTTCGGAGGGGGCGTAAAGCCGCCGGTCCCGTGTCCATGCGATGTTGGGCACGTTAAAGATCCCTACCCTCCTTACAGAAATACAGGGGTTCGGCAAAATTTCCAGGTTAGTGAGGTGAAACTGCTCCCTGGCGTCGGTGATTGGCCATAGTCGCGGAAATAGGCCGACGTTAAAGAAACAAAACACACACACACACACAACAGAAACATTTAAAGCATTCATTACATAAACATAAATTGAAAAATTCTATTAAAACATTTTACGGTGTCTATGTGACACATTAAATACAAACAGAAACATTTAAACATTCATTACATAAACATAAATTGAAAAATCCTATTAAAACATTCAGGTAACATTATAAATAATTACACAATTACCGGTTAAACATTGATATAACATAAGCAATATACATCGACAATTCTACAGAGATCACAGTCTCTTTCTGTTCATTTCAAGCAAATTTTTGCTTAATGAAATTTATTGGCACTCAATCTTCAATTGGTGCTGTTAAAATGGTGAAATTCAAACCGCACTGATCAATTTAGGAAAAGAAAACACTTACTGAAACATTTTCCATTGGATTATATATTGTTTTTCCATTATTGCTGTCCATTATTAATTATTGTTATTTTTCCAATTTGTCCATGCCATATTTTACTGCCCATTTATTGATTATTAACGGATTTAATTTATTAACATGTTGATATATTCCATATTCGTAGCACTCTGGAATCTCTTATGTCAACTTACATAATGATGACGATGATCACATGATCTCGTGAAATGATGCTGATGAATTCACTGGATGGAAAGACCCCGGACACTCCCGGACTCTTGCTTTTATTAACTTTCTTACAGGTGAAAAAACGCTATTGTTCATCAAACCACCTGTGTTTGAGCTTTCCGTCAAACCTTTTGTGTCTTTTTACGTTTTTTTCTTGTTCGCACATATACCTTAATACTACATAAAGTTTTGTTTTTACAAATGACCTCTGCTCTTTTAATACATCGAGCCTTTAGGTAGCTTGGTCATACCTATTTTTACACACAAATAAATCAACAGAATTACATTTATTAGCTACAATCTCATTCTCCCTACAAAAACTGAAGCATTATTCTTGGTTTCTTTACGGATATTTCTAGAATATAATATATATTTTTTTTATTACTCGAATGAAACTTAACATCGAGGGTTGCTACATGGGTCACTGACATTCATGTCGGGCGTTGACATCTCATGCTAAACTCTTTCGTTGCTACATTAGGGTGTATACGTTTATTTTATATGTACTAGGATGTATAAATTCCCCGTTTTCCCATTAAAATTTCGTAATCTTTCCTATTATTTGCTATCTATAGCAATATATATATATATATATATATATATATATATATATATATATATATATATATATATATATATATATATATATATATATATATATACACATGTAAAAAGTTTAACGGACCTTGGTTTTGTGTTCTAGGGACCCAGGGTCATCTGAAGGAATTTTTTCAAAAGCTTTTCATCGTGACCTTTCTATCACCGAATTTTTCTTAATGAAAATTCGCTAAAATAATGAGCCGATTTTTTTTTCAATGATGGATGAGAAAATTTTGTGCCTCTACTTTTCATATTTGTGCCTAAATTGATTTCATGTTGTTTTAAGTGGTTGGATTCCCAATGTATGTAGCGGTTTGAACACAATAATTTTTTGTAGCAGTCCAATATTATTTTATTTTTAGCTGTTCAAATTAATTTGGTGCCTAGAAACGGTACACTGTGGTCTGTTTCTATTGTAAATTGAATGTTTTGTTATTAAAACCGTTGAATTTCTGTAACGTGTTCTTTACTTGATCTTGCAGTAGATCAATTATGTCATTGACATATTTTTAATGAAGGGAATTTCATAAGTGATTACTAAAAGATCCCATACTTATATAGTCTGAAACTGACCACAGATATCAATCCTAGAGGCTCTAATTTGCGCTCTTTTGGAAAAAAAATTCATAAATCGAAAGTCGTTACCCCTCTGTAAGTACACTTGGAGAAACCCAAATCACCACAATACTTATTTCAGAGACCTTACGATCGTTTCGTTGACAAAGTCAACATCTTCAGAGGAAGAGAAAATTTTCTTTGTCAACGAAACGATCGTAAGGTCTCTGAAATAAGTGTTGTGGTTATTTGGGTTTCTGCAAGTGTACTTATTAGTGCTCATCACATGTTCCAGTTAGGATGGTGGTAATCGAGTCATATTTATGTGGATAAAAGGGCACACGGGACTAGCAGGCAACGAAATAGCTGACAAACTAGCTAAAGAATCTATTAAAACTCCAAACGAAATAATAAACTGGATTTGCTGACGACGTAAATCAAAAAATTAAATTTTAAATAAGGGAAACGTGGGAAAATGTTTGCATGAGTTTGTTAACAAAACAACTAATCGATTTACACTTATTCATCCAATGTTGCCTAAAAAAATTCCACATATTGACAAATTTATTATGCCAAGGTACTATACTACTACAATTACCAGAATGAAGCTGAATCACGGCTGCTTTCCACAACACCTACATAAAATAGGCGTTAGTAACAATACTTATTGTACATGTGACAACAGTTACCTAGGAGCTTTAGAACACCTCATGTTTCAGTGCAGTTTGTATAACCCGATACGTAAACAACTCTGGAAAGAACTCAAAGATGCAGGAGTAGAGTTTCCTGTGAACTTAGCAACACTTATTTTTACAAATAGCCTGAAAATCTATAATATACTTATAAAATTCGTTCGGCATACAAAAATCAAAATTTAGTTTTGCTATTTCTCTATATGTGTATTTTAGTATAAGCCTTAGTTAGAATAATATCAAAATAAATTTAGTTTTACTACTGTCTCACCTATTGTTTTTTATCCCATATCATTAGCTGTCCAGTGTTGTTTGTTAAAAAAATGCCCTGAAGGACACCTGGGCGAGAGCGAGTATCCTTTGTTTCTATCCTTAATAATAAGTAAGAACACAAACATTTATACTTTGACAAAATTGATATGTTAGAAGATAAATATTGCTTATGCTATAGCCATTTAGAAATAGTCATACTCTGTAAGAGCTTACACATAAAGGTACGTCTATCGTTTTAACCCTCCCTATTGCTGTAAGTATTGATATCCATGCCGCAAATTATAAATATATTTGAAGAAGAATTCCTTTTTATAACAATGTATAAATATAACAATGGTACAAATTTACTGCAGAGTTTTGTGGCCAATGGACGTAATGTCCGAAGTCAATTCCTTCCACACTCCACTCATGTTCCAGTTTTCACATATAACCCCTCTGTAGGCAATTTTTTTAAATGAAAATTCGCTAACAGTTCAGATCAGTGTGTTAGCATACACAGATATACACTAGCATGTACATCGAACTAAGAACCTCTTTTATCGTTTGAAATCAGTTGAAAATTATTATTTGTAAAAAGACTAGTAATGCTATTTAGTAAATGAAATTTTTAGAAAATCCAGAATGTCTACTTCATGAAAAGTTTGCTACATGATCCTGCTGCTCTGCAAACGATGGTGTTCTCCAACATACATTATGTCACCGTAACGAAACGATGCCATTAACTTGGCTGCTTTCCTCCTAAGATACCATCAAATAATAAAATTTACCAACTATAACAAGACATTTTTCCTGACATGTCGAAGGTACAGCGGTAGCTATAAAAACTCTTGCAGACTCAATACATCGAAGCCAGCTACGTTAATGAGCACTCTCTTTGGACATATCGGCTGGAAACTGGAGTCCTGATTAACTCGAATTTAAATCGTATACCTGCGACATAATTAGAAGAGAACTGAGACCATGTGAGAGATAAGATCGACATGTTATTGGAGGCAAGTGATCGCAATCACACCTGAAACTACCCCGGTAATGGTACCCATCCGTCTCCAATGCCTTAATCAAGCAAGTAAAAAGGCGACATCCAGATCCAGTAGCCTGTTTTTACGGTAGCGACGGCCGCTTGTTCTCTTGTGTGTTCTGCTAACTAGGTCGTCCAACACAATTAGTGGTGAGCTCATATTAATTGGCTGTCTTACTAGAATGACGTTGGCTAGTTTTAAATTAATTGTGAAATAGATAGCATTTGTTTAAAGTTTTAAAAAATAAATAAATATTCGGCGCTAGCCATGCTGAGTTTTTTTATTTTTTTATTTCAACAACACACCACGAGGGCTTGTAGCGTAAATACTATCGTACCGTGGGTGTCAACAAGTAGGAAAGAGGCAACTTGTTAATTCTGGACTTGAAGGTTTGGAGGTTCGGGGGAGAAGGAAAAACATGTGCCGGCAAGGAATTACACAACTTGGAAGTCCTCGGGACAAAAGAGCGGGCATAACAAGATGTTCTAAGTCTGGTGACCTGGACAATAAAAGGGTGCATTCGCTCTGTTCCCCTGGTAGATCTGTTGGGGGCAGCAGGTGGAGGAACTATGGATGGAAGCTCCTTTGAGTAGTGCCCGTGCAGATATCTATAAAAGAGAGAGAGAGGTCACCAACAGCACGTCGGTAGGCAAGAGATGGTAGCCTTTGGGTGAGGGTAGAGTCACCTATGAGACGTATAGCTCTCTTCAGAATGGAGTCCAGGATAGCGAGTGTAGAAGCGGGAGCAGCACCCCAGATGTGGTAGCAATATTCGAGGTTTGGTCTTACTTGTAAAGTATATAAGCTATAGAGATTAGCTGGTGAAAAGTATTTGCGAGCCCGGAAGAGGAAACCTAATTTCTTAGCAGCCGCTTCTGCAATTGATGTAAAATGTTGGTGCCAATTGAGATTTCGACCCACAGAAATGCCAACAAATGAAAAGGACCCATTACTTTGAATAACTTTGTTGTTCATTGTGATGGGTCTAAGGCTGGTGTATCTCTTGTAAGAAATAAAGCAAGACTTAGTTTTGGTGGCGTTGAATTGTACAAGATTTCTACTTTCCCAGTCTAATATTTTTTGGAGGTCCACCGAGACAAAACCCTCCATGAGTCTGCGATCCTCATCTAATTGGGGTAAAGAGACAGGCTTAGAATATTGTATATTTGAGTGGAGGGTGCTGTCGTCCGCGTAACTGTGAACTGGGTTGGATGTGCTAAAGAGGAGGTCATTGATGTGGAGAAGAAACAAAGTAGGGGTTAAAGCTGAACCTTGAGGAACTCCTCCATTAATTGGATACAGTTTAGAGGAATGGCCATCCACGACAACATAAATGCTCCGGTTGGAGAGAAAATTTGCTGTTCACTTACAGAGTTTTGGTGGTAGGCCATAGGCCGGTAGTTTATTAAGCAGCGCTGCGTGCCAGACCTGGTCGAATACTTTGGATATGTCTAGAGCGACAATCTGGGATTCACTGTGTAGTTCCATAGACTTGTTCCAAGAATGGGTGACAAAGGAAAGTAGGTTGGCAGTTGATCTGTGCTGACGGAATCCATACTGCCTGTCGTAGATTAGACTGCGTTTTTGAAGAAATTATAGTAAATCGGTGTTTATATACTTTTCCATCACTTTAGAGACGACTGAAAGGAGAGAAATAGGCCTGTAGTTGCTAGGAAGCGCTTTGGATCCTTTCTTGGGGATGGGTTGTACTCGAGCAGTTTTCCAGTTACTAGGGAATATGTCTCTATTGCAAGATGTCTATAACAGATGAGTCAGGACAGGAGCAAGTTCTGGTGCGCATTTTTTGAGAACAATTGCTGGGATCTCGTCAAGGCCAGAGGATTTCCTGGTATTAATAGAAGAGAGCATCGTTCGTACCTTTTTAGTTGTGAAAGTGATATCCGTTATTTTATGCGCGACATTGGGGACTGTTGGTGGTTAAACATTTGGAGGTGGGTTGAGAGTAGAATTTCCGGCGGACAACGAGGCAAAAAGTTCAGCCTGGCCCAGGGCGGTAGAAACAATTTCATCCCCTGAGACAAGAGGTGGAAACGTGCTCTTGCAGAAATTATTCCCGATAGATTGAGCAAGAGTACAGA
The DNA here is from genome assembly GCA_964006375.1 of Tillus elongatus. Taxonomy (NCBI): domain Eukaryota; kingdom Metazoa; phylum Arthropoda; class Insecta; order Coleoptera; family Cleridae; genus Tillus; species Tillus elongatus. Next base: position 176,948,087 of record OZ023265.1, read on the forward strand.
AGGGTTTGCTGCCACTTGAGCTTAACAGGACTTTGTGTTTGATATGGTTATTAAACGAGTTTTTTACCTCAGAAAGAATGCGGACATAGCGGTTTCTTGCGTCATTAAATGCTTGACGGTTTTCTTGACTGGGATTGTGTAGAAGCTTTTTGTGAGCTTTGACCTTTTCATGTCTGGCCTTGTCACAGGACTTATAGACCAGGGCTTTTGAGTGGCTGCAGAGGTTTTCTTTGTACGTGGAATAAATAATTCCATGCCAGCTTGGATAATTCGAGAAGTATATGTTAAATATGGATGCTGACGCCTCCTGTACACTCCTCTCCCAGAGATCCGAATAGAGGGGTATTTTACCTCCAGAATCTTTTGTACAAGGAGGAGCCATCATCATTTTTGCTTATAGGGAAAACCGACTCATACGCCAGAACCGGAAATGTCCAGGGGGTCTTCACCTCTTGATGTAAGAGGTTGTACCTCCACGGACGTGAAAAGAATCCTTTACTATCACGTAGAGGAAAATTCCACTACCACCTACCATATTGCAAGTATACCGCACCAGCCAACTATTAAAGAGCTGACCTTCTCTAGAACTTGCAAAATATGGCTCAGAGACTAAAAATATTATTATTTTAATTTATTGGCAAAATCAACCAGGATGCGTGTACAATTAGCCTGTGACTAATGCTGTACAGTAACATATAAGAATTTTCGTAGAAAATACTCGGTCTAAAGCGACTTTGAAACTTTTATAAAATCTCCTTAAAATAAGCACCAATTTAGCCCCTTAGGTCTTATATTCAAGGTCTATTTAAATTTTTGTATATTTATTTTTAATTTCTTTAACCTCCGTCTTTTTCCGCGACTATGGCCAATCACCGACGCAAGGGAGCAGTTACACCTCAATATCCTGGAAATTTTGCCCATCCTCTGCCTATCTTCAAGTATGATAGGGATCTTTAATATCTCCAAAAATCGCACGCTACACGGGACCAACGCTTATACGCCCTCTCCAAAGGGTGAGGAGAAAAGGCTTTTTGTAAACAGGTGTAGTTTATTTAAGGAGACGACGACAGGTCGGAGGAGGATTCGTAATTAAACTTCGGCAAGTGAAAGTTGAAATTAGTCGACGTACGGCGACACACAAAAATATGGAAGTTGAGAATTAAACGTGAAAGGTAAGTGCCTGATCATAAAATCATATTCAATTTTTGTGTAAAGAAAATAAAAATGAATATCTGGTACACGGTTTGTTAAGACTGTTTTAAATAAAATGGAAATTAATTAATAATCACAGGCAAGCAACTTAATCCAAACAGTATATCAAATGGAAAGCAATTATTACACCTCAAATGGAAGAAGCAATTAGACAACATTCAGTAAGTCGTTTTATGAACTTTACCCTAAAAAAAATTGCTGACTTTTTTTCTATAGTGTGAATAGTTTTTAAGAATAATTTTTTGTCCCATTGATGATTTTAATGTATATTTAGTTCACTAAGGGAGATATTAGGCCGAATCACTAGATCATAGTTAGGTAATTCATTGTTTTAAATAATAATTTTGATCTATCGACAACCTGTGATGATAAATTTGATATAACCTTTTTTAATGGAAATTTGTTAATTTAATCAACCAAAAATAAAACATACTAGATTGTACTTACGTAATCCGTTTAATTTTGACCTCAAATTAAACAAATATTAGTTATATGATAAAGTAAGTCTATTTTTCACCGTTAATTAAAAGTGAAATCAAAAGAACCCGATGAGATATATTTTTTTTGAAATTTCCAAACACTCGGGAGTAATATAATTTATAAAAACGATATATTAAACAAAAATGCTAGCCCGAGCACAGAACCCTACCCATAAGATGAGAGAAAAATTTAAAATCACAACAGTAAGTAAACAATTTTAGGCATAATTTCAGGATCATCAATATTAGCGTTTTTTTTTTAATAAAGACGCAATTGAATTATCATGCTCTACAATTAAAAGTGCTATAAATAAAAAGAAACAACACTAAATACCATAGCAATATATATTGTAATGAAATAGTAATAGCAAAGCATAAAAATTGAGTGCAAGCGAAAATAAAGCCTAAAATTATTATGAAAGTAGTTCCCGAACCTTATAGTTTAGAACCACCACCTGGTTTATCTTTTACAGAATAATTAATCTATTTTTTCGTACAGATGTAGGCATGCTTTTGTTCTCATATTTATCTTTTTTATTGACCATCACAATTTGATTCATAAAGCTAGATATACTTTTGTATTTTTTGTTTAACTAATGCGGTGTAGATGGTGTAGTTTCCTCTTCCTCTAGTTTTTTAAATTGGGAAACTGGGAGTTTTTCATGGAGAAACGGTGTGGTGGATTGGTGGCCAAAAACGGCGGGTCTTTCTATGAACTTTTGTAAGATGACTTTTTTCACACTTTGTATTTCTAGCTCTGTAGCTTGTTTACCCCGCCCAGCCCCTCTAATTTACTTTACGTCCCTTAACTGTATTATGCAGTTCAGAGCACAGCATTTGTTTGATTTTTTTTTAAACTAAACTAAAAATTTACCGATAAAAATTATTAATATTGAAAATGCGAATAACGCCTGTACCTCTAGTAAGGTCCTGTTCATCATTTTAAAGTTAAATAAAATTTTTCTCTTCCATCTCGCATGCGTTGTCTTATCTTAACCAGGGTGGTCAGAAAAACTATACGAATTTACTTCATGTTATCATTTAAAATTTAAAAAAATAGAGCGTTCTATGGATAAAAAAATTGACACAAAATAAGTTTTGAATAATTGACAGATGTATTATATTCTGTGATAAGTAACAGAAAATTATAGAAATGAACCTTTAAATTTTTAAGTTACTGAAAAGGTGTGTAAAAATTTAATGAAATAATTGAACGTTGCAATAGCTTTTATGGGGAGTTTTCGCCAAACTTTTTTGCTTTTGCACCATTTTTAGAAGCTTTAAGATTTAACTACAGTAAATATAAACGATGTTGCTGCACGTTGAGCAAAGGGACGTGGGTTCAATTCGCAGTGTTAAATCACTTTTTTTTACTTTTTTTGTCTTTGCTCTAATTTTAACGTTCCCTGATCAGATTATGTAATTCCAATAATTTTGTAGCAAATTTTTTTAAAATAATTACCAATGAGGAAGCAATGACTTTTACTTCACTTTTAATAGCAGCTGTTGCTTACTTGATTAAACCGCTCCAAAGTTAACAGACACGTAGAAATTATTTCTGCGACATAAGAAATGTTTGTTTACTTCTCTGTAAACAGTTTTACTTTTTAGAGCAGAAAAGGTATTTATATTAGATTTTGAATATTTTTGATTTATCTAATTTATTTTTATGAGTGTATTTTCTTAGAAGAAACATTTGTTTAGAATTTTTCTGCGAAAAGTTATTCAAAGACGTGTTGGTGGAACACGTTGTTAACGAAATGTGTCGAAAATAATGTTCTAATGAATTTTTCTGCAAACAAATTTTGTACCTACTTAGTTTAGTGCATTTTAAAATATTTTTTAACTAAAATTTTTTTAACCAATTTCTGTAGAAATAATATTTTTTAGCGAATTTTCGTGGAATATTATGAAAGCTAATTTTTGTAAACTATATTTTTAACTCATTTTTGCCATTTTTTAGTGAATTTTTGCGAAAAAAAATTACCAATGAGGAAATTGCCAAAAAATGTCTTAAAATGATCGAGAACTAGGTGCCCTAGAACCCATATCCAGGGTTACTTTCAATTTATATATATATATATATATATATATATATATATATATATATATATATATATATATATATATATATATATATATATATATATATATATATATATATATATATATATATATATATGTTTGTATGTATGTATCACACCGATAACTCAAAAATAATAAGGAAATTTTGATTATATTTGGCAGGCACCTTTCTTTTACAAGTGGCCTGGATAAGTTCGTTAACGAGGAAAATCGGCCCAGTTTTTCCGGCCATTTTTAGTGAATTTTCGCGAAAAAAATTTACCAATGAGAAGATCGCCAAAAAATGTCTTAAAATGAACGAGAACTAGATGCCCCCTAGAACCCATATCCAGGGTTATTTTCAATATATATATATATATATATATATATATATATATATATATATATATATATATATATATATATATATATATATAACACCGACAATAGGCATAGATGCAAAATGATGATAATGTTTTGTATCCTCCTACTATGTCGAAAATCATAACTACTGGACAATTGATAGTCCCTTTATTAATCTTATTCTTAAAGGGGTAGACATTGATCCAATCCAATCCATAGCAGGTGGTAGTGGAATTTTCCTTTATGTAATAGTAAAGGATTTTTTCACGCCCGAGGAGGTACCACCCCATACATCAAGGGGCCGGTGAAGTCCCAACGGACGTTTCCGGTTCTGGTGTATGAGTCGGTTTCCCTTATAAGCAAAAATGATGATGGCTCCTCCTTGTATAAAATATTCCGGAGGCAAAATACCCCTCCATTCGGATCTCCGGGAGAGGGGTGTACAGGGGGCGCCAACATCAAGATTTAACATATCCTTTTTGAATATATGTGGCCTAAATTCTAACCTGAACTCCGTCCACCATTTCCTCCAGGCTAACAGGCCCCAACTCCTCTTCCTCACCGAAACCCAAATCAGTGCCAAAACAGCCACTAATCACCTTAATTTCCCGGGGTATGAGCTCCTTACTGCCTTTAGATTGCATGGAGGCGTGTGCGCATACGTCCGTAGCAATCTACCCTGCACCAGACTTCCCAATTTAGAAGCTGGAAGAAAAGACATACTATGGATAAAACTCTCTCTCAGGGCTGCAACTAAATTCATTTGTTGCATTTACCGGTCACCTTCTGACAACAACTTTGTCCAGCTCTTTGACTACCTTTCTGAAAAAACCGACTATCTGATTTCTGAATATCCTTCCTCCGAGGTCACTATTCTTGGCGACTTCAATGTCCATAATAAGGAATGGCTAGGATCTTCAAAAACCGATCCACAAGGGATAGCAGCGGAGGCCTTTGCAGTCAGCAATTCTTTGGCCAATATGGTTCAGCAACCTACTTACTTTCCTCGCATCCCAACACACAGCTCAAATCCCTTGGATCTCTTTCTTACTACAAATCCTGACTGCTATAAGATATGAGTCACCGCCCCCCTGGGTCGCTCAGACCACAGCATGGTCACTGCTTCCTGTGCAATGCAACCCGAGGTCACACAGTCATCACACCCACGTATCGTTTGGCACTACAACTCCGCAAACTGGGACGACATGCGGGATTACTTTTCCTCATTTCCATGGGCGTCTGTCTGCTTCTCTCATCCTGACCCCTCTGATATCTCACAAAACGTCACCGAAATTATCCAAGCTGGCATGGAATTATTTATTCCACGTACACAGAAAACCTCTTCAGCCACTCAAAAGCCCTGGTTCTCTAAATCCTGTGACAAGGCCAGACTTGAAAAGGTCAAAGCTCACTAAACGCTTCTACACAATCCCAGTCAAGAAAATCGTCAAGCATTCAACGACGCAAGAAACCGCTATGTCCGCATTCTTTCTGAGGCAAAAAACTCGTTTAATAACCACATCAAAAACAAAGTCCTCTCAAGCTCCAACGGCGGCAAACCCTTCTGGACACTTGCTAAGTCTATTGGGAATAATTTCTGCAAGAGCACGTTCCCACCTCTTGTCTCAGGGGATGAAATTGTTTCTACCGCCTTGGGCAAGGCTGAACTTTTTGCTTCGTTGTTCGCCGGAAATTCTACTCTCAACCCACCTCCAAATGTTCAACCACCAACAGTCCCCAATGTCGCGCATAAAATGACTGATATCATTTTCAAAACTAAAAAGGTACGAAAGATGCTCTCTTCTCTTAATACCAGGAAAGCCTCTGGCCTTGACGAGATCCCAGCAATTGTTCTCAAAAAATGCGCACCAGAACTTGCTCCTGTCCTGACTCGTCTGTTTCAGATATCTTACAATAAAGGCATATTCCCTAGTAACTGGAAAACTGCTCGAGTACAACCCATCCCCAAGAAAGGATCCAAAGCGCTTCCTAGCAACTACAGGCCTATTTCTCTCCTTTCAGTCATCTCTAAAGTGATGGAAAAGTATATAAACACCGAACTACTAAAATTCCTTGAAAAACACAGTCTAATCCACGACAGGCAGTATGGATTCCGTCAGCGCAGATCGACTGCCGACCTCCTTTCCTTTGTCACCCATTCTTGGAACAAGTCTATGGAACAACACGGTGAATCCCAGATTGTTGCTCTAGACATATCCAAAGCATTCGACCAGGTCTGGCACGCAGCGCTGCTTAATAAACTTCCGGCCTATGGCCTACCACCAAAACTTTGTACCTGGACAGCAAATTTTCTCTCCAACAGGAGCATATCTGTTGTTGTGGATGGCCATTCCTCTAAACTGTATCCAATTAATGCAGGAGTTCCTCAAGGTTCAGCTTTAGCCCCTACTTTGTTTCTTCTCCACATCAATGACCTCCTCTCTAGCACATCCAACCCAGTTCACAGTTACGCGGGCGACAGCACCCTCCACTCAAATATACAATATTCTAAGCCTGTCTCTTTAGCCCAGTTAGATGATGATCGCAGACTCTGGAGGGTTCTGTCTCCGTGGACCTCCAAAAAATATTAGACTGGGGAAGTAGAAATCTTGTACAATTCAACCCCACCAAAACTAAGTCTTTCTCACAAGAGATACAGCAGCCCTAGACCCATCACAATGAACAACCAAGTTATTCAAAGTAATGAGTCCTTTTCTCTTGTTGGCATTTCTGTGGATCGAAATCTTAATTGGCACCAACATGTTACATCAATTGCAGAAGCGGCTGCTAAGAAATTGGGTTTCCTCTTCCGGGCTCGCAAATACTTTTCACCAACTAATCTCTATACCTTATACACTTCACAAATAAGGCCAAACCTTGAATACTGCTCCCACATCTGGGGTGCAGCTGCCGCTTCTACACTCGCTATCCTGGACTCCATTCAAAAGAGAGCTATACGTCTCATCGGTGACCCTGCCCTCACCCAAAGGCTTCCATCCCTTGCCCACCGACGTGCCGTTGGTGACCTCTCTCTCTTTTATAGATATCTGCACGGGCACTGCTCAGAGGAGCTTTCCTCCATAATTCCCCCACCTGCTGCCACCAGCAGATCTACCAGGGGAACAGAGCGAATGCACCCTTTTACTGTCCAGGTCACCAGACATAGAACATCTTGTTATGCCCGCTCTTTTGTCCCGAGGACTTCCAAGTTGTGGAATTCCTTGCCGGCACATGTTTTTCCTTCTCCTCCGAACCTCCAAACCTTCAAGTCCAGAATTAACAAGCTGCCTCTTTCCTCCTTGTCAACACCCACGGTACGATAGTATTTAGGCTGTAAGCCCTCGTGGTGTGTTGTTGACATAATATATATATATATATATATATATATATATATATATATATATATATATATATATATATATATATATATATATATATATATATATATATATGTATGTATGTATGTATGTATGTATGTATGTATGTATGTATGTGTCACACCGATAACTCAAAAACTAATAAGGATGTTTTGATTATATTTGGCAGGCACATTTCTTTTACAAGTGGCTTGGATAAGTTCGTTAACCAGGAAAATCGGACCAGTCTTTCCGGAAAAATTTTGAGTTGCCTTTATATCACCGAAACTAACAAAGATATGGCAAACATTTTTTACGTCTCTATTCTACAATGTATACTATACACAAAAATTTAAATCTCTAAATTTAACGAAAAAAGTTATAAGCATTGATAAAAGAAATTATGGTGCCGCTGAAAGTCACAAGATCAAAATATTTGTGTTAAGTGAAATATTAAATATTACAAACAAATAACATTTTTTCTTGGTGCATATAGAGTTTTCGAAAAAAGAAATTTAAGAAAAAAAACAGATAATTTCTGTGAAAATTCACTACCATAACGCACCCGCTGCTTTCAGACTTTTTTTATTTATTTTATGGTACAAGTGTATTTATAATTTTTTAATAAATATTTTTAGAAAAAAAAAATACGAATACGCTCGAGACTGTTTAAACAATATGCACTGGAGCTACACTACAATTTAGGTTTACTTTGTAGTGCTAAAAAATATTTCCTCAAAAGAAATGAAACCGACTTCAACCGTTACAGTGATAAACTCTGTTTAATTGGGTTACAATCGAACAGTCGTTTCTATAAAAAAAGAATTGTCAAATGATTGATTAGTGAGTGAATATAATAAATTGTCTCATGCCCCGACTGTATAGGTGATCCACACAGTTTCTCAGAATTAATTACCAAACCTCCCTCATACTTCCCAGAAATCAACAGTGTCTCCACCGTGTGTGACTCTCTCAACAGTGTAGAGAGGAATTTAAAATTCCCATTAATGAGTTCCTGATAGGTCCGGAGTATTTTTTGTATTTTTATCGCTCCTGTATTACCCGATCTCGTTTCATTCATCGTAACAGTCTACCTGTCTTGGACAGGTCGCTGACCAAATGCGTATTCACATACCCCAACTGAAAAACTGTTATAAGAAGCAAATTATGTATTACTTATTAGGTAAATTTAATTAACCAGGTTGCCTTTTACAAGCAAATAGGTTGACGAGAAAGCTTGGGTCAACATAACTGGAGAGCAGTTTAATTTCATAAGGTACGCTGCCGGAAATTTATGTATAGCAGCAATGCAGTTTATGTCATTGATATAAAAAGTAAACAACAAGGGTCTCAGTACTGACCCCTGTGGCACACCAACATTTTTATATCGCTAGAAAGAGAAATAAAACTATGGTAGAAAACTCAAGAGATGAAATATGTTGCTGCAAGTAATTAATAGAGGGGTGACACAATTTTTCGAAATATTTTGCGATATGATAATCTACAACGATATTTTAAAGTTTATCGTAACGAAATTACAGTAGAAACTAATAAGCTTGCACCACGGCGACTTCTATCAGCGAATAATAGAGTTGCCTTTCAATGGTGTCACTTAGTCAATTATCTTTTAATTTGCCTACTCTCTGGTTTTTAGTTAATTTTCATTATGAGAGAATTCACTAATAGAAAGGTATCGATGGTGAGACTTTCAGAACCTTTCTATAAATGACCGTGAATTAGGGCCCCTGGAACCCGCTTCTATGGTCTGCTATATATATATATATATATATATATATATATATATATATATATATATATATATATATATATATATATATATATATATATGTATGTATGTATGTATGTATCCACCGATAACTCAAAAAATACTTCACTGATTTGGACCATATTTGAGAATTGCCCTTATTTTGCTAATGGCTTGGATGAGCTCGTTCACCAGATCTTAACGTCCGATTGTTTAAAAAAAAAATTAAAAAATATTTTTCAAAACGCAATATCTCTCAGATTCTGTAATTGATTGGAACGAAAATTTACAGTTTAAAACAACATAGACTGGAATGTTTCTACACCAATTTTCAAGTCTTTTGATCAAAGAAAAATAAAGTTATTCGAAATTAAAATTAAAATAATCCTAGACATTAATTCAAATTCTGTAATGGAATATCTACAATGTTGGACAAAGACAGATTATGTTACCTGTACGGCTATGCTATTTAAATAAATGGTCGATAAAAATCTAAACAGTGGAAGTTACAAGTTTTACTGCAACATGTCAGAACGTAGACAGGGACGCCATCTCGGTGCGGAACTAGGTAGTATGTTGTCACAACAGCTCTAGTTAACACAAAATGTTATAGATGGAGACATGTGTACAATCAACTAACAATTTTGTAGATGGTCAGATCTGGCCCATTTCTTTCATAATACCGGGACAATGTTTGCTTTCAAAAGCGCTAAATTTTAGCATGCGACCATGTTCTTTGCAAGTATCAAAACCTGCTCAAAAAATAAAAACGAGACTTATAGATAAGTTACTAGATCTAGCATTTTTGATATCTATGATTTGGCAGGTTAATTTTTTTTAGTGAGTTTAGTAAATAGCCCTTTAAAGCGTATTTCTGTATTTCTCATGTTGTACGTTTCAAACAGGTACAGTCTCTCGCTTAAAATTAGACATACCTAGGTTTGTTTAGCGTCCAAGCCTATCGAGCTTAATTTAAAAGGTGCTTGCTTTCGGCGTCGACCGAATTTCAGTGCAGTCTTGGACAAAACCTAGATTCATACACTCGCGAAATGCGAAACAGCCGCGAAACGTATTCCTATTCGTGTATTTAAAATAAAATCTTGTAAACTGTTGTTTTTGATTAGATTTTATAAATTTATTTTACTAATTTTTGTGTGCACACAGACACGATCTAAATCTCTTCTTTAATTTTAACTTTGTGTAGCCCCAATGTTAATTAAGGCCCCTTGTTATACGTCCTTATCTTGTGCTTATATATGTAATATAAAAATAGAAAAGGAGTGAAACAGCAAGTCAATTTATTTACTTTAGTGCTGTATTCTATATTATCTGAAAAATATCTTATAGGCGACATAACGGAATGTAATTTCGGTAAAGTTACAGTTTACTGCAATGGGGGGTTTTAAGATTTTTTTTCAAAAACATGCTGAGAACCTCCCTTAGATGCACAAGCCACAAGGCAAATTTGGTGCAAACAACCTCTAAGAAACTTAAGAGACCGAGAATGAATAGGGTTGCGCTAGGCGGAGAGTAAATCTGAGCGGAAAATGCTAAAAAAATAATTAAGTTCGATTTTGAAAAGATGCGTTTTTCACATTTTGCGGCAATGCTTACTTTAAACCCTGTCTGCCCCGAACAACACTCATATTCGCACAGGTCCAGTAACTTTCTTGGGGGTTGCTCCCAAGGTGAGGGGACAGAAACCCTCGTCGTCCTGGGGGTTCTTCTTCCCCTTCTGGATGCATACAATCACCCTCAATGCATGAACCACAATAATCTTTTTATGTTCCGCTGTCTAGTGTTTTTTTGGGTATATTTTCTGTTTATCAACTGTTTTGTATACAAATTACTGTATAAATATTTGTGTTAGACGTGATGTTTTTGCTTGCCCTCCTTTAACTTATTTTTTCCGTTCCTTATTAAATAAAGTAAAGTTTTATAACTTTTAATATAAGACTAAATCACTATGATATATTATCCTTATGAAAATTCACTACAATAACGCACTTGCTGCCTGCCGAACGTTTTTATAATTCTTGGCATATGAAAAAGGTTTTACTGGGCAGTGACCGAATTGCGTGCGAAACAAGAAAAAATTTCTAGAAATTTTTCTTGTGATTTATGCTCTGAAGGTAGTTTTATGCACGGATAAGGGGAAGGAGAACCCCCGTGTTTTGGGGTGAGGGGGAAGAAATCATCTTCTTCCTGGGGGTTCTTCTTCCCCTTCTGCATGCATACAATCACCCTCAAGGCATGAAACACAGAAATATTTTTATGTTCCGCTTTCTAGCGAATTTTTGTTGAGTATATTTTCTGTTTCTCAACTGTTTCGTTTGAGTTTTGTATCCAAATGACTGTATAAATATTTGTTAGAGATCATGTTTTTGCTTGCCCTTCTTTACCTTATTTTTTCCGTTCCTAAATAAAATAAGGTACCTACCTAGGGCACGGCCTCAATTACCATGGTATACTATATTCCTTTATATCGAAGACATTTTATATGACCAACCAAACTGGGAGGCAATCATTTTGGACTTAAACGGAAAGTTTGAAATAGTTGCGACACTGATGTACAGATGTATTAATATAACTAGACCTTTCAATTTTGTCCAGTAGAAAAAATAAAAAAATTATATTTATATCAAAGAAAAATTAAAATTTCAGTTTTTAAAGCGATAATCGTTAAATTGAGAGTGTTGGCAAATATAGGTTTGGTTTGTGTCGGAGGCAGAAGAAAACCATGCTGAAGTAACCTATTTTTTGATTATCAAAATTTGTAGTATGTCAAATTGGAAAAGGCAAACATCAATATATCATGAAAATTTTCTTAACTAGGTTGCACCCATTCGGGAAACTGGAGGCACCTGGTCAAGGTCAGACAATGAGAAAACCGAATTGTTTAGTCAACATTTATTAGAAGTCTTCCAACCTTACTCAGATGAACCTGATTCAGAAATAGAGGAATATCTTGACATACTGCTACAGCTGTCTCCTCCAATCCGTAAATTTGAAGTAAGAGAGGTCAAGGAACAAATAAAGAGGCTAAACAAACGTAAAGCACCTGGACTAGATCTTATTACTGGCACGGTACTGAACGAACTACCACAGCAAGGGCTCAAATTTATAACTATAATCTTCAATGCGATATAACGGTTAGCCTATTGGCCCAAGCAGCTCAAATTTGCTCAAATATTAATGTTTTTGAAACCAGTAAAGCCTTCCACAGAAGTAAAGTCATATCGACTTATAAGTCTGTTGCCCATATTATCAAAAGTACTTGAGAGGCTCATCCTTAATCGCTTACTAAGAGAACTGAACGAAGAGAACTGAATTCCTGAACACCAGTTTGGAGTTAGAAAACAGCACTCAACAGTTCAAAAATGCCATAGACTCGTGAATATAATACATAAACCGCTATAATCCAAAAAATACTGTTCTTCAGTTTTCCTAGATGTAAGTCAAGCTTTTGATAGAGTATGGCATAAAGGACTCCTGTACAAAATCAAGGAATCCTTCCCTTATCACTATTACCTCATCTTTAAATCGTATCTATCAGATCGATACTTTCAAATTAAACAAGGCGAAGAAGTTTCTTCTATCAGACCAATCCAATCAAGGGTACCTCAAGGTAGCGTGCCCGGTCCGATTTTATATCTACTATACACCTCAGATATACCGACTACCCAAGAAACTGAGAGGTCCACATTCGCAGATGACACAGCCATACAGTCTGTAAATGAAGACCCTGAAGCAGCCAGCTATCATATACAAAGTCACCTTTCATTGCTACAAAGATGCTTAGACAAATGGAAGATAAAGATCAATGAAGCAAAGTCATCGCATGTCACATTCGCTTTGAACCACCAGACTTGTCCACCTGTCCACATCAACAACCCAGAAGTTCCTTAAACTGATCATGCTAGATATCTGGGACTACATCTAGACAAATGACTCACATGGAGTACCCACATTAAAAAGAAGCGTAAAGAGATGGATCTGAGAATGAAGAGACTGTACTGGCTAATAGGTAGAAAATCTTCAATTGCCATAGAAAACAAAGTCCTGGTTTACAAGGCTAAATCAAGCCCATCTGGACCTATGGCCTAGAATTATGGGGATCTTCCAAAGTATCCAACACTAACCTGGTTCAACGCTTTCAGTCCAAAGCTCTCCGCATCATAACAGATGCTCCTTGGTATGTAAGCAACCACACCCTTTACAGAGATCTAAATATACCCTTCGTATCAGAAGAAATCACTAGAAGAGAAAACAAACACCTTCAAAAACTGGAAGCACATCCAAATGATGCCGTTAGACCATTGCTTGAAAACCAAACAAGACGACTGAATAGAAAGTGGCCATCAGATCTATGGATGCAGGTATGAAATAAAATCACAATTGCCGGATAGCACCAATGGGTGTAATTCCTTCATGTCAATTTCCCGTCAGCAGATTTACTTATAGAACTCAATGTATATACATATTAGTTAATATATATAATATATTAGGTGGTTCTGATTGTAAATATTAGTGTACAATAAAAAAAAAACCTAGGTTGCCCCGAAATATGCTGCATAGGTTACCTGATTTTTTGTTGTATGTAGCACGTAATAACATTTGAATCAGTCAAGCAAATAAACGATAAAAATGGTATGGTATTGGAATTTTATTATTATGTGAATTGAATTCAACCGGTATAACAATGGCGAAACGTCGTTGAACTTTTCTGTCAACAAGGAATAGATTGACATTATCTTTATGTCAACTTACAATTTAGATGTTCAAATTTCAAATACCTCTCAGTAATAGCAAACTACTTAGATCTTTGCTGGTAGAGTTTGTGAAAAGGCATTTTAGAGCATCATTTACAAGACTCCTGGCTACTAATTATTCCTGCACTCAAAGTGACGCGCTATCAGTTTATAAACATCCTCCTAGAGATAATTTAAACTGTCCAGGCTACTTGCATTCTATCTAGGTGATTATAGAAATGCTCTAAGGACTTTCTTCGCTTTGTAGCCTATTAAAATTATCAAATTTACATATAACTTAAGGTCAAGAAACTTATTTACCTCAGGAATGAGCTATCAAATGATCGAAGGGTAATAAAAAAGATATCTGATATGTGAGTAAATGTCTTAATTTAGGAAATTAAAACGGTCCAACCATGGTGTAAGCACTTTAAGAAAACCTTGATGGATATAACTAAAACTTCGTTAATTTTATGTGTAGGTGTCATTTATAATTTAAAAAAGAATAAAAAACAATGTAATTGGTCTGCAAACGTTACATTTACAACTCAATTTTATATACCTGTATCTTTATTGTTACAGAGTTAATATATTTATATAATAATAAATAACCAGTAGCGAACATTTGTATCAAAGCCAAAAAATTAAAATGTTTTGCATGTACGATATCCTTTACAAAGCAAACTTATATTTCAAACTTCATTGAAATAATTAGCTTATTTTCAAACGTACGAAAATTTTCCAAGAATATAGAAAAAATTTTTGCTAGAAAAACTGATAGGATCGGGTTGTATAACGAACCAATCTGAGCTATTTGCAAACGGAAGGAAGGTACTGCCAAATTATAAACCTGACAAGTGTTTTCTCTATTTATCAGTAGCTTTTTTAAGAAAAGCTTTTGTTCTAGACGAACTTGTATGGCAGAAGCTCATTTACGTTATCTCTGTAAAATTTAGTATCCTTGCTGGTTTTATAGACGCTTTCCTATAAATCAAAATTGAAAATTCTAGCTTAATGAAAAATTTTGTTAATAATTTTAAAATAAGTGCACTTCGAGAACCCAAATTACCACAACAAATTGTTACGTTCTTCGGATATCGGGTTTTGTTGGCTAACAAAACAAAGTTATAGTCTTCAGGACATAAAAAGATTCTTACCTCCTAACTACTAAACATTAAGTTTATTCTAGGCGTTAGGTAAAAGACCAACACCCAAGAGATAGGAATCACAAACAAACTTTCTACTTTTATATTCTAATTGTTGGAAACCCCTTTTAAACCACGTTATACCTGCTCTTACTTAGTTCCGGCATCTTTTTTATTACAAAGAGAAAATGCGAATAATGAGCTATTAAGCGGTAAGCGGTGACGGAGGTCTGTTCACACAATCTAAGTTATGGATGGCCTTATATATATATATATATATATATATATATATATATATATATATATATATATATATATATATATATATATATATATATATATATATATATATATATATATAATATTTCAACAACACACCACGAGGGCTTACAGCCTAAATACTATCGTACCGTAGGTGTCGACAAGGAGGAAAGAGGCAACTTGTTAAATCTGGACTTGAAGGTTTGAAGGTTCGGAGGAGAAGAAAAAAAATGTGCCGGCAAGGAATTTCACAACTTGGAAGTCCTCGGGACAAAAGATCAGGCATAACAAAATGTTCTATGTCTGGTGACCTGAACAGTAAAAGGGAGCATTCTCTCTGTTTCCCTGGCAGATCTGTTGGGGGCAGCAGGTAGGGGAACTATGGAATAAATCTCCTCTGACCAGTGCCCGCGCAGATATCTATAAAAGAGAGAGAGAGAGAGAGAGAGAGAGAGATCACCAACGGCACGTCGGTGGGCAAGGCATTGCAGCTTTTAAGTGAGGGTAGAGTCACCGATGAAACGTATAGCTCTCTTCTGAATGGAGTCCAGGATAGCAAGTGTAGAAGCGGCAGCGGCACCCCAGGTGTGGGAGCAGTATTCGAGGTTTGGCCTTATTTGTGAAGTATATAAGGTATAGATATTAGCTGGTGAAAAGTATTTGCGAGCCCGGAAAAGGAAACCTAATTTCTTAGCAGCCGCTTCTGCATTTGTACAAGATTTCTACTTCCCCAGTCTGATATTTTTGGAGATCCACGGAGACAGAACCCTCCGTGAATCTGCGATCCTCATCTAATTGGGCTAGAGAGACAGGGTGCTGTCTTCCGGGTAACTGTAAACTGGGTTGGATGTGCTAGAGATGAGGTCATTGATGTGGAGAAGAAACAAAGTAGGGGCAAAAGCTGAACCTTGAGGACCTGCTGCATTAATTGGGCACAGTTTAGAGGAATGGCCATCCACGAAAACAGAAATCCTCCAGTTGGAGAGGAAATTTGCTGTCCAGGTACAGAGTTTTGGTGGTAGGCCATAGGCCGGAAGTTTAATAAGCAGCGCTGCGTGTCAGACCTGGTCGAATGCTTTGGGTATGTCTAGAGCGATCATCTGGGATTCACCTTTTAGTTCCATAGACTTGTTCCGAGAATGGGTGACAAAGGAAAGGAGGTGGGCAGTTGATATGCGCTGACGGAATCCATACTGCTCGGCGTGGATCAGACTGTGTTTTTCAAGAAATTTTAGTAATTCGGTGTTTTTATACTATTTTCTCGCTTTAGAGATGACTGAAAGGGGAAAAATAGGCCTGCAGATGTTAGAAGCGCTGTGGATCCTTTCTTGGGGACGGGTTTTACTCGAGCAGTTTACCAATTACTAGGGAATATGCCTCAATTGTAAGATGTCTGAAACAGGATAGTCAGGACAGGAGCAAGTTCTGGTGCGCATTCTTCGAGAACAATTGCTGTGATCTCGTCAAGGCCAGAGGCTTTCCTGACATTAAGAGAACAGAGCATCTTTCGTACCTTTTTAGTATTGAAAATAATATCCGTCATTTTATGTGCGACATTGGGGACTGTTGGTGGTTGAACATCTGGAGAGGATTGAGAGTAGAATTGCTGGCGAACAACGAGACAAAAAGTTCAGCCTTGCTCAGGGCGGTAGAAACAATTTCATCCCCTGAAACAAGAGGTGGGAACGTGCTCTTGCAGAAATTATTCTCAATAGAGATAGCAGGAGTCCAGAAGGGTTTGCTGCTGTTGGAGCTTGAGAGGACTTTGTCTTTGATGTGGTTATTAAACGAGTTTTTTGGCTCAGAAAGAATGCAGACATTCGGTTTTTTTGCGTCGTTAAATGGTTGACAGTTTTCTTGACTGGGATTGGTTAGAATCGGTTTGTGAGTTTTGACTTTTCAAGTCTGGCCACGATTTAGAGAACCAGGGCGTTTGAGTGACTGAAGAGGTTTTCTGTGTACGTGGAATAAATAATTCCATGCCAGCTTGGATAGTTTCGGTGGCGTTTTGTGAGATATCAGAGGGGTCAGGATGAGAGAAGCAGACAGGCGCCTATGGAAATGAGAAAAAGTAGTCTCGCATTTTGTCCTAGTTCGCGGAGTTGTAGTGCCAAACGATACGTGGGTGTGGTGACTGTGTGACTTCGGGTTCCATTGCGCAGGAAGCAGAGACCATGCCGTGGTCTGAGACACCACGGGGAGCGGTGACTGATATCTTATAGCATTCACGTTTTATAGTAAGAAGGAGATCCAAGGGATTTGAGCTGTGTGTTGGGATGCGAGGAAAGTAAGTAGGTTGCTGAACCATATTGGCTAAAGAATCGCTGACTGCAAAGGCCTCCGTGGCTCTCCCTCGTGGATCGGTTTTTGAAGATCCTAGCCATTCCTTATTATGGACATTGAAGTCACCAAGAATAGTGACCTCGGAGAAAGGATATTCGATTTTTTCAGAAAGGTAGTCGAAGAGCTGGACAAAGTTGTTGTCAGAAGGTGACCGGTAAATGCAACAGATGAATTCAGTTGCAGCCCTGAGAGAGAGTTTCATCCAAAGTATGTCTTTTATTCCAGCTTCTAAATTGGGGAGACTGGTGGAGGCTGGATTGGTTACGCACGTATGCGCACACGCCTCCATGCAATCTAAAGGAAGTAAGGAGCTCATACGCCGGAAAATTAAGGTGGTTAGTGGTTAGTGTCTGTTTTGGCACTGATTTGGGTTTCGGTGAGGAAGAGGTGTTGGGGCCCATTAGCCTGGAGGAAATGGTGGACGAACTTCAGGTTATAATTTAGGCACATATGTTCGAGAAGGATATGTTAAATCTTGATACCGGCGCCCCCTGTACACCCCTCTCCCGGAGATCCGAATGGAGGGGTATTTTATCTCCGGAATCTTTTGTACATGGAGGAGTCATCATAATTTTTGTTTATAAGGGAAACCGACACATACATCAGAACCGGAAATGTCCGTTGGGACTTCACCGGCCCCTTGATGTAAGGGGTGGTACCTCCTCGGGCATGGAAAAACCCTTACTATCACGTAAAGGAAAAGTTCACCGCCACCAACTCGATGTTTCGACTTCTGTTTTGGAGCCATTTTCAAGAGGTAAAGGAAATATGTAAGGACATGAACTCTAAGGCCTCAATTTGCCTACTTCCCAAGTCTCGCTGGAGATCCTTTCTAGGGTCTCAGTGTGTTCAACCGTAGCGCTAAGAGGGATCTGGAAGTTCGCTGCAAGTCTTGAATTGTTTGTACCGTTTCGTCTACCTGTTTAGTTATTAATGTTATTAGTCGGGTCACGGTCAATTAAGTCAGGGGCTTTCGTCACGGTACTTAAGGGATTAATGAGATTGCAGGTATTTGCTGATTCAGGCAATGGGGCAATAAAATTGGCTATTGAATTTATTGTCTCCTAGTGTGTTTGTAATGAAGAAATAATAGGTTTCCAAGTAATCAGAAGACGAGGACCATCATCTCTCTTATTTAAACAATCGGGACGGTTTTAGATCTCGATCGCTTCGCGGATAATTCTGGTTTTAAAGCCGTAAACGGGGGCTATTGTTTTGACATTGTCGAAGCTTATTTTGTGTCCTGTATGAATATTATGCATGGCCAAAGCCAATGAGGGCTGGAATTTTCTAATTGTGAGAGTGTGTTCATATATTCTATTGTGAATGCGTCTATTTGTTTGCCCTACATAAGTTCGGGAACAGTCGGAACAAGGAATTGTTATTTCCAGAGGTATAAACATCTTCCGGAAGAAAACCTAAAATTTCCAGGAAGAACTGGTCAGATTTTCCTGACTAACGAACATATCCAAGCCACTTGTAAAAAGAAGATACTCACCAAATATAATCAAAGTCGGCCTATTATTTTCTGAGTGATCGGTGCTATATATATATATATATATATATATATATATATATATATATATATATATATATATATATATATATATATATATATATATATATAATTCACTAAATTCCTCCATAAACATAACGTACAACTACTTTAAATTTGTACTTATTTTTTTAGGAACTGAAAAACTGAAGTTTAATACTCAGCATGAACGTATGAATGCATCCATACACATCTGTTTGAGTAATATGTGTTTTACATTGACATATTAATATATTAACCGTGAGCTTAAACCTGGCACAGGGAATCCTACTGCCTAATTAGAACAAAGCATTGTGTAATATATTCGTAACATAACCGAATTACTAAAATTTCTTAAAAAACACAGTCTCATCCACGACAGGCAGTATGGATTCTGTCAGCGCAGATCGACTGCCGACCTCCTTTCCTTTGTCACGCATTCTTGGAACAAGTCTATGGAACAACACGGCGAATCCCAGATTGTTGCTCTAGACATATCCAAAGCATTCGATCAGGTCTGGCACGCAGCGCTGCTTAATAAACTTCCGGCCTATGGCCTACCACCAAAACTCTGTATGTGGACAGCAAATTTCCTCTCCAACAGGAGCATATCTGTTGTTGTGGATGGTCATTCATCTAAACTGTATCCAATTAATGCAGGAGTTCCTCAAGGTTCAGCTTTAGCCCCTACTTTGTTTCTTCTCCACATCAATGACCTCCTCTCGAGCACATCCAACCCAGTTCACAGTTACGCGGACGACAGCACCCTCCATTTAAATATACAATATTCTAAGCCTGTCTCTTTAGCCCAATTAGATGAGGATCGCAGACTCATGGAGGGTTCTGTCTCCGTGGATCTCCAAAAAATATTAGACTGGGGAATTAGAAATCTTGTACAATTCAACCCCACCAAAACTAAGTCTTGCTTTCTTTCTCACAAGATATACACCAACCCTAGACCCATCACAATGAACAACCAAGTTATTCAAAGTAATGAGTCGTTTTATCTTGTTGGCATTTCTGTGGATCGAAATCTTAATTAGCACAAACATGTCAGATCAATTGCAGAAGCGGCTGCTAAGAAATTAGGTTTCCTCTTCCGGGCTCGCAAATACTTTTCACCAGCTAATCTCTATACCTTATCTACTGCACAAATAAGGCCAAACCTCGAATACTGCTCCCAAATCTGGGGTACCGCTGCCGCTTCTACACTCGCTATCCTGGACTCCATTCAAAAGAGAGCTATACGTCTCATCGGTGACCCTACCCTCACCCAAAGGCTGCCATCCCTTGCCCATCGACGTGCCGTTGGTGACCTTTCTCTCTTTTATAGATATCCGCACGGGCACTGCTCAGAGGAGCTTTCCTCCATAGTTCCCCCACCTGCTGCCCCCAACAGATCTACCAGAGGAACAGAGCGAATGCACCCTTTTACTGTCCAGGTCACCAGACTTAGAACATCTTGTTATGCCCGGTCTTTTGTCCCGAGGACTTCCAAGTTGTGGAATTCCTTGCCGGCACATTTTTTCCTTCTCCTCCGAACCTCCAAACCTTCAAGTCCAGAATTAACAACCTGCCTCTTTCCCCCTTGTCAACACCCACGGTACGATAGTATTTAGGCTGTAAGCCCTCGTGGTGTGTTGTTGAAATTAAAAAAAAATACATACATGTTATCTTTATGTTGTCCTTCTTTATATGAACTGTGCCAAATATCACACTGCTCCGTGCGCGCAATGTGCTAAAAAATGTTTTTGCTTCATGTATCACTATATAGATTAAATCCTATAACTGAAGCTACTGCCAAAGCATCAGAGAAAGCGTCTATTTGAAATTAATGTTATGCAAATATTCAAGTAAAATGAAGGACAATGACGGATGAAGCTGAAACTTAACGCTTTATAGAACACCCTTCTCACGACATTTTTTCTACATAAACCGTGTTAGTTTCAGGTTCTTTATCTAGAACATGTCAATTTTCACGTTTTGCGACATTGGCGTTTTAAGAAGAAAAACTATAGTGCTTATAACTTTTTTCTTTTAACGTGGAGGTAAAAAATTTGGGTACATTGTTTACCATTTGCGATATAAATTTATATTTTAAATATATATAAACACATAAAGTCTGAAACCGACCTCGGATTTGAGTTTCGGGGGGGGGCTAGTTTACGCTCTTTGAAGAATTATTCGAAATTCAAATGTCGTGATCATCTCAATGTTTTTTTTTTTCAGAAAATGCACTACTAATATAAATCTCACATATGTATTATGCAAGTTACGTTTCCATATTAAGATAATGTTGATAAATTAATAGGCTATCCTGCCTTGTATTGTAAGACTTGTATTGTAAGACTCTCGACTTGTTAATAAAGCAAATTAATGCTGGTCACTTTTTGTGTATACTTTTCTCCCAGGTGAAAGATGATTCATTTAAAATCATCTATTAAATAAGACGTTAAATTGAAATCGGTCTCAGCAGTTCGCTTGTGGCCGTGATACGGTGTATATCTCGGGAAAGTGAGCGATAAAAATTTGTGAATTCTTGGTTAAATTAAAACTAAATTATCCTGTTTTGTTTAACAAAATAAAATCTAACCATTGTATAGAAATTGTGATAGTTGTGTTCCAATAATAAACAAATTATAAATTGGGTAAAATAACAAGGTAGGTAATGAGTGAGCATTCAGGTGGCTGCGAGCCACCTAGAAACAGAAATGATATGGATTATCAGGTAAGCGATAGCAATAATTTATTAAATGAAGAAATAAATGTGAACAATAACAGGACCCTAGACTTTAATAATAAATATAATGTATCTAATAAAGCACCTTATTTTGTGTACGTAGAATATAAAGAAAAAGGCTTGTCACGATTGTATCCCGTGAAAGTGGGGCACTATCTATTTAAGGACAATAATTTAAAGAAGGCAATATTAGATATTAAAATCGTAGGATACAATAGAGTGAAGGTTATTTTAAATAACTACCAAGCAGCAAATAGTTTGATAAATCATAATGTTTTACTGGAGAATAACTTAGTGGCATATATACCTAGATTTTATACCCAGAAAAAAGGAATCGTCAGGTTAGTGGACACATATTTTGAAACTGATTATTTAAAACAGGCTATCGAATCAAAAATGGAAGTTACAGAAGTAACAAGAATGATGAAAAGGGTTAAAGATCATAATAACGGGGATTTTAAACTAGTACCAAGACAAATAATAATAGTTTCATTTTTGGGAGATACATTACCGACTGAAATTAGAATAAATGGGGTAAATTTTATTGTGGAGCCTTATATATATCCTGTAGTTCAGTGCATGAAGTGTTTGAGATACGGGCATGTGGCTAGAATTTGCAAGAAACAAGATATTATTTGTAGAAAATGCGGGGAAAATCACAATTTTAAGGAATGCAATAATGAGCAGTTTTGCATATACTGTAAAAATAGCGAACATTCAACAACTTCAAGGGAATGCCCAGTTTATCTTAAGCAAAAAAATATAAAACAAATAATGGCAAATCAAAATTTATCTTTTAAAGAAGCAGAGGTTGTTGAAAAAAAACCAACATATGCAAAAGTAGCAGTTTCTAACAGGTTTCAGGCTTTGACAGATCTAGTAGAATACCCTTCACTTACACCCCAATCTGAACGTACACAACCTAAAACAATTAATACTAGACGTACACAACGCGTAAATACGCAGCCATCACGTAACACACAACCCACACCACTTAACTCCTTTGACAATTCACAGACACAGAAAAAACGTAAAGTGTCAGACTCATCACCAGACAGAGAAACACGTTCCATTTTACCTAATCCATATAGGGATAAATATATGAGTTATAAAGAGGAAATAACAGAAGGCCTAACAAACATTATCTCAGAATTGGTAAGAAAAATAAATCCAGAAATAGCAGCAATAAATATAAATAAATTTAATATTAGGGATTCAGTCTACAAATTGGTAAGTAATATTATAATCGAACATAATGATGAGGAATCAGGTCAATAATTGCATTAAAATAATTCAGTGGAATGCATATTCCGTAAAAAATAATAAAAATAGTTTGATAAATTTTTTAGCAGATAACAACATTGATGTTGTACTTGTTAGCGAAACATGGTTAAAACCAAAAGATAGTACTTTTGCAGTTGGAAATTATAGTTTAGTTAGAAAAGATAGAATGCACTGCAGAGGGGGGGGAATAGGAATATTTATAGCCAAACATATTAATTTTAAAAAAATTGAAATGAATTATGTACCACATAATGATGTAGATGTGTGCGGTGTTTATTTACCACAGTTAGATATTAATATTGTTAGCATTTATAAACCGCCTAATGTTAGGATAGATACAGTAGCATGGACCCAATTTTTAAGAAACTTTGTTAACAAGAATACTATCATCGGTGGCGACCTTAATTGTCACTTTAGCCTATGGGGATCGGTAAGGGATGATAGTAACGGGATAAACTTGGCCGATGCACTTGATAATACTAACTTTGTTGTCATTAATGATGGAACGCCCACAAAGGTTGCAAGGCCTTTTGAAGCGCCATCGATGATAGATATAACGTTAGTCTCACCTAGTATAGCTCAAAAAACTGACTGGAAAGTAATAAATGATAATCTTGGTTCAGACCACTACCCTATTTTAATTACTTTAAATGAAATACTCGTGGGTGCACAGTATATCCCATATACTAGATGGAGAGAAGACACAGCGGACTGGGAAGTATTCAAAACTGAGTTAAACAGAAAACTGACTACGACAGCAGGTACACCTCAAGACATTCTAACCCATTTAGGAAACGCAATTACAGAAGCCGCAAATTATGCCATACAGGAAACACAAATCAGTAAAAACAGAGTTAAACAACCAGCTTGGTGGGACCAATGCTGTACGGATCTGGTCAAACAGCGAAAGGAAGCTCTACAAAAATACAATCTTGTTTCAAACTGGGAAAATTACTTAAATTATAAGCGAATTGAAGCACATGTAAAGAAAAAGTTAAAAGAAAAAAGCAGAAAGTCCTGGCAAACATTCGTTAGCAGCTTAAGCAAAAACACACCAGCAACACATATATGGAAATTTATTAAAAAATTCAACAATAGAGGAAGTAATAACGCGCAAATGTATCCTGATCAAGAAACAGCCATAAATATATTAGATGAGCTTGCTACAATTGGAGTGTCAGAGGATATTGGAGATTTTATACAACACCCTACTAAAGAATGGTTTGATAAACCATTTACATTATATGACCTAGAAAATGCTCTCAAAACTACTCAGAATAAAGCCCCTGGAAAGGATAAGATTACTTATAAAATTTTATCAAATTTATGTGAAAAAGCCAAAGATATCCTCCTCTTAATATTTAATAATTGGTGGTGTAGAGGAAAGTATTCAGAGAAAATGAAAGAGATTGTGCTCTGTTTACTGCTGAAGAAGTCTAATGACCCTCAATGTACCAAGTCTTATCGACCCATTTCTCTGATGAGCTGTATCACCAAGACCTTCGAAAGAATGATAAAAGCAAGACTGGAATGGTTTGTTGAACATCACCAAATTTTATCTAATTGTCAATATGGATTTCGCAAAGGAGTAGGAACAATGGAAGCAGTATGTCGTCTAACAACAGATATTCAAAATGCCTTTTCAGAAAACAAATATGTCTTGTGCCTGTTTCTAGATATCACAGGTGCATATGACTGTGTTGATTTAAAAATATTGAAGAACGACTTGTTGAGTTGTAAAATCACACATAATGCAGCACTAAATATAATTAACCTGTTCTATGAAAGAGAAGTTTACGTGAGGGATAAAAATAACCAGATTCATGGACCCAGGATTATGAGAAAAGGTTTACCACAAGGCTCACTTTTGAGTCCGATACTATTTAATATTTATACAAAAAATTTGCATCAAATGCTGGATAGCCATACCCGGTGTATTCAGTATGCAGATGATATATGTGTGTATACAATTGCACCATCCTACGACGAATGTCTCTTGCATTTAAGAAGGTCAATTAACGTTATCGATGAGTGGATAAGCGAACGGCAATTCCAACTTAATCTAGACAAAACAGCAATTATGTGCCTCACAAGACATCGTCTTCAAATGCCACAAGAAATTGAGACACATTCTTATAACATAAAAACAGTTAACGTGTATAAATACCTGGGAATACACATTGACAACAAATTGCTTTGGACGCAACACATAAGGAACACAGTTGCAAAATGTGAGCGAGGTATAAACATTTTAAAAGCAACAGTTCATTACCAGTGGGGTGCAGATTTTAAAGTGGCTATGATGTTTTATAGATCGTACATTCGATCCCTACTGGACTACGGTTGTGTGGTTTATGGAAGCTGCTCCAAAACAAATATGAAAAAAATTGAACGAGTTCAACTCAAAGCTCTCAGGGTATCTATTGGAGCCATGAAATCAACACCAACAGAAATAATCTTTGCAGAAACACAGGAACCTCCATTTCATCTAAGAGTTAAGCTCCTGGCGAATAGACAAGCTCTTAAACTGAGAAGCAGAGATCAAGATCAAATTCAAGAGATGCATTCCTTATGTGTAGACACGATCATAAATAAGTATTGGAAAATTAAACAGAATCCTCCGTTAGCAGACGCATATTATGATACTGCAAAATTTGAAAGATATATAACTGCTAACCCGATCTCAACAAAATTTCAATTTGCTTACGAAGTTACAACTCGTGCTCTGGACGTCAACATTCCATCTTACACCGATCAAGATACAGTGAATCAAAATATTTTTAGAAGCATACTGGATGAGTATTACCCAAACTACACACACATATACACAGACGGATCCAAAAGTCAGCATGGAGTGGGAGCAGCATTTTTCGTAGAGCAGCTTAACAATTCCAAAATGTACAGGCTATCGGAACAGGCTTCAATATGCACAGCAGAAATGATTGCTATAGAAAAAGCAATACATTGGGCTTTAGAAAATCAAAGAAAATACGTACTAATTATTAGTGACTCGCAAACAGCTTTGTCTGCATTAAAGAACAGTCATCATGCCAAAAACTGGAATCACATATTGGGTAGGATAAGACAAAGTTGTTGTAGTAATACGAATATGTGTATAAAATTCATCTGGGTGAAAGGACACAGTCAAATAAAAGGTAACGAGGCAGCTGACCAGTTGGCCAGAGAAGCAATATTACAACCAATAGAACAAGATCTTGACATCCCGTTTGCAGATTTTATGCAAAATAGCAAACTAAATCTGAAAAATATGTGGAAAACCGAATGGGATAAATACACAAAAAAGTCTAATAACAGATACAAATGGCTGTATCCGCAACTTCCAGAAAAGAACGACTTGGAAACGTTACACAATAACAGTGACAGAAAAGTAATAACCACCATTACAAAATTGAAAACAAACCACGGAAGATACAGATATCACTTAAACCGTATCGGTATAGAACCAACACCATACTGTAATTGCGATGGAACCTCAAGGTGTGATTTGGAGCATATTTTGTTTGCTTGTTGCTTGTATGAAAATCAACGAAACACATTATTCCAGTTATTGAAACAAAATGTTCCTGAAATACAATATCCCTTAAACTTAAGCTACCTTTTAAACTTGAAAACCAAGGAGGTGTATTTTTTGTTGTGGTCATTTTTTAATAAAATAAGCATTATTTTGTAAAGTTATAATATAATATAATATAGATATTTATAATTATGTAAACTTATGGAATGTATATAGTGGAAACAAGTATGTAAGTATGAATGAGGGTGTGAATGTAGTATAAGTAATAGTTAAGTAGCATTATTGGTATCTGACTATAGACTGTAGTGGCTTATATATGTGTATATATGTGTGTATATATATGTATATGTGTGTATATATGTGTGTGTATATATAGGTGAAATATGTTATTAGATCTAGATCTCCTATTGTTGAACCTTGTGTTTACCTATCTTTTCCGTGGCCCAAGTCAGTATGTCCATTAGCCATGACGGGTCCCTTGGCGATAAGTGTCCCAGTCAATTCCCACTTATAATTGAAAAAAAAAAAAAAAAATTAAATGAAATTTACAAAAAAAAAAAGAGAAAAAAAAAAGAAAAAAAAAAAAGAAAGAAATAAGAAAGAAAAAGGAAAAAAAATAAAAAAAAAATAAATAAAAAAAAAATGAATTAAAAAAAAAATGAAAAATGCCAAAAAATATATATATATATGGAAAGAATATATTATGTGATTATGTGTATGTGTATATAGGTGTATGTAGGTATAAGGGTTGTACTAATTTTAGTAACTATAAGATTATTATGCAAGTACATATATGTATATGGTAGGGATATATTTTATCTCCGACAATTTCCGGCTGCAAAAGTACAAAATAAAAGTCTGTGGCTGATGGACGAAGAGTTCAAGGCCATCTCAAAACTCAACTCAACTCAACTCAACTGAAATCGGTCTGACAGGTAATCATGCGGAGTGAGCATATACCACTAATAAATTCATTTCACAGCCAGTGATTGATTAAGCTGATACAGAAATGCCAAATCATAATTAATTTTAACCAAACCATGATGTACACTTTGTAAGACTCAACATATCTGATTATCGAGAATAAATTAGCTGAATTGTAATGAATTGGCATTTAAAAACATATTACTTTCAATTATGGCATTATTGCTCTAAGCCAATCATTTCTTGCGTTCTTAATATAATTTAATAATGTGTTTTGTGCTGAGAATTCTAAATGATGCAAGAAATAATTTGAAAATGCAATGTCATCGTTATAATTAACAGGCGTTTATTAAGACAAAAGAACCTCAATGATTGATGTAATGTTGACAGGCGTACGGAAGTTGAAGTAATTAATTTCTTTCCAAATATTAACTTATTTTTATTACTTAATTTAAAAGAACCATGACGCAATATGTACGTTATGGTTAAGGATTGTTTTTAACATATTTATAATGATAGCTATTAATCCCGTCATTGACCTGAAGATTGTCATACATCAAAAGAGTTTATAGGCAACGCTGAAACAAATTATATCAGAACAGCTTAAATTTTCGGGATACAAAATTATACTATGTAGCCTGTGTCAAGTATCATGTAAATAAAACGTGAGTTGACATACCAATAGCTT
Source organism: Tillus elongatus (assembly GCA_964006375.1). Lineage (NCBI taxonomy): Eukaryota > Metazoa > Arthropoda > Insecta > Coleoptera > Cleridae > Tillus > Tillus elongatus. Next base: position 176,976,531 of record OZ023265.1, read on the forward strand.
AGCTCAGTGGTAGAGTGCTAGATCTACGCAAAAGGTTGCATGATCGAGTCCAGCTCGATGAATGTATGTTTTAGTGAATTTTTATTAAAAAAATTCACTAATAGAGAGGTATCGATGGTGAGACTTTGCAAACATTCTTTGAAATGAGCGCGAATTAGGACCCCTAGAACCCATATCCGGGGTCAGTTGGAATTTTTATATGTTTATATATATATATATATATATATATATATATATATATATATATATATATATATATATATATATATATATATATATATATATATATATATATATATGTATGTATGTATCCGTCTGATAACTCAAAAAATAATTAACTGATTTCGATGAAACTCGGCAAGTGCCTTTCTTTTATTAATGACTTCGATGAGTTCGCTGGCCAGGAAAATCGGACGGGGTTTTCCGGGAAAATTTTTTCCGAAAATTGCGATAAAATTTGGTCTACATATTGCTTTGGGAAATACCTAACTATGTGCCAAAATTCAGCTTTGTAGGGTTACAGAAAATTGAGCTCTTCAAATTTGAAACATTTATGTTTAAATCATAGTTCAAGTCTGTGGTTGCTGTTGGTTAGTTAATGCTTCTCTTATTGTCATTGACTCATGAAATTCATTTTTAAGTTTCAGAGAAACGTCAATAATACTGAATTCACTGATTGTTAATCATTGGAAGCATTTACGATTATATATAACCCTATTGTAATTTATTATCATTTATCACCTCTGTAGTATAATTATTTTTTTCCTTACAACTCGCAGCGTTTTTAGTCAATTGTTGTTATTAATAGTCAATAGTTTCTTTTCGAATACACACGGCTTCCATTGACTTCTGCTTCTGCCGCTGTTACAGTCTTTTTAGAGGTAGAGTTGTAACCACTCATACAGCCAGTGTTTTTTAACCACGTGGCTGGGGGACTGGCCGAATTCATTCCCAGTTGCTGTTGCTTTACTCATATTCTATTAATATGTTTGAAGATGTGGTGTCTACTTCATTCCAAGTCACTATTAACCGACTATTTATGAAATCAAATAAGTAAATGAAATCGATTGTCATAAAATATGTAGTGTATTAAGACTAAGGGAAAAAGAAATAAAACATATATAACTGTGCACATTTTGATTATATTTTAGGGTGCTTGAGAGAGGTATTGTCACAGCATAATATCTTATTAAAGTTCATATGTAAATAGGTTTAATTTATATATATATATATATATATATATATATATATATATATATATATATATATATATATATATATATATATATATATATATATATATATATATATATATGATAACTCAAAAAATAATTAACCGATTTCGATGAAACTTGGCAAGTGCCTTTCTTTTATTAATGGCTTGGATGAGTACGTTATCCAGAAAAATCAGACGGGGTTTTCCGGAAAGATTTTGAGTTTTCTTTCGAAAAATTTTTTTTCTCCGAAAGTAACAAAGCTGTTTTAATGAAATTTACTATATATGTTGCCTCAACCTTACTACGTACCAAAATTCAACTTTCTAAGTTTAGAGAAAATTGAGTTATTCAAATTTTAAATTTTCTTTCGAAAAAAATTTTTTTCTCCGAAAATTACAAAGTTATTTCAATGAAATTTTGTGGATATCTTGCCTTAGGAAACACCTTACTATGTATTAAAATTAAACTTTCTAAGTTTATAGAAAATTGAGTTATTTAAATTTGAAGCATTTAATAAAAATTCACTACCATAACGCACTTGCTGCGTCCCGAGTTTTTTATATTATATTCTGACATTTGGAGAAACAATAATGCATAGATTTCATACGTTTTGCAGAAGATCTCAGTTTTGTTTAAAACGCCTGAATAACTTTGTCACCTTTGAGTCTGAAATTACAACTTTCAGCAGACATTTTGTTATTGTGGATATTGAAAAAAACAGGTTTGATTAGATTGACTAAAACGAAATCATACTGGCGATTAATAAGGAAAAATTACTGCTACGTTTATAATTTGGCAGATACTTTACTTTTCTAAATACGAATAAAGTTTCCTTCTGGAAATCTTTTTTATAACTTTAATGAAATTTGTAATACCAGTTTCTTTTAAAGAAACTTACACTATCTACAGGTATAGCAAAATTTAACTCTTTAGCTTCATAGAAAATTGAGTTTTGGGCATTTTTCTCAATAGTAGATAGAACACAAATTTTTTTTTGATAATAAAGATATGTCGATGGTAACACTTCCGAAAGAATTCTTCAAATGTGCGCAAACTGGGATTTCTAAAATCGATCTTCAAGGTCTGTGTAAGTTTAAAGTAGTAACTTTACTATTATGCCATATAATAATAGTGTACAATTGTAAGGCTAGATGCCTTCTCACCACCATTAGAACCGTAGACCGGTTTCGCTCTAATTAGATATCATCAGTAAGGCATACTAATTGCAGCGAAAATACACCTATATTTGGGTAGAAATGGACCAGGGCTGACAATTGACTAAATTGTTAGTTGGTTATATACAGTCTCTAATATTTGACATTTTGTGTTATTTGGAGCTGCCGTGACAACATACTACCTGGTCCGGCACCGAGGTGGCGGCACGTGCTTCGTGTCTTATATCTCACTTAGGGTTAGAAGGTTGGCTACCATAGCCGTATTACTTTATAGGTGTATTTTCACTTATATTTTAATTGATGAAGATGGTATCAATCAGAAATATCTTGTTGCGAGATATTCTAGTTGGCGTAAAAACGATTATGATGTCATTGAACTGACAAAGCAAGTGACTTAGGCCACCTCTGTACATTCTGTCTCCAGGAAATTTAAGTTGAAATAACCACACACACTACTGGCAATTTAAAGATTTTCTATTTAATATATTTTTTTTAATTTCAACAACACACCACGGGGGATTACACCCTAAATACTATCGTACCGTGGGTGTTGACAAGGAGGAAAGAGGCAACTTGTTAATTCTGGACCTGAAGGTTTGGAGATTCGGAGGAGAAGGAAAAACATGTGCTGGCAAGGAATTCCACAACTTGGAAGTCCTCGGGACAAAATAGCGGGCATAACATAATGTTCTATGTCTGGTGACCTGGACAGTAAAAGGGTGCATTCGCTCTGATCCCCTGGTAGATCGGTTGGGGGCATCAGGTGGGGGAACTATGGAGGAAAGCTCTTCTGAGCAGTGCCCGTGCAGATATCTATAAAAGAGAGAGAGGTCACCAACGGCACGTCGGTGGGCAAGGGATAGCAGCCTTTGAGTAAGGGTAAGGTCACCGATGAGACGTATAGCTCTCTTTTGAATGGAGTCCAGGATAGCGAGTGTAGAAGCGGCAGCGGCACCCCAGATGTGGGAGCAGTATTCGAGGTTTGGCCTTATTTGTAAACTATATAAGGTATAGAGATTAGCTGGCGAAAAGTATTTGCGAGCCCGGAAGAGGAAACTTAATTTCTTAGCAGCCGCTTCTGCAATTGACGTGACATGTTGGTGCCAATTAAGATTTCGATCCACAGAAATTCCAATAAGAGAAAAGGACTCATTAGTTTGAATAACTTGGTTGTTCATTTTGATGGGTCTAGGGCTGGTGTATCTCTTATGAGAAAGAAAGCAAGACTTAGTTTTGGTGGGGTTAAATTGTACAAGATTTCTACTTCCCCAGTCTAATATTTTTTGGAGATCCACGGAGACAGAACCCTCCATGAGTCTGCGATCCTCATCTAATTGGGCTAAAGAGACAGGCTTAGAATATTGTATATTTGAATGGAGGGTGCTGTCGTCCGCGTAGCTGTGAACTGGGTTGTATGTGCTAGAGAGGAGGTCATTGATGTGGAGAAGAAACAAAGTAGGGGCTAAAGCTGAACCTTGAGGAACTCCTGCATTAATTGGATACAGTTTAGAGGAATGGCCATCCACAACAACAGATATGCTCCTGTTGGAGAGGAAATTTGCTGTCCACATACAGAGTTTTGGTGGTAGGCCATAGGCCGGAAGTTTATTAAGCAGCGCTGCGTGCCAGACCTGGTCGAATGCTTTGGATATGTCTAGAGCAACAATCTGGGATTCACCGTGTTGTTCCGTGGACTTGTTCCAAGAATGGGTGACAAAGGAAAGGAGGTCGGCAGTCGATCTCCGCTGACGGAATCCATACTGCCTGTCGTAGATTAGACTGTGTTTTTCAAGAAATTTTAGTAATTCGGTGTTTATATACTTTTCCATCACTTTAGAGACGACTGAAAGGAGAGAAATAGGCCTGTAGTTGCTAGGAAGCGCTTTGGATCCATTCTTGGGGACGGGTTGTACTCGAGGAGTTTTCCAGTTACTAGGGAATATACCTTTATTATAAGATATCTGAAACAGACGAGTCAGGACAGGAGCAGGCTCTGGTGCGCATTTTTTGAGAAAAATTGCAGAGCTTTGGTCATTTTGTTTATAAAATCCTCACAATCACAAAATGTTGAAAACATAAACTCGAGGGGTAAATCACTGGGGTATTTTAGTGTACAAGGTAAAGAACTTCAGAGGCATTTCGAGGTATTTCGGGGAATTTCAATGTATTTTAGGATATTTCGGGGAATTCCGAAATATTTCAGGGTATTTTGAGGTATTTTGGGGAATTGAAAGGTATTTCGGGGAATTTTGAGGTGTTTCGGGGCATTTTAAACGTATAACATTTCATAAAATATTCCACAATTTGGCAAAGTTGTACTAAAAGTCGCCGGGCAGCAATTATGCTGATGCAACGTGCAACGTGCCATGTTCACAAGTCTATGTTATTATTTACATTCTTTTGGTGATATTACAGGTAAATTATTATATGTTTTATGCCTGTGTATAAACTTATATAAGCTTCATTCTTTCATTTAGTTAGTTACAAACCTAAGACCTGCATTGCTGTATGAAATTACTCTCTCGAACTGGATCTACAGTTATCGAACAACTTCGATCTTTATATTAAAGGTAGGTTAGGTTTCTTCCATACCTGATATTTTACATACCAATTTAATGTTTTATCTATTTAATCACTGAGGTGATCGTATCAGTATAAGGACCATTAATGTGAAAAAGTCGGAGTTAAAAGAAAATAGGGATATATTTTTATTTAACAATTGAAAGTTGGCAGGATTGACCGACGTTTGATCTTGACTACAGCGTACGAGTTACCAATCACCATATTGTGCTGAGCAGTGACGGTAGCTGATTTTTCTTGTGATATCCATAGAATCACAAAACCCAAAAAAAAACTGCAATACGGCGAACGCAACAGGACTTTTTCAGGGATTTCTAACGGCTACTAAGCTCAAAGTACCTGTTTATTCACAAAACTTGGTAATCGCTAATGGACTAAATAGCAAAATGTTGTTAAAAGATATAACAAACTGATATAGCAATATGTAAAGAGTACGCCCGTACTGAACTACACAAAAATATTCCACAACTTGAATACAAAAACTTTTATGGTCCAATTTACTGTCACGAACCATGTCAGTTTCAAATGGTATTAGGTCATAAAAAATTATTTTTCTTTTGAAAGATTTTTTTCAAAATAAAAATAAAACTACAGACGAAAAAAACACAATGACTGAATGCACTTTGAACCAAGACTCTAACTTTTTATCATCTTCAAAATCATGTTAGGCACTCCAATGTAAAAAAAAAGATTGAGACAGATCTCTTCGTAGAGAATTAGCAATTAAGAAATGGGTGGAAACAAAAAGTGCTGACGCAAATTTAAGTAACATAAACCCAAATGGTATAAAAGTGTCTCCTTCCGAAGGACACACATGACGAAAATAAAATAACTTGCATCATCACTTGCTTCTGTAAAATAACCATCAAAATCCTTCAAGCTAAAAAATCAACAAATACACAACCTCGTTGGATTTATACTAACTACTGTACGCATTTGAAAAGAAAATATTTAAGATTATATTGCAGATTAAGTAATAGTACCAAAAATACACAAGATGGTCATGTGGAGAATTGGGAAAACTGTTTGTTAAAATTAGTTATACCAGTATTAGCAACTATTTCGTAAAACTCGATAAAGAAACAACTATTGACGAAAGTTCTAATAGATCAAGCAGTGTCACAGATGATTCCGTCAATCAAAATTATCCTGAAAGTAGTAACTTTAACGTGAGTTTTGATAACACGAAAAATCCGCAATCAAGGTCGGAATGTAGCAAGTTCAATGAAGGATCCCCGATAAATGTAATTCAATCCATAAAATTAAATATTTAGTTCCAGTAATTAGAACAGACTTATATTCGATTGAAGAACAACCTGTTAGAATATTGCCCAACACGGCATATATGACGAGTAGTAAAAATATCGAATTATCACCAGAATAAATATCTGAAAATCAAGATAACGCAATGTCTAAAACAATGTCTAACAATTTGACTACTCCAAAATGGGCCGATTGTAAATACAGCAATGAAGAACGAAGCAGAAGCAAACGAGAAAAGCTTTGCGAAAATCAAACATTATTAACAAATTTTTATCAAATCTTACCAGAAATCCGTTCTGTTATTGATGCTAATATTAACAACAATCCAAGTATTGTAGATATGTCAAACGACACTGTAAGTAAGTTAAATGTGCATAATAATAAATCAAGTGATAATTTGTCTACTCGCTCATCTATAACACGTAATACATCTTTGGAAAATTTGATTAAAATTGCCCGTATTAATGAAAATCGGCCTTGCCAAATATATATTTATCATGAGGACTTTAAAAATTTTTCTTAATATCTTTTTATTAAGGAGGGAAGCTTTTATGCGAAACATTGCATGCAAATTTAACGAGTGTGTGTGTGTTTTGTTTCTTTAACGTCGGCCTATTTCCGCAACTATGGCCAATCACCGACGCCAGGGAGCAGTTTCACCTCACTAGCCTGGAAATTTTTCCGAACCCCAGCCTTTCTGTAAGGAGAGTAGGGATCTTTAACGTTCCCAACATCGCATGGACACGGGACCGACGGCTTTACGCCGCCTCCGAAGGGCGGAACGTGCAGACATTCAACTTGCTCAAATACAATGCCAGAACCTCGGTTGATGTTAATGTTACAGTTTGTACTGAAAAAGTGAAAGGAGTACCCTGGGATCAAATCCAGTACCCTTCGGTTCAGAGGCACACGTTCTTACCTCTGAACCACCGAGGAAATTTATATATTTTACCTTCGTTGTTAACGTTGTACAGATTTATAAACAAGTTACAGGATAGACCTAAAGAAAGGCAGTTTAATTTTAAATGGTTGAAAAGTATATATCAATAACACACATTGCACTACTTCCGACTATTTCAGTAAATTATTATATTTCGGTTAGAGTAAGCATTCGCAGACATGTATGTATACGTATTTATTTGCGTTGGAAACAGTTGTGACGTCACAAAATAAGTAGAGTTTGCTGGGAATTTCAAGAGCGCTTTGAATTTGCATGGAATTTAGAGGAATTTTTGAGGATTTGCAGGGAATTTTGGGGAATTTTTGGGGAATTTAAGACAACTAAAGGGAATTTCCAGGGTATTTCTAAAGTTTAGAGGTATTTATAGAGTATTTCGGGGAATTTCAAACGATTTTAGGTAATATCGGGGCGATGTTTCTGAAAGGGGAATTTTAGTGTACAATTTATTTTAGTGATTTCCCCTCGCATAAACTAATATTGTTTTCAGTTGCTTTGTTTCACAGCAGCTAAGCTTAAATGGGTTCTCTGTGCTTAGTTCCTTTAATTTCTTGCTTATTTTTGATTGGTAGCCATCACGAATGTAGATGCTCCACCATGTATACCTACATCTCACTACTTGCAAAGCAGGCAAACGTATAGTAGCTTTTTATATAGGCAATCTTATCATTGTTAACCAGTGTTCAGTCGAGCATATTGTCACGGGTTTTCTTGATAAAAATAATGAAAGCTTGCCCAGCTTCTGGCCCATCACAATTTAGGAAAAGGGAGGTTTCGGAAAAATAAAGAAGGGAGGAAAAGGAAATTAAACAAACCACAGGGAAGAGTAAAAGAGAAGGAATAGAGAATGGTTTCACGTTACACCCGGGAATTGGAAACTTCAGCGTCGGCAGTTGGTATCAGGCTCCGCAGGTAGGTCACGACTATTTGCCTATTTCTAGTGACAGGTGCAACGTGTAACAGAAACAGATGTAGAAGAACTTTTTTTGGGGTTAGTAATTTACAAATTAGTCGACACAAAGTATTTTAGGTAATTATCCGATAGCTAAATAAATACAACGATATCAACGGTAAGTGAAATTTTAATCGCTGGAATCACAACACTATAAGGGAGGAATGGTTACATTAATTAACTGTTGTCTTTTTCGGCTGACACTCAGCGATGGTAAAAAGTGTAGATATAATTGTTAATTTTACTTAATCTAACAAAGATGCAGAGATCCCCCTTACAGTCGACTGTGCGAGTTTACACACAAATACAAGGTTCAAATATTAACTTAAAGGTATGTATAGAGTAATAATCAACTGATTGTACGTGAAATCCAACAACAGTTATACAAAATAAACAAACAGAACTTCGTGGACTTATCTGGATCTACGTCCATGTCCTTCAACGTCTTTGGGCCCGCAGGTGTGAGTGCTGACCTAGTAAAGGCAGAAAACCACCAGACTTCAGCCCCCCGACAAGAAACCCCAAATAGATGAGGTTTCTTGTTCCACAAAAAAAAACAATCTCCACTGAATAATTATAGTAATTAATTGTAAAGTGCCAAAATCCAGCTTCTAGCTGCAGTCAACTTTACTGTTTAGTTACAGGATTATTAATAAATATATCATTTCATATGAATATTAATCATTTTTCAAAAAACAAAGAGAAACTTTTGATAAGAAGTGATACGAGAGATGTTAATATTTCCTTTTAAGTGAATTTTATTAAATTTCAGAATTATCTCTGGTAGAAAGAGAGAGAATGAAAAAGATGACACTATAAACTGAAGAAGGAGATAGACAAACATGGATAGTCAAAAGAGAGAAGGAGACACTACACACATAAGGACAATTGCTTTTATTCAAAATGTAAACAAAACCTCGAACTTATTTGTTTACTGTTTTTGACTTAGGTTAATTTTTACAAGTAAAATTAGATGAAGAGGTTGTTTATTTGTATTAAACCTTAAACTACAACAGAATTGAAAGCGTAACTGGCGCCTTTCCAAGGTTTTACAAGTGTGCATTACAAACAAACTGTTTATAAAGCAAAACATGCAAACTGTTAGCTACAGAGTGTTCACAAGTGAGTATTATGTCCATATATTTACTATGTTCTTCCACCCCGGAAGTTAACAAGCTGTCGGAAATATTAAGAGAGGTTTAGAACCGTCTCAATATGACACCAGCTTCTTTATCTTCAAAGAAAATACTTCAACTTCGACAGCTCCTACTCATAAACTATGTAAATTTTGCTAAAATAATTCTATACTGTTTTTCTGAAATTCAGATTTTTTTATTGATGTTCAATTCTCCTTTATATCTTTTGAAAAATCACGCTTTTCTAAGTATTCACACTTTTTCTTTCCCAGCGAAACCAAACCCCCTAAACACTATTTGGCCAAAATTTACTCTTATATGGCATGTCTGTATACTGAAAGAGGGACAACTATATGGAAACATTTATCTTGTCTCTTATATCTTGAATATACCTATTCTGAAAGGAATTTAGTAGTATTTTCAAGATGTGGAATTATATGAGAATAAATCATCTAGTATTCGAAAAAAATATACATGATTAATAACTAAGTAAATGCCTTAAGTAAATAATCACTTGGCAAGTGTTTTTAAATATGATTAAGAGACTTAACTCTCCAATTACTAGTTAAGGAATTTCATGATTTTTCAACGATATTTACCGCCATTCATCAGAATTTTTTTTAGAGAAAAACCGTTCTTTCGCTTAAATTTATCCGCATAACTGTAAAAGCAACAACAGCAATTCACAAGGAGAGTGCCGTACAGAGCTCATCAATCAGAGAAACCTGGGTGAGCAGTTTTAGCTTTTTACCTTATAAGCTGAGGCGCTTCGAAGTCCGGCTTTAGCTGGAGATCTTGCTCTACCTGCGTCCATTTCACGCAACATATTAATTAAAAGTTTGTTAAACGCGCAGTCATGCTAATAATTTATATATTTTGTGGTGTTTTGTTTGCAGCCAGGTCATACACCCGATTCTCCGTATCTCGACGATCATAACAACGCCCTGCTCTGTGCTCAACGCATGGCAACATAGGTGCGTGTGAAACAAGGATAAGAGGTAAAGAAGCATTTTTCGAAATTTAATGCTGAAATAATTAAAAGTCATTGCTTAAGAAACTAACTGATTCTTAGGAGACAAAGTTTTGAAAAAAAAAGTCGAAAAATTCGTTGCTCGTTGCTCTAACCAATAAGATACAAATGCCTATTATAAGTACACTTGGAGAGCCCCAATCATTACAACACATTAAAAAAACCTGATGAGTGTTTCGCTAACCAAGCTAGAGTCATCAGAGGATGAAAAATTCTAAATATTTGACGACTACAACTCTCTAGGTCTCTAGGTATTTGGCTTAGACAACTGGGCATGGTTCAAACAGAACAAAACTTTCACTGCATGCTTGCCGGAAATTCCCTTTACTCGAATTCGGTTATCATCATTCCACGCTCTCTCCTTGGCAGCATCTCTCGTAAAGCGGTCAATCAATAAACTGCACATAGGCGGTGGTGCTGGATTCACACAACTTTTCTTATTATTATATTTAGTAATATACAGTGTGAAAAAAGAACCTCGGTGGTTCAGGGGTAAGAACGTGTGCCTCTGAACCGAAGGGTACTGGGTTCGATCCCAGGGTATTCCTTTCACTTTTTTAGTACAAACTGTAATATTAACATCAACCGAGGTTCTGGCATTGTATTTGAGCAAGTTGAATGTCTGCACGTTCCGCCCTTCGGAGGGGGCGTAAATCCGTCAGTCCCGTGTCTATGCGATATTGGGCACGTTAAAGATCCCTACCCTCCTTACAGAAAGGCAGGGGTTCGGCAAAATTTCCAGGATAGTGAGGTGAAACTCCTCCCTGGCGTCGGTGATTGGCCATAGTCGCGGAAATAGGCCGACGTTAAAGAAACAAAAAACACACACATACAGTGTGAAACACACTTATGGAACAAAGTTCATTATTCAGAAAAAAATAGTTTTTGTGGAAAACGCTGAGACACGTGAAGTTTATTTGTCGAACATTATCTTATAATCATAGTTACAAAATTAAACTCCCACCTTTTACCCCCACCACTTTCATCACTATTCGATGGATCACATTTTTCTGAACGCGGAGATACCCCATATGTATGGTCTAATATTACAGTTTCCAATACAGTGTGGAAATTTAATACCGGAATATTAAAACTAAACAGTTTACCCTGAAATTCAAATTTCGAAAATAAACTCAATAGGAAGTCCCTTTCTTGTAATAAATGTTCAAAATGTTCTCCATTCACTTGCACACAATGGAATAATCTGCTCTGGAATTCTTCCCTAACTATGTTCAACACGTCAGGCGTTACGTTCCTAATTTCTGTTGTTATTTTCAAATCATCTAAATCAGCAGGTTGCGTTTTATACACTCTATTTTTGGTAGCGCCACAAAAAGAAATCAAGAGTTGTAAGATCTGGTGATCTCGTAGGCCATTCTACGAAACCTCTTCGTCCAAACCATCTTTGTGGAAAAACTTCGTGTAAATACTCCCGTACTTAAAGAGCAAATTGGGGTGGCGCACTGTCTTATTGAAACCATATACTTTCATGGGGAATATTAGGTTCCATTACATTTGGATACAATTCTGCTAACATTGGGACAACCTGTTTTCTTAGCATTTCTAAATATCTCGCACCGTTTAGATTTTCTATAAAAACAGGTCCAACTTCTGAGGACGCTGAGTGTGTGTTAGTCGCATCCAGTGGGGATTTTTGGCACCCCAGTATCTGCATTTTTGCATGTTTACAGCGCCATTTAAAAGACATGTTGCTTTATTTGAAAACAGAACGTAGTCAGAAGAAATAAGATTTTTATGTAACATGTCCAGCAGTTGTTCACAAAATTGCAGTCTTCTATCAGAATCACCGTCAATCAACTCTTGAACGTGTTGTAGTTTATAGCGATGCATTTTTTCGTTTTTGAGACACCTTAAAACTGTTGATTGACTAACATCATTTTCACGCGCAACTTAACGCGTATAAGTTGTTGGTTCTTCTTGAAAAGCCAATAAAATATTGAGTTTTACATCTTCTTCCACAAACTTGGGCCTCCTAGGCAGTGGTTTAACGTGTCCATAATCACGAAACTGTGAATATATCTTAGACACAGTTCCCTGGGTTAATCTGTATGTTTTTCATTAAATAGGTTAACAACTTGTGCCTGTGTTCTACACATATCACCATACCCAATCATCATTGATATTTCTGTTTGCAGGGTTTCAGTTAAGTATCGCATTATTAGACCAAAAATTAATTGAAATTATCGGAACAAAATCACGACTAATTTATTACGAGACCGTGCATTCAACACAATACACCACAAAATAAAACAGAACTGTTAAATTTCACCTTTCACACTGCAAAAATTGGTAGTTAATAAGAAACGATTAATGATACCAAGTACGTTTTAGATAAAAGACAAGATAGGAAATTTAAGATAAGAGCGAGTGAATAATTCCAGAGCAGATTATTTCGTTGTGTGCAAGTGAATGGAGAATATTTTGAATATCTATTATAAGAAAGGGACGTTTTTGTTAAGTTTATTTTCGAAATTTGAATTTCAGGATAAACTGTTGTTCTTTAGTCAACAAACCGCTCCTCTCAAAGTATAAGATTAGCCTACATTTTACAAGGGCCTCTAAGATTTTGGAAAATAGGGGTAGCAACGATATGGGCCTATAATTTGCACAATTTTCCATTATTATAGAGTGGAATTACCTTTGCCAGTTTTATAAGATCTGGAAATATTCCACTAAGAAAACACTTATTAATTAATGTTGTCAAAGGTTTAATTATTATATCTATAATTGGCTCAATTGTACTGAAAAGCCATATATGTCCAAAGTTGTTTTATTTTTTAACTTGTTTACAATTTCCAAGACTTCATCTTCGGTTGTTGGGTTTAAATAAAAGGAAAATGTAGGCTTATTAATGCATTCAAGCTTTTTCCGCATTTTGTCCAATGTTATTTTATATATTCTGATGTCTTGTCTAATGGTCTTTGATACCTGTTTATTTACTTATTTTAGTTCATCAACAGTAGTCAGCTGGTCACTTCTCATACCTCTTCCCTTCTCTATCAGCTGCCTGGTAGTTCCACTGATTTTGCATTGGAAATTTTATTATTTAGACCACTGATATTTACAGTCTCTTTACAATCATTTAGCTGATATTCTCCTACTCGCCTGGGATATTTGAGTTTTCGCAACTGGCATTTTACTTACATTTCTTTATTTATTTATTTAGCCGTAAAACACCACGCTGGCTAAACTTTTAGAACACAGTCACAAGATAAAAGTAAACCGATGTTGTTTTGCTTCTAGTAATATTTGTCAAAAAATGAAATAAATATTTACAATTTGGCAACGCCGAATGCTACCAGTGTTCTTATGTTAATAATGATAATATCCTGCAGTTGAAAATAATCTCAACGTAATATCAATAACCACAAATAGATGCGGTAAAGATCTAATCACATTCTGTACAAAAAGAACCATCAGCCACTTAACATTTTTATTTCCGCTAGATTTGATTTGAATACATTAAACGATTCAACACAACAAAGGCAATCATCTTAATTTACAAAACAAACACTTCTTGAGCCTTATACACACCATGCAGTCTAACTCTGTCTCTTATTCATTTAAGGCGATGTGTTAAATATTCATACAGATAAATTTGAAATTGTAATTTATGGTACGTTTTCATTCATGATATTCTCATTCATCTCAGACGATTAAATACTCATTTATTATAATTAATTATAATTGTTAGTTCGGCGCTTTGCTACTACTGACTTACTTTTCATGCAGATACCCACCGATACAACCGCAGTGGCAGCTGGTGACAAGGGGCACAGGGGCATGTGCCCAGCCCCAATTTCAATAGAAAAAATATATTTCTTTTCTTTTCATTTACTATAAATGACTGTTACAATGTTACAATCACATCAATTAATTATATACGACAAACGTTCCATATTATAATTGTTATTGACTCGCGCCAACCTACTCTATTCTACGATAGACTTTGACTTTGCATCCGGACACCGTGGTCGCATTACGCGTGCTTACGCCTTTGAGTATGAATATACCTTCAAAGACGTGGGCACAGAGTCATCAGCCCTCATTTATCATCGGGCTTGCAGACCAAGCACGACGAGGATGTCGTAAAACTCGATTGTAAAATCGGCTCAAGGGGTCACAAATCTTCAGTGACCGTTTTAAGTGTTGTTGATTGTCTTCACTGAGAGGTGTGTTTTTACTGTTTTTGATTGTGAAATGTTTCAAAATGAATTCGGCTGACTTTTATTGACTAATAAAGACATAGCGTACGAGATCCGAACGGAAATCAAACTATTAGGAAGGCCGATACCCGACTTGATTATTTCCAAAACAAACGTAGGTAAATCGCGGAGTACGTAGGCAAATCGCGAAGTTTTTCACGAAAATTTAACTGTCTACGATAGATTTAAGCGGTTATGTGGGTGTCCTAAAAGAAACAAACTGTTTTGTTTTATTTGTTTAATGATGGGTGGCAACCGAAGTGAAAGGTGTTAGTGCTTTCTTAAATTTTCTAAAGTAAAATAACCTCAACGATGCATTTTCCTAAATTTATAAACTATGTAATATTGTAGCAACGAACCCAATGAATAATTCAGAAAGCGAATGGTGCTTTTTCACTTTAAAACTCGTTAAGACATTTTTAAGAAATACCATGAGCCACGATAGACTTACAGCATTGTCCATGTTGTCCATCGAGAAAAAAATGGTGAGAGAAATACGGGACTTTAATGAAAAAATGATTAACATTTTTGTGAACAATAAGGAGAGGCGAGCTGATTTCCTCTACAAGTAACGGTAACATACCTATATCAATTTTTTTCACATGTTGCCACTCATTATTTTAATTTATTTATGCGATATTCGAGATTAAATATTATTTCAAAAAGTACTGCCAACGCATCAGAAAAAGGGTCTACCTGAAATGGATTTTTCTAAAACATTTTAGTAAAATAAAGGACAATGATGGTTGAAGCTGAAATTTAAGGCTTTGTAAAACACACCTATTACGATTTCTTCTACACAATCTGTATTTGTTTCAGATTATTTGTCTGTAAATTGCAAATTTTGACGTTCCAAATCGCAACGTTTTAAAAAGAAAAATTATAACATTTTCAAAAAATTTTCTCTGCTACTTCTTGACCTTTTTGCGTCAAAAAACTTAACCGTTGTATGTAATTTTCAACTGGTTTTGTTAAACACACAAAATATTTTGGTTTTGTGCTTTCCTTTGATCACCAGTGACACCCAATTTTTTTTTAATGCCTATAACTTTTTGCCATTTCAACGTAGAGATCGGAATTTCGGCATGTAGGGTAAGTTTGATAGCAGAAACACACATAATTTTGCGTTTTACGAAAAAGTCGCTAAAAAGTAAAAAAAAATATATTTGGTGCCAGATCATTTCTATGAAAATTCACGACCATAACGCACTGGGTGCGTCCAGACTTTTTAATTAGTAATAAGGTTCAAAGGTAATATATTGCTTCGATAGTCCTGTTAAATAATAACTATATAAATTGCCTTCACTTTCGATTTGTATATTAAGTCACAATACCAACGTGACTGGCTCATTCGAACAAGCAGTTTGCTGCGTTTGTTAAATGGGATAATTAGTATTACTATCAACAGAACAACAATAGAATTCCTCACTAGCTCTTGTACAAACAACTAAGATTGTATCATACCATTTGCAAAAAAAAATCCCTCAAGTAGGAGATATTAATAAATATTTGTATACAGGTGTCCCAACTACAATGTTTACCCCCTAAAAAGTCCGATTTCGTCTAAGTGTGGGAACAATTATGAAACCAAATTTGTTCTTGGTTTCAAAGTTATTTCTGCATCCCTGTAACGCCCAGAGCTACTCTTTCAATAAATTTAAATAGCAACCTGTATTACACCGATAACTCAAAAAATAATAGGCCGGTTTTGATCAAATTTTATAAATACCGTCCTTTTGCAAGTGGCTTGGAGAAGTAAGTTAACCAGGAAAACCGGCCCAGGTTTTCCTGGAAAATTTTGTGTTTTATTTCGGAAAATGTACGTCTATAGAAATAACAAAGTTAGAACAACCAAATTTGGCAGGCGTGTTTGTATTATAAGGAGAGAACCATGTGCCAAAATTTAGATCTGTAGGTTTTAGGACAAAAAATTATGTATATTTAAAATTAGGTTCTCCTCAAAACGTCAAGGTCGCTATTTGAAACGTCAAAATTCGCAACATTAAGACAAGGAATCTGAAACAAATGCGGACTATGTGAAGAAAATATCGTAAGAAGAGTGTTCTGCAAACCCCTAACTTTCAACTTCAACCGGCATTGTCCTTCATTTTGCTGAAATATTTCCAGAAATTTCATTTCAGATCGACCCTTTCTCTGATGCTTTGGCGGTAGTTTTAGTTGACGGTTTAACGGTCTATAATTTTTAGCTAATTTTCATAGAAAAAATTTGTTAATTAGGAGACCGCGACTTTTGCATTTTAGAAATATTTCTTCAAATAAGCGTAAACTAGTCCCCCGTAGAATCCATACCCTGGTTTAGTTTCAGTTTTCATCTGTTTACACATATTCCGGGTGACGCATTTTTCGGTAAAGCTCAATACAATTGTTATTATACAAGATAAGAGAAAAAATTGTATACGTTGAGTATAGAGTGTCTTGAGCTGCATCTTATAAAATTATTTTGACAATCACAGGCTGGCCCATAAGTCGTGTGATACCTACAATTTTTTTTTCCAACTGCCCTTATATTATTGCATTTTTGCATTTTTTTTTCACAATATGTTGTATTAAAACAAATATAAACGTAGTAATTGGGCTCTGGTAGGAAATCTTCATTAAATGCTTCAAATTTCAACAACTATATTTACTATTAACCCAAGGTTGGTTGGCTAGGAAACCAGTTTTCTCGAAAACATTTTAAGTTTATTTTTGGAAAATTTTTGTACTTTTTTGTTCAACAACACACCACGAGGGCTTACAGCCTAAATACTATCGTACCGTGGGTGTCGACAAGGAGGAAAGAGGCAACTTGTTAATTCTGGACTTGAAGGTTTGGAGGTTCGGGGGAAAAGGAAAAGTCCTCGGGACAAAAGAGCGGGCATAACAAGATGTTCTATGTCTGGTTACCTGGACAGTGAAAGGGTGCATTCGCTCTGTTCCGCTGGTAGATCTGTTGGGGGCAGCAGGTGTAGGAACTATGGAAGAAAGCTCCTCTGAGCAGTGCATGTGCAGATATCTATAAAAGAGAGAGAGGTCACCAACGGCCCGTCGGTGGGCAAGGGATGGCAGCCTTTGGGTTAGGGTAGGGTCACCGATGAGACGTATAGCTCCCTTCTGAATGGAGTCCAGGATAGCGAGTGTAGAAGCGGCAGCAGCACCCCAGATGTGGGAGCAGTATTCGAGGTTTGATCTTATTTGTGAAGTATATAAAGTATAGAGATTAGCTGGTGAAAAGTATTTGCGAGCCCGGAGGAAGGAAACCTAATTTCTTAGCAGCCGCTTCTGCAATTGATGTGACACTTTGGTGCCAATTGAGATTTCGATCCACAGAGATGCCAACAAGTGAAAAGGACTCATTACTTTGAATAACTTGGTTGTTTATTGTGATGGGTCTAGGGCTGGTGTATCTCTTATGAAAAAGAAAGCAAGACTGTGATTTGGTGGGATTGAATTGTACAAGATTTCTACTTCCCCAGTCTAATATTTTGTGGAGATCCACAGAGATAGAACCCTCATCTAATTTAGCTAAAGATACAGGCTTAGAATATTGTATATTTGAGTGGAGGGTGCTGTCGTCCGAGTAACTGTGAACTGGGTTGGATGTGCTAGAGAGGAGGTCATTGAGGTGAAGAAGAAACAAAGTAGGGGCTAAAGCTGAACCTTGAGGAACTCCTGCATTAATTGGATACAGTTTAGAGGAATGGCCATCCACGACAACAGAAATGCTCCGGTTGGAGAGAAAATTTGCCGTCCACGTACAGAGTTTTGGTGGTAAGCCATAGGCCGGTAGTTTATTAAGCAGCGCTGCGTGCCAGATCTTGTCGAGTGCTTTGGATATGTCTAGAGCGACAATCTGGGATTCGCCGTGTAGTTCCATAGACTTGCTCTAAGAGTGGGTGACAAAGGAAAGGAGGTCGGCAGTTTGTCTGCGCTGACGGAATCCTTACTGCCTGTCGTGGATTAGACTGTTTTTCAAGAAATTTTAGTAATTCGGTGTTTTAATACTTTTTTCATCACTTTAGAGATGACTGAAAGGAGAGAAATAGGCCTGTAGTTGCTAGGAAGCGCTTTCGATCCTTTCTTGGGGACTGGTTGTACTCGAGCAGTTTTTCAGTTACTGGAAATATGCCTCTATTCTAAGATGTCTGAAACACACGAGTCAGGACAGGAGCAACTTCTGGTGCGCATTTTTTGAGATAGGATCTCGTTAAGGCCAGAGGCCTTTCTGGTATTAAGAGAAGAGAGCATTTTTCGTACCTTTTTGGTTTTGAAAATGATATCCGTCATTTTATGCGCGACATTGGGGACTGTTGGTGGTTGAACATTTGGAGGTGGCGGTAGAAACAATTTCATCCCCTGAGACAAGAGGTGGGAACGTGCTTTTGCAGAAATTATTCCCAATACATTTAGCACGAGTCCAGAATGGTTTGCTGCCACTGGAGCTTAAGAGGACTTTGTTTTTTATGTGGTTATTAAACGAGTTTTTTGCCTCAGAAATAATGCGGACATAGCGGTTTCTTGCGTCGTTAAATGCTTGACGGTTTTCTTGACTGGGATTGTGTAGAAGCTTTTTGTGAGCTTTGACCTTTTCAAGTCTGGCCTTGTCACAGGATTTAGAGAACCAGGGCTTTTGAGTGGCTGCAGAGGTTTTCTGTGTACGTGAAATGAATAATTCCATGCCAGCTTGGATAATTTCGGTGACGTTTTGTGAGATATCAGAGGGGTCAGGATGAGAGAAGCAGACAGACGTCCATGTAAATGAGGAAAAGTAATCTCGCATTTCGTCCCAGTTCGCGGAGTTGTAGTGCCAAACAATACGTGGGTGTGATGACTGTGTGACCTCGGGTTGCATTGCGCAAGAAGCAGTGACCATGCCGTGGTCTGAGCGACCCAGGGGGCGGTGACTGATATCTTATAGCAGTCAGGATTTGTAGTAAGAAGGAGATCCAAGGGATTTGAGCTGTGTGTTGGGATGCGAGGAAAGTAAGTAGGTTGCTGGACCATATTGGCTAAAGAATTGCTAACTGCAAAGGCCTCCGCTGCTCTTCCTTGTGGATCGGTTTTTGAAGATCCTAGCCATTCCTTATTATGGACATTGAAGTCACCAAGAATAGTGACCTCGGAGGAAGGATATTCAGAAGTCAGATGGTCGGTTTTTTCAGAAAGGTAGTCAAAGAGCTGGACAAAGTTGTTGTCAGAAGGTGACCGGTAAATGCAACAGATGAATTTAGTTGCAGCCCTGAGAGAGAATTTTATCCATAGTATGTCTTTTCTTCCAGCTTCTAAATTGGGTAGTCTGGTGCAGGGTAGATTGCTACGGACGCACGCGCACACGCCTCCATGGAATCTAAAAGAAGTAAGGAGCTCATACCTCGGGAAATTAAGGTGATTAGTGGCTGTTTTGGCACTGATTTGAGTTTCAGTGAGGAAGGGGAGTTGGGGCGTATTAGCCTGGAGGAAATGGTGGACGGAGTTCAGGCTAGAATTTAGGCCACATATATTCGAGAAGGATATTGTAAATCTCGATGCTGGCGCCCCCTGTACACCCCTCTCCCGGAGATCCGTATGGAGGGGTATTTTGCCTCCGGAATCTTTTGTACAAGGAGCAGCCATCATCATTTTTGTTTATAAGGGAAACCGACTCATACACCAAAACCGGAAACGTCCGTTGGGACTTCACCGGCCCTTTGATGTAAGGGGTAGTACCTCCTCGGGCGTGAAAAAACTCCTTTACTATTACGTAAAGGAAAATTCCACTACCACCTACCATCTTGCAAGTATACCACACCAGCCAACTATTGTAGAACTGACCAACTTTGGAACTTGCTGCATTTTCAAACAATAAGTTATTTTGATTAAATCTGGTATTAATCTACTATATCAGTTATACCGCTGACCAGATTGATGCCTGCTTGCATTAGAGATGCATATTTGGTATTAAAAATATTTTAATGAAAATTCACTTCCATAACACACTTGCTGCGTTCAGACTTTTTCCATAGTCTTGCTCGTGATTTTTGTTTATATTATATTTTTTCATACTTTATAGATATTTTAATGTTAGAACTGCCTCACTGTTTTTTTAAGTGGAAGGTTTTCACAAAACAAACTATCCAAAATTTTTACTGAATAAAATTAGTATATTGTACATGTACATGTACATTATACAAGGTCCACTTGGAAATCCTAATGAGACAAAGAGCTGCGATAACAAGACGGCATCGCCTAAGACTGTGATGCTGTAAGTGGTGATGATGTAATACTCATAGCTTTGTCCGAGGAACACACATACTTGTTTTTGTTTTCGAGTATTTTACGACAATCTACCTACACATATAATCAATTTACCCACGTTACATAAAACAATGTATACATTATAGAAATATCGAAGAACGTTGAATTCCCGTTGTGGCAGCATTAGTGTTATTTTCAAGGTGACATCATTTGGGCGTAGTACAGCCCGCGATAAAACACATACCGGACAAAACGACGTCCTGCTAACTATGCGAATGGGACAGTTAAACAACGATCACCAAAGTCCGAACTGGCCAATCCAATTGCCCGGCTTTTTTCTGTTGTACGTGCATGAAATACAATACTAAACATGAATTCTGCTGTATTAACTGAATTCTGAATTTGAAAGTCAATTAATTTTTTTCTTGGTGTGATAGGAGACAAACAGAATTCTAGTTTTGTAGGGTCCACAGCTTTTTGGAGTTTTTTGCGCCTAAAGCTTTACGTTGAATATCATTACTTTTATGGTTTCTACCTCGAATCGACAGCATATAAAATTAAGCAGTATATTACAGAAAAAGTTGGCAGTAATTGGGGCTTAATATACAATAAAATAATCCTAACGCAGTAAGTGCGTTACGGTAACAATCCAGTAAAACTTAAACTTCATAAAAGATTAACCATTCGGTATTTACTATAATTAGATCAGTATATGTTAGTAATAGATTTCAAAAAATATTTGATATATACTGAAAACGGCATACTCCGAGTGCAGAAAAGTAAAAATAAATAATGGCTAGACTGGTGCAACGAAAAAATAAATTCGCGTCTAAAAAGTCTGGACTTGGCAAGTGCGTTATGGCAGCGAATTTTTATAGAATTTATCTATGCATTTTTTTAGTAACTTTATTTCCAATAACAATGTTTTAAATACTTACATACAATTGGAAATATAAATAGGGGTAATGTTTCAAAAACGTATTATTTTTCTTTATGTTTATTAAATTTTGGTTTAAAGTAATTAATAAAAAAGTTCGGGACGCAGCAAGTGTGTTATGGTAGTGAATTTTTATTAAAGGTTTCAAACATGAATAACTCAATTTTCTTTAAACTAAAAAGTTTAATTTTGGTATGTAATAAGGTCTTTCCTAGGGCAAGATATCTACCAAATTTCATTAAAATAACTTTGTAATATTATGAGAAAAAATGTTTTTCGAGAGAAAATTCAAAATGTGAATAACTCAATTTTCTATCATCTTAGGAAGTCTAATTTAAGCACGTAGTAAGGTCTCTCCCAAGGCAGCATATTTAGTAAATTTTATAGAAACAGCTTTGTAATTTTCGAAGAAAACAATTTTTTTTGAAAGAAAACTCAAAATTTTCTCGGAAAACCCTGTTCGAATTTCCTGGATAACGAATTTATCCAAGCCATTAGTAAAATAAATGCACTTGCCGAGTTTCATCGAAATCGGTTCATTATTTTTTGAGTTATCGGATGGATACATGTAATATATATATATATATATATATATATATATATATATATATATATATATATATATATATATATATATATATATATATATATATATATATATATATATATATATATATATATATATATATATATATATATATATAAATTGAAACTGACTCCGGATATGGGTTCTAGGGGCCTAGTTCACGCTCATTTAAAAAAATTTTGCAAAGTCTGCCCATCGATACCTCTCTAATAGTGATTTTTTTTAAATAAAAATTCACTAAAAAGTGTTTAGAATATTTTGAAATTACCTTTAACGGAAATGTAATAAACATAAAGTAAATAATAACTTTTTAAAACAATATCCTTACTCATATTTCCTTGTCAAAAAAAAATAAAAAAAATACATACAGTAAGCTTGCATATGTCAGATTGAACCTTATCAGCTTTCATTGAAACTTAGCACCAAAATTTTGTAAATGATAATTTTTTAATTTTTCCAAGTTCAATTTTAAAACTTTCTTTATATGTTCTCCTATGTAAATTGTAATTTTTTCCTTCCATGTTCCGCCATAAAGCCATAATACAAAGTTTTTATCTGGGAACTGACGGCTATCTATCCCATATATATATATATATATATATATATATATATATATATATATATATATATATATATATATATATATATATATATATATATATATATATATATATATATATATATATATATATATATATATGAGTTCTATAGTTCACGCTCATCTGAGGAACTTTTTCAAAAGTATCATGGCCACGATCTCGTCATCTCAAACATTTTTTTCTGCCCAGATTCGCTAAGAAAATGGTTTCCACGAAAATTAAAAAAAATCTACAAAAGTGTTCTAAAAAAATTGTTTACAAAAATCTAATAAAAACTTTTGTCGCAAAAAATATAATTTTTGCAAAAATACGCTCAAAAAATTTTACGTAAAATTATTTTTGACGAAAATCTCCCAAAACGATTTTTTGGACGAGAATTAATTAAAGCATTATTTTTCACCAATGCCACTGAAAAAATTGTCCATAGGAATTTTGCTATATATTTTTTCACACGAACATTCGAAACCAATTTCTCTTTCGGCAAAATTAGAAAAAAATTGTTTCTTTCAAGAAAACTGGTTATACATTTTTGGTAAGTTTGTATAACAAGAACATTTTGTCTCGATACGTCTTGTTTTTCCTATGAACTTGTTTTACCAAGATATGGAAGAACAACCTGATTTGCTATTAAATTTGAATTAGGCCTTCAAATTCCCCATTTCTCCAATAGTAAATGTTTTTTACAAAAATTTGCTCAAAAATTAACTGCTATTTTATACTCCTATGGGATACCGTTAAACTTAAAAAAAAAAGACTAAAAACACTATAAAAATGATTTTTTTGTCTCGTATTTTTTATCTTTTTGTGCCAAGAAGTTCATTATCTGTAATATTTAATAAAGTTTGTTTGCCACACATAATATTTTGGACTACATATTTGAATTGTGCTTGTAGCAACGAGTAAAATAGTACCCCACACATGGGGTTTAAAACAGAAGTTGGTTTGCGCATGTGCCAGCCGTCACATTATAGTACTTACCGAGACAAGTAGAATGATACCCAATGCATGCTTTCTGAAACAAAAACTAACAGATTTGGTTGGCGCATGCGCTAACCGCCATTTTCATTATTCGATTATTAGCAAAATCAAAATGCTGCGTCCTTTAATCTTGATATTCCAATTTGAGTGTCATTTCAAATGTCAATTTTCTTTTATCTTCACTTCAGGTCATTCATCTTGACTGCCATCTTGGATTACGTCATCTCAGATTATAGTTTACGTCTTACGTCACAGGCTTTCCAGATGGCGGGTGGTGGATAATGTTACATGCATAGGGTGGCAGATGATGTTGGGAGGGGGGAACCTAACTGTCAAGTGTCAGGTGTCACAAATGTCAAATGTCACACACCAACCGCCAACTGTCAACTGTCAACTGTCAGCTGTTAAATGTCAAATGTCATACGCCATCTTGGATGACATCACCTGTCAGCTGTCAATTGTCAAATGTCAGATGTCAACTATCTCAACTAAGTTTTCTAATAAATAAACCCTAAACGTTCTATTACTCGAATTTTAACGAAAAAATTTCAATTTTCACCAAGTAACCCCCCATTCATCCCCTACCCCCTAAAGCAATTTTACCCAAAAACAATCTAAACCGTTTGTTTGTCAAGTGCTGACTGTATGCCAAATTTGAAGACGATACCTCAATTCGTTACAAAGTTATCGTGGCTAAAATCAGACAAACCGACAGACAAACAAAATTTACGATCTCAAATCATGTTTTCTATATGTTTTGATAGTTTTTACGACGTTTAGCGAAATTATTTTTTTCAATTTTTGTCGCCGATGCGATACTTCCACACGATGTGATGATGTGGAAGTAAAATCATAATCTAACGTGAAATCTGATTTCCAGTTAATGTTGCAAAGAGACGTTTTTCATAAAAACACAAAAATAAATAAGTAATGGCTAACCCAGTTCAAAGAAAAACAATATTATGCCCATCAATGTGTTAGTAAGTTGGCTTGAAACGTCAAGATACCATAGCATTTGAGCTACTAAATTTCTTTACCCACTTAGTTTAGAAAAAATTGTTAAAAATGCCCTTTTAAATTTCTTGTTTTACACTACGGTATTTAGTGCATTATACAATTTTGTTGCCACATTAAAAAGTGGCCGCTATAATAAGCTTGTTTTATCAAAAAATACAATAAGCTATTCTCTGCTCTGCTTATCTCTGGTAGTATAAGCTATCAGATTCATCAGGAGGGCAATCCTTTGCTCTTCTTCTTTATTTTCTGTTCTTCTTTTATTTGTTTAAGTAATTGTCTTGTAACGAGGATGGTATGTCTTAGCTACCGTAATCTCATAGAGAATATACCATTAATCAGGCTTCATTCTAATTATAAGAACAAGTGGACCTCCTACTTGAAACCGCAAATTAATTGGATACCTTTATAAAATTGTTCTTGTTTGTTTTACAAAAGGACCAAATATTCATATTATCTTAACTGTACAAACCGCATGCAATAGCCAAACAAATAAATAGTGCTTCGAGAGGATAATAATAATAATAATAATAATAATAATAATAATAATAATAATAATAATAATAATAATAATAATAATAATAATAATAATAATAATAATTATTATCCTTTAGAATTATTATTATTATTATTATTATTATTATTATTATTATTATTATTATTATTAGAAGATCATTAGAGAAAAAGGTTTCGCTGAGGATCTGGTTCAACTTTTCTGCTCATATTCGACAAACCGTGTACATTATGTAGAATATATGGGAATTAAATCCAAAAACTATATTTCTGTGTCAGGCGTACCACAAGGTGCGAACCTGGGTCCTCTACTATTTATTATTTTCATTAACGACCTCTGTGATCGTATATCTTCTGAATGTTTACTGTATGCTGAAAACTTAAAAAATTTTCGTCGGATATACTCACGGAGGGACTGTCTTGTGTTGCAGGATGATTTGGTTGCTCTTCAGGATTGGTGTCATGAAAATATGCTAGGTGTGATAGCAGGAGAGATTTGGGTGTTGTTTGTAACCGAAAAGTTTGTTTTGACCTTCGTATTCAGGCATCAGTATCAGAGACTATGAGGTCTCTAGGTTTTATTATCAGAGTCTGTAGGGATCTCAGTGGAACCGAGTGCATAAAAGTACTGTATAACACATTGGTGAGAGCTAGGCTTGAATACGCTAGTCAAGTTTGGTCCCCTTTATACCAATGCTATAAATATGTCATCGAAAAGGTTTAGAAAAGATATCTCAAGCAAATCTCTTACAGGTTAGATGTGTCTATCCACCGCTGGGCACACCGTATCAGCAGTTTCTTGACAGATTTAACGTGACTTCTCTGGATGCCAGAAGCGTTTGCTCTGTGGTTGGTTTTCTACAGAAATTTTTGTGGACTAGGATTGATTTGCCTGGGCTGCTGCAGATGAATTTGAGGGTGCCGACTGTGTGGACGAGGAACAGTAATTTTTTAGTTTGTCACGGCCAGAACGGACGTGATGCTTAAATCGCGGACATGATGCTGATGTATCAGATCTGCAAGTTTTCTAATCAGGTTTCATTGTCAGTGGTGCTGACATTATATGTGATAGCGCATCTGAGGTGTCGGCACATATCACATTTAGTGTGTAATATCCATCTGTTTTCCTCCATGTAGTTTAGTGTACTGATTCTCTTTTTAGTTTCTTCTGTAACTATTAGTTAAGTACCCTATTGTATGGATTTTTTTTCTGTTGGGTTGTAATTGAATTAAATACATAAATAAAAATAAATAAAAAAATATGAATCTATAACCACTCATAACTCCAAACTCAATTTGTAGCTAATTCGCATACTAAGACAAACAAAAATAGAAAAAGGCATAAAGCATAGTATAATTCTAAATGAGTATCGCTGTCATAGTGAGATTGTGTTAGCTAACGAACTGGTGCAAGCGATTGACGAAATTGATTTTATAAATTTGGCAAGTAACATCAGATATGAGTTCCAGTTCGCGCTCATTTGGAGAAAGGCAAAGTGATGACCGCATCTTATACTATGAAAAATTGCCTAGAAAACTCAACTGATTTTGAATCGAGCACGCACATATATATATATATATATATATATATATATATATATATATATATATATATATATATATATATATATATATATATATATATATATATATCTACAGTGTGTCCCAAATTGGTGATGCATGTATAGGGATCTCAGAAATTATAAGAGATAGGGAAACGGTTGAATGAGGAAAGTTGTAGACAATTTTATTGTCGATCCAGAGCTGCTTATTCGACGACCCTACCTTTTTGGTTTTTGGGATTTTTTGAAAATAAGAAAAATGCCGCATTTCTTCAAAATGCTATAACTCTTTGTTTATCAAGATTTTTGAATTCTGTAAAAACTTCTTCACAGAAAGTTTTAACGTAGAATTCAATTATCTAGTCAGATTTCATGTTTATTGTTAAATATTCGCTAGGCGATTGTCAACTTTTTTCCTATGGACGCCATATTGTATTTTAAGAGTTAAAAAAATACCATAATATCGCCTTTTCAATGATATATGACTTATTAATATATACATATGGCAACGTCGCAATCTGTAAAGTAAAAAACATACGGCGCCTAATATGATTTCTTTATTATGATCAAGAAAAATAGTAAGACATTTTAAACTCTGCAAGTAACATTATTTTCAATATTTTTATGCTACTTATAATGACTAGAATATTCCTGACAACTCAAGATATCCATGATTCGCAATTATTCCAGTTAATTAGCAACTTGTGTTAATTGTTGTGACATTTGTTTAACAACTATTAAATGTTTGACATTGTTTGAATTCTACTCAAGTTTTATTCAGTTGTTTTTTTTTTGCAAAATTTTAATTGAGTTTTCAAGTGTTTAAATCTAAGTATTTCAATTAAAAATTAAGTTTGTTTATCACTAAAATTTAGAAATAGCAGCCTGCAGAATTATTCTAATGTAGAAAAAAATTTACATGCTTGTATGTTACATATCATCTCACAGAATCGCTAATCTAGCGTTACGAAACTACGCTAACAGTTTTCCAGAAAGACGTCAGCTTAATGTTCGATATTTTGCTAAGCTGGTAAAAAAATTATTACATTTTGAAAGCTTTCAAAGTCCCCAAGGTTGGAATTACCTCCGTAATGAAAATCGCGATCATGCCATCTGTCAGTTTTTTTTTTTAAGAAAATCCTGCCACGTCAACAAGAACAGCCGAAACAGAATGGGATGTACCAAAATCACACATTCAAAGAACTTTGAAAAAAAAGTAAATACCATCCTTATAAACCAACTATTGTACAAGGATTTTGGGAAGGTCATTATGAACGTAGATTAAGGTTTTCTAACTGGTTTATTGATAAATGCCGTGAAAATCGAGACATTTCTAAGCAAGTAATTTGTACTGATGAAAGTCGTTTCACAAATTCAGGAGTCTTCAATATCAATTAATTTATTAAGAGTGTAACGAGGACCCAAATATATAGTCTTAATTTCTTCAATTGTAAGTTGCAGTTCTATCTTTTTATTTTCCAGGAAACCAGTTAATTGGGCCATTTTTTTACGCTAATACACTCAATAGCCGACACTTAATAGCCGGCGTTATTTTGATAGGTTGCAAACCCAAATAATCCCTGCAATCAGACAAGCGGTTCCAGAGATTCAATTTAAAAATGTTTGGTTTCAGTATGATGCCTGTTCTGCTTATAATTCTAGAGAGGTACAGACTCTACTGCGTAACACATTCGGGGAAAAAATAATTTCAAATAGCTGTTCAGTATTATGGCCAGCTAGTAGTCCAGCTCTTAGGCCTCTGGATTTTTACTTGTGTGGACATGTAAAAAATGAAATTTATGAATTTGATCCACCTGAAGAAGCAGACGTGTTAACCTCAAAGTGCAAGGGAGCTATTTGCTGGAATTAATAGACATACTTTAGAACGGGTTACCAATTCAGTATTAAAAAATGTCAGAAATGTATTGACAAAAATGTCGGATATTTTAAACTTTAAAAGTGATGCTTGTTATTTTTTGTTTGCTTTTCTAAAGACGCCAACTTTGTTATTTGTTTCTTAATAGTATGTGTTAATTTTTAATATGTGGCTGTGTTTAACGTTTATTTATCTATTTTATAATGTTATTCGATGTTCGATGTGTTGTTGCTTCCATTGTTTGTATTTATAATTAATATTCTGTCCAGTCTTCGTTAAATAGCTAGCGCTCAATATTTTAAAGTTCATGTTATTCCTTTTTTACTTTACAGATTGCGACGTTGCCATATGTATGTATTAATAAATCTTAAATCTCGTTTTTTTTTTCAAATTTCTAACCGTTCTTTTGTAATGTGTGATACATCATTGAAAAGCAAAAATATGGTCTTTTGTAGACTGTCAAAATCCAATATGGCGTCCATAAGAGAAAAAGTTGACAATCGCCTAGCGATTTATTAACAATAAACATGCAATCTGACTAGATAATTGAATTCTACGTTTACAGATGTTTTTACAGAATTGAAAATTTTTGATAAATAAAAAAGTTATAGCACTTTGAAGAAATGCGTCGTTTTTCTTATTTTAAAATAATCCCAAAAACCAAAAAGTTGGGGGAGTCGGATGAGCAGCTTTGGATTGGTAATAAAATTGCCTACAACTTTCCCCATTTAACCGTTTCTCTATCTCTTATAGTTTCTGAAATCCCTATACATGCATCACCAATTTGGGGCACCTATATATATATATATATATACAGTGTGGAACAGCCAAATGGAATAAATTCGATAACGGATAAATGAGGGCGTGTTGGGAAAAACGCTTGGACACGTCGATTTGTATTTTTAACTGCGCATCTTTTTCAAGAAAAAAAAATTATATAGGGTGCGTCATGTGACAGTGGCCAATACCAACTTTCTTATTTTAAACACAAGCCCCTGTATATTATAAATTTTTTGGATTCTTCAGAAAATTCTAGACATAATTCATGTACAATGTCCTATACCTATCTTCAACTGTTTCGGAAATATTAAGTATTTTCAGATTTATTACAAAAATTAACATTAAAAATAGAAAATTATTTTATTTCACAAATTCGCTACATTGCATTCAATACTTATTTCCCATTCAGCTCTTGATAATGAGAAAGTAAACAAAAACCATTCCTGCGTTTCTTTTTACTGATATGAAATGAAACAAAAACAAAAACAGTTCTCTTTCTGTTCGTATAAAACTCGTAGCCTTAGCAACTTGTTGTCTGCCTGCATGACAGTAGTGATTAGTGTCAGTGCTATTGTCGTTTGAATTTCGTTAACTGTACGTAATAATATCAGAAAAATGGTTCATTTAACAGAAATGCACAAAATAACCATTCTACAAATGATTGGTTATGGAGATAACACACGGACACAGATGGAAGTGTCTCGCTTATTTCACGAAAAATTTCCAAATTTGCCGCCTGTATCCCAAGGAACAATTAGCAAAATAGAAAAGCAGTTTCGCGAGCTTGGTCATGTGAGACAGATAAAAAAAGTAGCTGCCAATGCAGTAAGTGATGATACGAAATTGGATATTACGCTTGAGTTTCAAGAAAACCCACATACTTCTGGTCGACAAGCAGCCCAACTATTCAACGTTAGCCACACAGCAATTTTTCGAACATTAAAGGAAAGTAAAATGCATCCCTATAAAATGATACCAACTCAGGAGCTCATGGAGGACGATTTCGATAGGAGAACGTATTTTTGTGAACAAATGATGGCAATGTTAGATAACAATGTGATCCAATTAGAAGATGTTTTGTTTTCTGATGAGAGCACATTTACACTTCACGGTCATGTTAATCGTCAAAATTGCCGCTATTGGTCTAATGAGAATCCTCATTGGATGAGAGAGGAACATACGCAATAACCTGAAAAAGTTAATGTTTGGGCAGGAATTGTTGGAAATCATATCGTAGGTCCCTTTTTCATTGATGGAAACTTAAATGGGGATAAATATTTAGAACTGCTCCAAAATAATGTCGTGCCAACTTTGACAAACTTATATCCAGATCCAGCAAACCCACAAGTTCCTGCCAATAAAATATGGTTTCAGCAAGATGGAGCACCGCCCCATTACCAAATCAATGTCCGGCAGTACCTGAACCAAATTTTTCCAAATCGGTGGATAGGGAGGCGCGGATCGATAGAATGGCCAGCACGATCTCCTGATCTGTCGCTATTAGACTACTTTTTGTGGGGATATGTCAAAAGTATTGTATACAAAACTAAGCCCCTCAACTTAGATGACTTAAAAAGACGAATCACGCTTGCGATTAGATCAGTCACGCCTGAGATGTTGAGTAATGTTAGAAGACATTTCTATACCAGATTAGCATGTTGCCAAGTTGTTCGTGGCGAGCATTTTGAACATTTACTACATTGACATTAATTTTTTTTTGTTTTTTTAAATTATTAAGAAATAATCAGTATTTCTTATTAGAATTTGTGAAATAAAATAATTTTCTATTTTTAATGTTAATTTTTGTAATAAATCTGAAAATACTTAATATTTCCGAAACAGTTGAAGATAGGTATAGAACATTGTACATGAATTATGTCTAGAATTTTCTGAAGAATCCAAAAAATTTATAATATACAGGGGCTTGTGTTTAAAATAAGAAAGTTGGTATTGGCCACTGTCACATGACGCACCCTATATAATTTTTTTTTCTTGAAAAAGATGCGCAGTTAAAAATACAAATCGACGTGTCCAAGCGTTTTTCCCAACACGCCCTCATTTATCCGTTATCGAATTTATTCCATTTGGCTGTTCCACACTGTATATATATATATATATATATATATATATATATATATATATATATATATATATATATATATATATATATATATATAAATATGTTTATATATGGATCCTGCATATGGGTTCTAGGGGTCCTAGTTCGCGGTCACATGAAAAAAAAAAACAGAATTCAAAAGTCGGGATTTCCCCATTAGTGAATTTATTCTAAGAAAATTCACTAAAAATGAAATCTAACTGGCAAGAGCAGGCCTTTTAGATTTTTATTTTAGAGATGTTTTCAACCAAATACTTAATCCCGAATCAGCTACGTAGCTAGGGAGATACATATTTGCTAATTTTCTAGAAGCTACTGATGCGGCCAGTTTTCTTTCTTTATAGCTTCATGTGTACCAGGTCCTCATTCATTACGATCAACTGACGGCCAACATGTAGGAACAGTTCGCCGTTCATTCAGGAATGCTACCAGTTAATATTTATAGCCTATCTCACAAACATCTTACGCCATCAATATAAAATAAATTGACACACTGACCGCAAAAAAAATATTGAAATAATATTTATTAAAGCGGCTTTAAGACATTAGGGAATTGGTAACAAACCAAAAAATATATATGCTCCACTAATTAAGAAACTACTATTTTATCCCAGTGTCTACCCTATTTTAGAAAACTGAAATATTAATACTAATAATTGAAAATCAAACGAGGTGTAACAGTTCTTTGCAATGAAATAATCGATTTAAATTTCTTAAATTACTTTCCATAAGACGATAAAAAATTCAAGCGGGTGTGTAAAATTTTCCTCGCTTATTTATTCTAATTTTATTTTTTCGTGGGGTGATCATTGACGTCAAGCAATAGTTCACACTTATCGTCCTTCTTGAGACAGTACTGGCAAATAATGGCAATCCCAAACCACTCTCACTAAAGCAAAAACGTTTCCAGAATATGTTTATACACGGAACTTCTTAAGCCTTCAAAATACAGCGTATCTTTTTCGTTGACTACTGCTTTGTTTTGGGTCATATACATGTACTCCCATTTTATCCATAGTTACAGCACATTTTGAGCAGCGCCTAAGCACGGAGATTGAGCGTAGGCCTCTTATATGCCTAAAATTAGGCAATAAAAAGGATTTTAAGATCTACACCATATTAGCGAATTTTTCGTAAAACGAAAAATTCACTGATGAGAAGACCTGTGTGCAGCTCAAGCCAACATTGTCCTTCATTTTAGTTAAATATTTGCAGAAAATGAATTTCAAACAAACCCGTTTCCTGATACTTTGGTAGAAGTTTCAGAGTTATAATACATGGAGAAAAAACTTTGTATTCAATGTTAAGCTCATTGTGCCCACGGAGCAGTGTGATATTTGGCATAGTTAAAGTTCATGTAAGCAAAGAGATAAAATGTATGTAAAATATGTGTTACAAATAGATTAAACAATGCTTTGTCCTAATTAGGCAATATGATACACAGATTTACGAGAGTCTCGCGGCAGTAAAAACTTGGTGAGTTTTTTGCCATTTTAACGAAATAAAATACCTCCTGAGATTCTGTTTACACACAATCCTCCACACTGACCTTCCTGACCTGCCCTTACATCAATTTACCTAATGAAAAGCTAAAAGAAGGAAAAACCAACCCTGCCATACAACAGCAAGTCATTACTGTCGTGAGACGCTCGTCCAGGTTTGAGCTGACTGTTAATATAATATTTCAATGTAAAACACATATTACTCTATGGTTGAAGAGATGTAAATCGATGCGTCTATACGTTCATACTGAATGGATGCGTCTATGCGTTCATACTGAATATTAAACTTGACTTTTTCAGTTCCTAAAAAGTAACTACAAATTTAATGAAGTAATTGAACGTTACGTTCGAATTTTAGCGAATTTTTACTAAACATAATATTATACATTTGTGATTTTAATGAATTTTCTTTAAAAAAAATCTCAGCTAATGAGAAGATATAGACTTTTGAATTTGGAAAAAAATTCCTCAAATGAGCGCGAATTAGGCCCCTAGAACCCATATCCAGGGTCATATTCACTTTTTAAATGTTTTATTTATTTTATTAAATTTTGTTATATCTTCCTTTTGCAAGAGGCTTGGACAGGTTAGTTAGCCAAAATAATCGGTCCAGATTTGCACGGAACATTTTCTGTTTTCTTTCGGAAAAAATATATCTCCGGAAATAACAAGGTAAGGGCAACCAAATTCGGCAAGCGTGTTTGTATTATAAATAGTGACCCAAGTACAAAAATTTGGGTCTGTAAGTTAAAAGACAAAAAGTCTGAACGCAGCCAGTGCGTTATGGTAGCGAATTTTTTTTAAAATATTATTAATAGCAAATATATTTCTTTGATGAAAGAAGTCATCAAACTTGGTTGCCCATATAGTGGAAACAATGTACCATATTTCATCGAACAAGACGTTTTTCTTGTGGTTTATGCAACGAGGGTGGTTGTATGCACAAGAGAGGGGAAGGAAAATGCCTACTATGAAGCAGACCCCCCCCCACGGTTCGGCTTGCGGCAGGGGTTGGGGGTTGGGGGGTGGCTGGATCGTTGTGGGGATTTTCCTTCCCCCTCGCGTGTATACAACCACCCTCGCTGCATAAACCACAAGAAAAATGTCTTGTTCCTACCCGTCAAGGAAGTTACGGCATCTGGGGGGAAAGGGGAGCTGTGCGGGGTAGGCAGGGTTTAATAAGGAAGATATGGCTTCAAGATGTGAAAAAGATAGCTTTCAAGCCTGCTTTATTCGAATTTTCTGCTCATATTTCCTTTTCACCACCTACCCTGCCCAGCACCCCTAATTACTTCTGGTCCTGTAACTTTCTTGGGGCGTGTGAACAAGAATTTTTTCTTGGGGTTTGTTGATCCAGGGGGGCTAGCCAGGTTTCTGAAAACAGTTTTTTGAAAAGCGTTCGGGAGCTAAACTGCAAATTTACGGAAAATTCGCTACAAAAACGCATTTACTGCGTCCAGATTTGTTTCTTACAAACGCATCATATTTCGATAAAAAAAATCGAAAATGCATTAACGAATTTGTTCTACGAAAATAAGCTAAAAAAATATTATAGACCGTTAAACCATAAACTTCACTAAACCTACAGCGAAAGCATCAACTTAACTAAACCGATAGCCAAAGCATCAGAGAAAGGGTCTATTTGAAATGAATTTTCTGTACACATTTTAGTAAAACGAAGGGCAATGACGGTTGAATCTGAAACTTAAGTGTTTGCAGAACATTATTCTTGCAACATTTTCTTTTCACGTATTTGTTTCACGTTCTTTGCCTAAACATTGCCAATTTTGACGTTTAAAATTGCAAGTTTCACGTTTTGTGAAAAACTCCAACATTTGTTTCTTTAACTGCCCATAAATTCTTTGTCTTTAAAGCTAGAGACCTAAATTTTGCTACAGAGTTCACTCTTTATAATTCAAACAGGCACACCATTTGGTCGCCCTTACGTTGTTATTTCCGGAGATATGAATTTTTTAGAAACAAAACACAAAATTTTCCGGGAAAACCTGGTCCGATTTTCCTGGCTAACGAACTTATCCAAGTTACTTGCAAAAGGAAGGTACTCACCAAAAAATATGTATATATATATATATATATATATATATATATATATATATATATATATATATATATATATATATATATATATAAACACAGATCTCCTCATTAGCGAATTATTTTTTTAATTCGCTAAAAAGTTATAGGCATTTAAAAAAATTGGGGTTTTCCTCAAAACCTCAAAGTCGCGATTCGAAATGTCAAAATTTGCTACATTTAGGCAAAGAACCTGAAACAAATACGGACTATATAAAGAAAATGTCGCACGAAGAGTGTTCTGCTAGCCCTTAAGTTTAAGCTTCAACCGTCATTGTCCTTCATTTTACCAAGATATTTGTAGAAAATTTATTTCAAGTAGACCATTTTTATGATGCTTTGGCTGTAGGTTTAGTTAAGTTGATGCTTTGGCTGTAGGTTTAGTTAAGTCTATGGTCTATAATTTTTAGCTAAAAAACCGTATAAAAAATTCCTTATTGAGGAGACTGCGACTTTTGAATTTTAAAAAGATTTCTTCAAATAGCGCTAACTAGGCCCCGTAAAATCCATACTTTCAGTTTTTATCTGTTTATATAGTATGCTAGTGAAAGTCTACCTTAAATTACGAGTAGAATTCAAAATTATATTAAAAAGTGGCATATTATATTTAAAATAACGAAGTTGATTGACACTTCCGATAGAACCGGAAGTGTCACGTGAGCAAAAATATTTTAGTTTAATTGATCTTGGCCGAAAACCTAGGAATCGAAATTTTCCAAATTACAATCGGTTCGGTTATTGAGAAACTCCTAACAGAAACTCTTGGCGCGTCACCATGTATATAAACATAAAAATTGAAACTGACCCCGGATGTGGGTTCTAGGGGTCATAGTTTGCGCTCATTTGATATTTTTTTTCAAGATTCCAAAGTCGGGCTCTAAGAAAATTCACTAAAAGAACCTATTATGTAGTTATTAAAAACATTTTCATGAAAATTCACTACCATAACGTACTTGCTGCGTACAGATTTTTATCTTTCATTCCTAGGTTGGATACTTATTTGATTGAACTGTATTATGTTGTGACGTTTTGTTATGGTAAGCTAAAACACTGTATTATACAATCGCACATTTTATTTATCTGTCAAAAAGAGAAGCTTCAAAATTTAAGTGAAAAGAAAATTTAAAATTATACTGTGTTTTCGTTAACAAAATAGTATGGAAATTGCTTAACAAGAAAGGAGATACAGTTTAACAAAATTCTGGACGCAGCAAGTGCGTTATGGTAGTGAATTTTCATAAAAATGTTTTTAATAACAAATATGTGTGTTTTTTTTAAGAAAGCAGGCATCAAATTTGGTTACCAGTATAATCTATATATTAGAAACAATGTGCCATGTTTCATCAAAATAACTTTATTGTGTGAAAATGTACAAAATTTTCCAAAAGTAAACTTAAAAGTGTTCCCGAAAAAACACGTTTCTTGGTCAACCTTATAGGTTAATAGCAAATTGAGCTGTTCAAATATGAAACATTTGATCAAAATTCGCTACCATAACGCACTTGCTGCGTCTAGAATTTCTTTTCTTACCAACATGCATTATATTTCGATGGAAAATGCAATAACATAAGGCGTGTTTGATTAAAAAAAAAATGGAAATTTGTATCACCAACGACTTATGGGCCACCCTGTGATTGTAGAAATATTATTTTAAGATGTAGCTCAAGACACCCTATAATTAATATATACAATTTTTTTTCATATCTTATATAATAACGGATATATTGAGCTTTATTGATTTTTTACGAAAATTCGACAAAAATTATATACCATTAAACGATAAACTCTATAGCTAAGGCTACTGCCAAGCATCAGTGAAAGGGTCTATTTGAAATGAATTTTCTGCAAATATTTTAGTAAAATGAAGGACAATGACGGTTGAAATTAAGACTTTAGGGTTTGTAAAACATTCTTCTTGAGACATTTTATTTCTATAGCCCGTATTACATTCAAGTTATTTGCCTAAATGTTGCCAATTTTGACATTTTAAATCGCCACTTTGACGTTTTGAGGAAAACCCCAATTTATTTTTCTTAAAATGCCTATAACTTTTTTGTCTTTTGACTTACATAGCTAAATTTTGGATAAATAAGGATATAAACCAGCGTACCAAATTTGGTTGCCCTTACTTTGTTAATTCCGGAGATATAAATTTTTTCCAAAGAAAACACACAATTTTCCGGGAAAACCTAGGCATATTTTCCTGCTTAACGAACTCATCCAAGCCATTTGCAAAAGGAATTTTTTCGCCAAATTTAATCAAAATCGGCCCATTATTTTTTGAGTTATCGGTGTGATACATATATATATATATATATATATATATATATATATATATATATATATATATATATATATATATATATATATATATATATATATATATATATATATATATATATATATATATATATATATATATATATATATATATATATATATATATATATATATATATAAATTGAAACTGACCCCGGATATGTTTTCTGGGGGACCTAATTAGCGCTCATTTGAAGAAATTTTTTCAAAATTCAAAAGTCGGGATCTCCTCATTAGTGAATTTTTTTTAAGAAAATTCACTAAAACTGGAAGTGTTAGCCACTGACGGAACTATACTGGTGAGGAGTGAGAATAAATTACAATTATACTGTCAAATCTGACAGTTTTTAAACACGACTTTGGATGAAAATATTATTTTAGATACTAAGCTTTAAAATTGTACATTTAATACAGCCACAAGCCTAAACTTATTTGTATTGTACCTGGTAAAATTTATGTCAGAAATAAATAAGTAAATAAATAAATAAATAATAAAGCAACTAGCTCTCTAAAATAATTATTTGATTAAAAAGTAAACTGTAACATTGCTCACTTTGCTAACACCTGATACTGTCCGTTATTAACTAGCGTGTCAATAAACTTAAAGTAGCAGTGTTTCTCTGAGAACAATTAGGTACACTTAGCGATTTAATTGAGTTAAAATCAAATTAAGAATTCGCATGCGATATTGTGTGTTTCTACGATACAAACTGGTAGCCGTGTGTTTGGTTTCATTTCTTTGATTCAATTTTAATTGGGCAGCAACTCGAAAGAACTCATTTATTTTATCGTCAAGTAGATCTCGACATCGAAAACGCACTACAATCAGAATCGTGGTCTAAAATAAACACACGGTCCAATTGACTGTTGTTTAAAGTTATTTTTCCATTAAAATTTGACGCTTTCTTTAACACTATCATGACGTTATCGAGTTCTTGGATCTTATTGTAACAAGCACTTTCTACA
This sequence comes from Tillus elongatus, assembly GCA_964006375.1. NCBI lineage: Eukaryota > Metazoa > Arthropoda > Insecta > Coleoptera > Cleridae > Tillus > Tillus elongatus. The sequence goes on from OZ023265.1 coordinate 177,015,147, forward strand.
GACGTTAACAGTACCTCTTCGTTTCTTAGTATGCTGAAGAAGACGTCAAGTCTGTGATTGGAGGATTAAGATTCCGTAACATTATTGATAGTGTCAATGTGTCAGTCCTCTTAAATTGATTCGTCAAATGCGGACAGGCCTTACTAACTAACAAATTGCATCGGTCTATCTCAGAAGCCGTAAATCTTCTGTATGAAAGACAGTTAATTTGACTTGTGTCAGCTACTGATATGCAGTATTAATTAAGACAACTTACGGAGCTATTAGTAGCTGGTCAAAAAAAAACCCACTTCATCTTAAATCTAAAAAAAGTGATGCCGTAAGCAGGGAAGCTATCATAGGTTTGGGTAAAATTAAATCAAAAATTTTAAAACTCATACTGATCAGAAAAGAACCGTTAATATTTTTTGTGTAAATTAGAGTTGTTGTACCTTGTCCAAGAGGCAACTTGTTAATTCTGGACTTGAAGGTATGGAGGTTCGGGGGAGAAGGAAAAACATGTGCCGGCAAGGAGTTCCACAACTTGGAAGTCCTCGGGACAAAAGAGCGGGCATAACAAGATGTTCTATGTCTGGTGACCTGGACAGTAAAAGGTTGCATTCGCTCTGTTCCCCTCGAAGATCTGTTGGGGCAGCAGGTGGAGGAACTATGGAAGAAAGCTCCTCTGAGCAGTGCCCATGCAGATATCTATAAAAGAGAGAGAGGTCACCAACGGCACGTCGGTGGGCAAGTGATGGCAGTCTTTGGGTAAGGGTAGGGTCACCGATGAGACGTATAGCTCTCTTTTGAATGCAGTCCAGAATAGCGAGTGTAGAAGCGGCAGCAGCACCCCAGACGTGGGAGCAGTATTCGAGGTTTGGTCTTATTAGTGAAGTATATAAAGTATAGAGGTTAGCTGGTGAAAAATATTTGCGGGCCCGGAAGAGGAAACCTAATTTCTTAGCAGCCGCTTCTGCAATTGATGTGACATGTTGGTGCCAATTGAGATTTCGATCCACAGAGAAAGCAAGACTGTGATTTGGTGGGGTTGAATTGTACAAGATTTCTACTTCCCCAGTCTAATATTTTTTGGAGATCCGCGGAGATAGAACCCTCCATGAGTCTGCGATCCTCATCTAGTTGGGCTAAAGAGACAGGCTTAGAATATTGTATATTGGAGTGGAGGGTGCTGTCGTCCGCGTAACTGTGAACTGGGTTGGATGTGCTAGAAAGGAGGTCATTGATGTGGAGAAGAAACAGAGTAGGGGCGAAAGCTGAACTTCAGGAACTCCTGCGTTAATTGGATACAGTTTAGAGGAATGGCCATCCACGACAATAGAAATGCTCCGGTTGGAGAGGAAATTTGCTGTCCACGTACAGAGTTTTGGTGGTAGGCCATAGGCCGGTAGTTTATTAAGCAGCGCGGCGTGCCAGTTAAAAAGTATGTGTAACTATACAAAGCAGCTGAGAAATAATACCAACTTTGTTATTTTCAGTGGAACAGCCTGTATATTTTGCAGATGCTAATAAGCTTTTAAGAGATAAATTCAATTATGTAAGTTTTAGGTTGTGTATTCGTCTACATAAACGGAATTTTTATATTCATATTACAATTTCAATGTGTGTACATAATATCACATAACACAAAAAACAAATTAACTATAAAAAAACAAGTAAAAATTAGATTTAGTTTATTTACGAAATGTTCATAATGTTGACCATCAGTTGCTAAACAATAGCCAAGTCTGTGTCTAAATTTCCGCAAGACGCTGTCAAAAATATTCCAATGAATTTCATGAAATTCATTCCTAATTCTAATCTTCAAATGTTCAATATCATCCTGCCTATGTTTGTAAACTTTCCAGAGTCCAGAAGTGTGAGATATGAGGATCTTGCGGGCCACTTAATTGCACCTCTTCTTCCTATCCATCGATTTGGAAATGTCTGATTCAAAGATTGACGAACTTGTAAACCAAGATGTGCAGGAGCACCGTTCTGCTTAAACCAAATGTCTCTTCAGTTTGAGTACTGAGGTTTACAATTGTGTCATAATATGTTCAAGTAACAACTGCATATAAAATTCTGATCTAAGGTTTTTGTTAATGAAAAATGGTCCAATGATATTATGGTCTATGATACCTATAAGTACAATTTGGAGAACCCAATTCATCACAATATAGTTTTATGACCCGACGATCGTTTCGCTAACAAAGTTAGCGTCATAAAGGGGATGAATAAACTGTTTATTCATTCCCTTGATGACGCTAACTTTCTTAGTGAAACGATAGTCGGGTCAAAAAATTGTATTGTTATGAATTGGGTTCTCTCTTGAACTAGATGTATCTTAATGAGACGCATTTTTTGAATAAGCTGCACGGACATATGAGAGATATTGTGTTGTTGGCCCATCTGACGAAGCGATTGATTGGGATTGTCCTCTAAATCAACTAGAACATTTATAGCCACATCACGACTGCTAGTGCTTTTCGGTCTGTCTGTTTTTGGTGTGTCTTGTAAACTCCCTGTTTCATAGACTTTCTTTAGAGGTTTGATTACAAAAGATTGGGTACTCGCGGGCCAATTAGGGTAAGCTTGATTAAATAAATGCACAACTTGTGTTTGCTTGCAGTCACCATATCCAATCATCATTAACACTTCAAATTTTATTTTTTTATTTTCCAGTTAAAGCTACCATGTTAATTAATATTAACTGAGGTGTACTTTTATCTGAGTGCTTAAGAGCACTTGACAAAAACTTTCAAATTTATCATTATAGATAAGGCACCTAGCAACAATAGAAATGAGACGACTCTTTTCATAGTTTCAGTGTATTCATGTGACTGAATTTAGTTTGAGTACATGAATGTTTCATTGTGACAAATAAACAACTTAAAACTTACATCATTAAATTTACCTCTTAAATGCTTAGTAGAATCTGCATATACACAGTGTTCCATTTAAAATAACAAAAATGGTATTATTTCTCAGCCACCCTGTATAGTTACATATACTTTTTTACTTGCCAAAGTGTATTGAACTTAGATACATCAATATACCGAGTGTAAAAAAAATGTTCCGCAGTTATATAGTACATAAGATACTTTTTATGACAGAAACCAGCGCACCAAATTTGGTAGCCCTTACTTTGTTATTTCCGGAGAAATTAATTTTTTTCGAAAGAAAACACAAAATTGTCCGGGAAACCTGAGAAGATTTTCCTGACTTATCCAAGCCACTTGCAAAAGGAAGGTGTGTACCAAATTTGATAAAAATCGGCCCATTATTTTTGAGTTATCAGAGACATATATATATATATATATATATATATATATATATATATATATATATATATATATATATATATATATATATATATATATGTCTCTGATAACTCAAAAATAATGGGCCGATTTTTATCAAATTTGGTACACACCTTCCTTTTGCAAGTGGCTTGGATAAGTCAGGAAAATCTTCTCAGGTTTCCCGGACAATTTTGTGTTTTCTTTCGAAAAAAATTAATTTCTCCGGAAATAACAAAGTAAGGGCTACCAAATTTGGTGCGCTGGTTTCTGTCATAAAAAGTATCTTATGTACTATATAACTGCGGAACATTTTTTTTACACTCGGTATATTGATGTATCTAAGTTCAATACACTTTGGCAAGTAAAAAAGTATATGTAACTATACAGGGTGGCTGAGAAATAATACCATTTTTGTTATTTTAAATGGAACACTGTGTATATGCAGATTCTACTAAGCATTTAAGAGGTAAATTTAATGATGTAAGTTTTAAGTTGTTTATTTGTCACAATGAAACATTCATGTACTCAAACTAAATTCAGTCACATGAATACACTGAAACTATGAAAAGAGTCGTCTCATTTCTATTGTTGCTAGGTGCCTTATCTATAATGATAAATTTGAAAGTTTTTGTCAAGTGCTCTTAAGCACTCAGATAAAAGTACACCTCAGTTAATATTAATTAACATGGTAGCTTTAACTGGAAAATAAAAAAATAAAATTTGAAGTGTTAATGATGATTGGATATGGTGACTGCAAGCAAACACAAGTTGTGCATTTATTTAATCAAGCTTACCCTAATTGGCCCGCGAGTACCCAATCTTTTGTAATCAAACCTCTAAAGAAAGTCTATGAAACAGGGAGTTTACAAGACACACCAAAAACAGACAGACCGAAAAGCACTAGCAGTCGTGATGTGGCTATAAATGTTCTAGTTGATTTAGAGGACAATCCCAATCAATCGCTTCGTCAGATGGGCCAACAACACAATATCTCTCATATGTCCGTGCAGCTTATTCAAAAAATGCGTCTCATTAAGATACATCTAGTTCAAGAGAGAACCCAATTCATAACAATACAATTTTTTGACCCGACTATCGTTTCACTAAGAAAGTTAGCGTCATCAAGGGAATGAATAAACAGTTTATTCATCCCCTTTATGACGCTAACTTTGTTAGCGAAACGATCGTCGGGTCATAAAACTATATTGTGATGAATTGGGTTCTCCAAATTGTACTTATAGGTATCATAGACCATAATATCATTGGACCATTTTTCATTAACAAAAACCTTAGATCAGAATTTTATATGCAGTTGTTACTTGAACATATTATGACACAATTGTAAACCTCAGTACTCAAACTGAAGAGACATTTGGTTTAAGCAGAACGGTGCTCCTGCACATCTTGGTTTACAAGTTCGTCAATCTTTGAATCAGACATTTCCAAATCGATGGATAGGAAGAAGAGGTGCAATTAAGTGGCCCGCAAGATCCTCATATCTCACACTTCTGGACTCTGGAAAGTTTACAAACATAGGCAGGATGATATTGAACATTTGAAGATTAGAATTAGGAATGAATTTCATGAAATTCATTGGAATATTTTTGACAGCGTCTTGCGGAAATTTAGACACAGACTTGGCTATTGTTTAGCAACTGATGGTCAACATTATGAACATTTCGTAAATAAACTAAATCTAATTTTTACTTGTTTTTTTATAGTTAATTTGTTTTTTGTGTTATGTGATATTATGTACACACATTGAAATTGTAATATGAATATAAAAATTCCGTTTATGTAGACGAATACACAACCTAAAACTTACATAATTGAATTTATCTCTTAAAAGCTTATTAGCATCTGCAAAATATACAGGCTGTTCCACTGAAAATAACAAAGTTGGTATTATTTCTCAGCTGCTTTGTATAGTTACACATACTTTTTAACTGGCACGCCGCGCTGCTTAATAAACTACCGGCCTATGGCCTACCACCAAAACTCTGTACGTGGACAGCAAATTTCCTCTCCAACCGGAGCATATAAACAAATTGTAACTGACCCTGGATATGGGTTCTAGGGGTCCTAGTTCGCGCTCATATGAAGAAATTTTTTCAAAATTAAAAAGTCGGGATCTCCTCATTAGTGATTTCTTAAAGAAAATTCACTAAAAATCATTTATTTATTTCCAATGGTTCACGAGCAATGAATTTCTTAATAGACCCCTGCAACACCGAAAAATTCGGCATAGGGCAAAACTATGACAGATATGTTTTGACAACTTGGACGTTCTGAACTCACAATTTAATGTAGAATCTAAGTATATAATCAAAACTGGGTATTTTTGAAAAAAAACCAGTGATGAGCAAGATCTTCTCTGACCCTGTCTGTTGGTTGGTTCTTTTTTAAAGACAAAATTCGCTTAACGATTTTCGATATTTCCGAAAGTGCCGCCATCTTGAAAATATTTTATTAATCAATTTTTATTTTAAAAAAATCACTAATAGAGAGGTATCGATGGTGAGACTTTTTTTCAAAAGAGCGCGAACTAGGACCCCTAGAACCCATATCCGGGGTCAGTTTCAATTTTTATATGTTTATATATATATATATATATATATATATATATATATATATATATATATATATATATATATATATATATATATATATATATGTTTGCCCATCCGATAACTCAAAAAATAATTAACCGATTTCGATGAAACTCGGCAAGTGCCTTTCTTTTATTAATGGCTTGAATGAGTTCGTTATCCAAGAAAATCGGACGTGGTTTTCCGCGAAATTTTGAGTTTTCTTTGGAAAAAAAAAATTTTCTCCGAAAATTACAAAGCTGTTTTAATGAAATTTAATGAATCTATTCCTTTAGGAGAGGCCTTACTACGTACCAAAATTCAACTTTAGAAAAATGAGTTATTCAAATTTTGAATTTTCTTTCGAACAAAATTTTTTCTCTGAAAATAGAAAGTTATTTTAATGAAATTTGGTGGATATCTTGCCTTAGGAAAGACCTTACTACATACCAAAATCAACTTTCTAAGTTTATAGAAAATTGAGTTATTCAAATTTGAAGCATTTAATAAAAATTCACTACCATACCGCACTTGCTGCGTACCGAATTTTTTAAACTTGCAGCAGTCGATTGTAGCTGAATACCAAATTTGATGATAATACATAAATAATAAGTCTTAAACTGGCCTCGTATTTGGGTACCAGGGGCCCTAGTTCGCATTCATTTGAAGAAATTTTTGAAAATTCAAAAGTCGCGATCTCTTTTTTAAGATCAACTAAAAAAGAGTGGAGGAGCTACTAATTTTTAAAAGTAAAATCATATTTTTCCAGTTGGATGTAATAATTATCTCTGTCCAGTATTTCCTTTTACTCTTGACATATGATGGTAATATATAAATGGTAAGCATTGTACACCCACGTTCTCACACATATTTACTAAGGAGTTATATTTATTTCATCTGAAACTACTGACTTAGCTCGGAGCAGAAACGTCTGTCTAATAAGTGATGACCCTGTTGTGCAACGTTCAGCACGACTCGCAGGTGATTGATATTTTACATTATAGGTACGTGGTCAAGTTCAGACGAATAAGCTTGTGGGCGAGGACCTCACCGGACGTATAGTCTATTTCTTCTGATTTTATACCATTTATGGTATTAAGTTAATAAACTTATTGTTAAAGTCTGGACGCAGCAGGTGCGTTATGGTAGTAAACTTTTATTAAACCGTTTTTAATAGCAAATATTACGTCTTTTTCCAAGGAAAACGAGCATCAAATTTGATTGCCAGTCTAACCTATATAGCGGAAACAATGTAACTACCGTAGTTCATCAAAATAACTTTATTGTTTGAATAAGTACAAAAATATTCCGAAAATAAACATAAAATGCTCCCTAAAAACTGGTCCGATTTTCCTTGCCAACGTACTTGTTTACAAGCGTTTACATCCACCGGGATACTTTGGCTTTCAAAATTTCGCATGCGCAGTTTGGACTTCCCGCTTGTTTGGAATTTGATGTTTGAACTGAAAAAGAAAAAAATACTGCTCAATTTATGGAAATAATGAACAATAAATAATGATGCATAGGTAAAATACATTACTTACATAAATTAAGAAAAAATTGCAACCATTTAGGATGCCTGCTTAGTATATTAATTTATTTCTTGTTTTATTTTATATACCTGTTTTTGTCTAGACTTGTTTTAAGTCACTATAGTATAGCTAATTTTTGATATATAATTAAAATGTTTTGAGAATGTATATTTTCTATTTTGGAATATGTGTTAGTAAAGAGTTTAGTCGATAATTAATACGTAAATGTGGCAATACATTAAGATTTTCTTTTATTTCTTTTTATAATTGTTTAAAACCAATACCACACAACAGAAGCAAGCAGAAAACAGCTGATGAAATCATCAAACATCAAATTCCAAACAAGCGGGAAGTCCAAACTACGCATGCGGGATTTTGAAAGCCAAAGTATCGCGGTGGGTGTAGACGCTTGTTACTTCTTCAGCTTATTCTACGAAAATTTGCTGAAAATTATAGGGTATTAAACAATCTATAACTAAAATTACTTAAAAGTTTCTGGAAATATTTTTAATATTTTAAAGGACAATGACGGTTGAAGCTGAAACTTAAGAGTTTATAAAACACACTTCTTGTCACATTTTCTCTACATAACTCGTGTTCCTTTCAGGTTCTTTGCCTAAGCGTTGCCAATTTTGTCGTTTCAAATCGCGATTCTGACGTTTTACAAAGTAAGATCCCCTCTGCTCCGCAGACGAAATTTTTCTTCATTTTCAAGGTCACGCGTTCTCCTGGAACTTTAGTATTTAAATGAAAAATCCATTTGTACAAAAATATAAACTTTCACAAGGAATAATTTTCGGAATAATGACCACGTATACTCGATGAGAGGACATAAATAAATAAATTTATTATTATTTACCTTATTTTTTTCACACTGTACACGCACGAGCACGGTAATATAATACGGAGCATATTATGAAAATATGTTTATAGTGGGAGGAGCTACAAGCATTTTTTTTTCAAATTCAAGGCCATTTTCTCTTTTATAACTTGAAATTTTATATCTAATATTTTATTATTTTGAAAATGTTCTTTTATAGGTGATAGTGGACAAATCAATTCTACTTACCAAAAAAAAAAAAAAAACACACGAAAAATCCAGCGTTTCAAAGTCTGTAAATGTGACACATACCGGATCATTTAATGGCAACATAGTAAAAATAAAAATACGTGTCTGACGATGCGACTAAATCTAAGTAAAGGACGGAAACTAAGATTTGAAGCAGGCTCAGAATTCTGCATCACTTTTATGGCCATAATAAACACCAACTCAACAGCGCTCGTGCTGTTGCCATGACAACGATCAAATGTAAGCGATAAGACATTGAGGCAGTATTTGTATATACACAACTCTGGCTCAGTTCAGTCCTCAGTTGCTTGTTGCTCTGCAATAGTCTGTGTTCTGCAACATGTAATACACTGCGCGTTGGGGCATGTTGTGTAACCTTCAATTCGGGAATCAGGGGCTTGCAAATTATCTCGTACCATAAATTACTATAAAAATACATTGTCAACTACGGCGCAACGTAACCAAACATTATTATGTGGTTGTACCAATTGAATTTGAGAGAGTGAAAAAATTTATATTAAGGTGTATGTTGAATAAAAAGTTTTTTTTTTCATATTTCAACAACACACCACAAGGGCTTACAGCCTAAATACTATCGTACCGTGGGTGTTAACAACGAGGAATAAGGCAACCTGTTAATTTTGGACTTGAAGGTTCGGAGGTTAGGAGGAGAAGGAAAAACATGTGCCGGCAAGGGATTCCACAACTTGGAAGCCCTCGGGACAAAAGAACAGGCATAACAAGATGTTGTATGTCTGGTGACTTCGACAGTTAAAGGGTGCATTCGCTCTATTCCTCTGGTAGATCTGTAAGGGGCAGCAGTTGGAGGAACTATGGAAGAAAACTCCTCTGAGCAGTAGTCGTGCAGATATCTATAAAAGAGAGAGAGAGGTCACCAACGCCACGTCGGTGGGCAAGGGATAGCAGCCTTCGGGTGAGAGTAGGGTCACCGATGAGACGTATAGCTCTCTTCTGAATGGAGTCCAGGATAGCGAGTGTAGAAGCCGCAGCGGCACCCCAGATCTGGGAGCAGTATTCAAGGTTTGGTCTTATTTGTGAAGTATAGAAGGTATCGAGATCAGCTGGTTAAAAATATTTGCGAGCCCGGAAGAGGAAACCTTAGCAGCCGCTTCTGCAATTGATGTGACATGTTGGTGCCAATTGAGATTTCGGTCCACAGAAATGCCAACAAGTGAGAAGGACCCATTACTTTGAATAACTTGGTTGTTCATTGTGATGGGTCTAGGCCTGGTATATTATGAGATAGAAAGCAAGACTGAGATTTGATGGGGTTGAATTGTACAAGATTTCTACTTCCCCAGTCTAATATTTTTTGGAGATTCACGGAGACAGAACCCTCCATGAGTCTGCGATCCTCATCCAATTAGGGCATAAAGAGGCAGGTTTAGAATATTGTATATTTGAGTGGAGGGTGCTGTCGTCCGCGTAACTGTGAACTGGATTGGATGTGCTAGAGAGGAGGACATTGATGTGGAGAAGAGACAAAGTAGGGGCTAAAGCTGAACCTTGAGGAACTCCTGCATTAATTGGATACAGTTTAGAGGAATGGCCATCCACGACAATAAAAGTGCTCCGGTTGGAGAGGAAACTTGCTGTCCAGGTACAGAGTTTTGGTGGTAGACCATAAGCCGGAAGTTTATTAAGCAGCGCTACGTGCCAGACCTGGTCGAATGCTTTGGATATGTCTAGAGCGACAATCTGGGATTCACCGTGTAGTTCCAGAGACTTGTTCCAAGAATGGGTGACAAAGGAAAGGAGGTCGACAGTTGATCGGCGCTGACGGAATCCATACTGCTTGTCGTGGATTAGACTGTGTTTTTCAAGAAATTTTAGTAATTCGGTCTTTATATACTTTTCCATCACTTTAGAGACGACTGAAGGGAGAGAAATAGGCCTGTAGTTGCTAGGAAGTGCTTTGGATCCTTTCTTGGGGACGAGTTGTACTCGAGCAGTTTTACAGTTACTAGGGAATATGCCTCTAGCGTAAGATGTCTGAAACAGACGAGTCAGGACAGGAGCAAGTTCTGGTGCGGGTTTTTTGAGAACAATTGCTGGGATCTCGTTTAGCTTAACCGAAAGCTAGTGAAGCAGCGCTTCACCTGCGTCATCTGACGAGCCGCCACTGCAAAAATGCATTATATTAGGATAAAAAATGCAAGAATGCAATAGGTGAGAAAAATATATTCATTTTAGAAAATTCCAGAGAATCCATTTGTATCAATACTTTATTGTTTCTAGAATTTAAATGTCCATCACTCATAGACAATTGATCCAATTTGCTACTTTGTAGTGAAATATATTTATTGCCACTACATAAACATGTCCCCAGAAATAATATTGCTATATTCAATTTATTGAACTGCTTTGCAGGTAAGGTGGATTTACAGTTAAGTATTCTTATAGTTTCACAGTAATTGTCGTTGACTTATTTCTTCAAGGAGCAATTATAACTAATTTAAATTGCTTTCCTCAATTATTTATCTATCAAGTAATTCTATACGGAGACAGATTAAATAATTTTATATTGTACAAATAAATCAGATTATGTCTCAGAAACTAGTTAATGCATGGCCTAACTTGTCAACTGGTAGAGCAGTCGTTATGCAAAAGGTAAAAATTGATCTATAAATATGTACCAACTACCAACCACAGTTACCAATTACATTGCAGTTTCCACAGTGGCTAATGTAGCAACTGGATTTCAATCATTTTAAGCGTGTTTCCATAGAGTATCGGTGATTCAGGGCAAAGAACGTGTTTCTCTGAACCGAATGTTACTGGGTTCGATTCCAAGGATTCCCCCTATCACTTTTTCAGTACATGCTATAAAATTAAGATCAACCGAGGTTCTGTCATTGTATTTGCGCAATTTGAATGACTGCACGTTCGGTTTTTCGGAGGGCGTGTAAAGTCGTGGGTCCCATCGCTATGAGATGTTGGGCACGTTAAATATTCTTACCCTGTTTACAGTAAGCCAGAGGTTCCGCAAAAATTCCAGGATAGTGAGGAGAAACTGCTCTCTGGCGTCGGTGATTGGCCATAGTCGCAGAAATAGGCCGACGTTAAAAAACGTGTTTCCATAAATTATTTCGTTTTTTTTTTAATGAGCACTACTTGGAGTCTTTGGAGCCCATTTCTGAGGTTCATGCCAATTTCAGTGACTTTTCTTTAAAAAAAAAATGACTACGGAGGAGATCCCGAATTTTGAATTTTGAAAAAATTACTTCAAATGAGCGCTAATGAGGCGCCCTAGAACACATATACGGGGTAAGTTTCTGTTTATATATATATATATATATATATATATATATATATATATATATATATATATATATATATATATATATATCACATCGATAACCCAAAAAATAGTTAGCTATCCAGAAAAATCGGGCCAGGTTTTCCCAGAAAATGTTGTGTTTTCTTTCGAAAAAAAATGTATATCTCCGGAACAAACAAAGTAAGGGCAACCACATTTGGTTCGAGGGTTTACATCATTATAGGCAAATCACCTACCAAAATCTAGCTCTGCAGGTTAAAACACAAAAAAGTTATAGTTATTTAAAGAACGATAAATTGGGGTTTTCCTCAAAACGTTAATGTCGTGATTTAAAACGTCAAAATTGGCGACATTTGAGCAATGAACCTGAAGCTAATACGAGCTTTGGAAAGAAAATGTCTCAAGAAGAATGCTTTACAAAGCCCGAAGTCTTAGCTTCAACCGTCATTGTCCATCATTTAACTAAAATATTTCCAGAGAATTCATTTCAAATGGACCCTTTCTCTGCTGCTTTGGCAGTAGTCTTAGCTATAGAGTTTATCGTTTAATGGTATATAATTTTTGTCGAATTTTCGTAAAAAATCAATAAAGTTCAATATATCCGTTATTATACAAGATACGAAAAAAAATTGTATACATTAATCATAGGGTGTCTTGAGCTACATCTTAAAAAATATTTCTTCAATCACAGGCTGGCCCATAAGTCGTTGGTGATATAACATTTCTTTTTTTTTTAATCGAACACGCCTTATGTTATTGCATTTTTGCATTTTTCATCGAAATATAACGCATGTTTGTAAGAAAAGCAATTCTGGACAAAGCAAGTGCGTTATTGTAGCGAATGTTCATTAAATGCTTCAAATTTGAATAGATCAATTTGCTATTGACCTATAAGGTTGACCAAGAAACCAAATTTTCTGGAACACTTTAAGTTTACTTTCGGAATTTTTTCCACATTTTCAAACAATAAACTTATTTTAATGAACGATGGCACATTGTTTCTTCTATATAGGTTATACTGTTAACCAAATTAGATGCCTGCTTTCTTAAAAAAAAAACACATATATATGATATTAAAAACAGTAAATTTTGCCGAACCGCTGCCTTTCTGCAAGGAGGGTAGGGATCTTTAACCTGCCCAACATCGCATGGACACGGAACCGACGGCTTAACGCCATTGCTCAAATGCAATGCCAGAACCTCGGTTGTAGTAAATGTTACAGTTTGTACTGAAAAAGTGAAAGGGGAACCCTGGGATCGAACCCAGTACCCTTTGGTTCAGAGGGACACGTTCTTGCCCCTGAACCACCGAGGCTCTCCAAAAAAGATCTGAAACACACGGTATATAGATCCGTGTCAAAATTAACGCCTGTTTTTTTTTAACCTTATTCAGGGGACTAAAAAAATCTAAAGTTATTAGTGGAAGAATTGCCGGCTGTTATTCATTATAGAGTTATAGATAAAAAAATTATTGCGGGACGCAGCAAGTGCGTTATGGTAGCGAATTTTTATTAAATGCTTCAAATCTGCATTACACAATTTTCTATAAACCTATAAAGTTGAGTTTTGGTATGTAGTAAGGTATTTGAGGGCAACATACAAACCAAATTTGATCAAAATAACTTTGTTATTTTTTGAGATGCAATTTTTTTCCGGTAAAATTTAATTGTTTTTCTTTAGAAAAACTAGTCAGATAGAGCTGGATAACGAACTCAACCAAGCTATTCATAAAACAAAGATTTTTGTCGAGTTTCGACAAAATCGGTTAATAACTTTTTGAGTTATCGTGTGGATACTTTTATATATATATATATATATATATATATATATATATATATATATATATATATAGTATTTAGTTTTTTGTGATGGTAATAGTGTTATTTACTTAACAAATTGTGGGCAAGCCGTCAGCTGCAAAATAAAACTCTTTGTTAAAAGCGGAGCTTTCGAAAAAGTTTATTCCATTCTCAAGGATATAACGTGAGTTTTACTATAACTAATTATTGAAAGACAAACATGAAAATAACCTTTTTATAAATTTAACTTTTCGACTTCAGTCAAATTTATAAAAAGGTTTTTTTTTACTATAACTAATGTAAAACTCACGTTATATCCTTGAGAATGGAATAAACTTTTGCGAAAGCTCGGCTTTGATATATATACATATATATATATATATATATATATATATATATATATATATATATATATATATATATATATATATACATACATATAAGAGTTCAAACACACCTTGATTTCGGGTTCTAGGGGCCCAAATTCGCGCTCGTTAGAAATTGTTTTTGCGAAATCTCACTATCGATACCTCCTTATTAGCGAATTTTTTTAAATAAAAATTGCGCCATAAACGCACATTCAACATTTCATAATTTAAGCTTTATTGCCAGCGAATGGATCTTTAAACAAAAATGTCATGTTGTGTCAAGAGATGTTCAAAGAAATGGGCTTCTACTTCAAGGCAGACGTTCGCACGATTTATTATGGAAGCATGAAATCTTTGGAGCATGTTTTCATCTACGAATGTCACAGCAACATGAATACATGCTACCACCCCCTCTTTATTGACAACACGTTCGTTATAAACGTTTTCTTTCAAAAAGCTTAAGAAAGAAATCCAATGGATTAAGATCGGGGGATTTAAGAGGCCATGCTGCAGTTCATCCACACGCATCCAATACAGCAATGAAGAAAGACTGTATACATTACCCCAAAAAAATGTGTTTCCTTCTTTTCAACCGGTGTCGGTTGCAGAGAAGAAAACATGCATTTGTGAAGCCAGAAAGACTGTATCTACGTCTCCATTTAGTATAGAACGGTTTCACTAAAAAATGACTGGAACAATCAATTAGCATAGCAATACAAACTGCCACTGCCCGGGGTAGAATCTGAACACAGTGTCAATAAAGTGACGCTAGGTAAATTACTCCTAGGTGATATGTATATTCTAAACGTTTTACAAATTTACGTAAGACAATACAATTATGCACCGATTATAAATTACTGTGATCATGTTCTTATGTTCATCAAGAAATACACAGCTGGTGACTACAGACAAACATTGTAGTAAAATGGTAATGAAGTTATTTAGTCCCAGACTATAATGCCATCGATATGCGAACGCTATGCATTTCCCTTTAATAAAATAATATATTTATATCTATTATATTAATGTAAATGAGTCTTGGTATACATAAATTACAATTGGTGTAACTGAATTTGCATAAACTGACTTTTAGAAATAAATAATATAAAATTAGTATCTCCTGTGTAATTTTATACAAACATTTAGCGATTAGTTATGGGCTGTATATTGCGCGTAAATATAACAATAGGCTATTATTTGTTACTTAATATTAGAATTACTGTTTCTTGTTTGGGTTCCGTTCTTAAAAAATGGGCTTATATTATGTCCGATGTAATGTAATCGAACCGCAATGATTTTTAAGGCACAATTATTGACCTCAACTTCTCAGCAATTTAGAAAATTAACAAAAAGAGGTGTGGTTTTAGCAAGACGGAGCCCCGCCACACTTTAAGCGTCAAGTCAGAGACACTCCAAATAACATGTGCGGAGATACATGATCTCACGCCCTTAGATTTTTTTTTCTTTTGGGGATTTTTAAAAGAGAAAGTTATGGCTATAAAACCAACCACGCCACAAAATATGAGAGACCGAATTGGACAAGCATATACGGTAGTAACCGCCAAAATGATGCATATTGTGCGCTACTCTTTGCAAAGAAGGATTTCTAAATGCGTGGAGGCCTTTGAAGTGCGTAATTTTTTACCCAATATAGTTCAGCAACCTACTAACTTTCCTCGCATCCCAACACACAGCTCAAATCCCTTGGATCTCCTTCTTACTACAAAAGCTGAACGCTATAAGATATCAGTCACCGCCCCCCTTGGTCGCTCAGATCACGGCATGCAACCCGAGGTCACGCAGTCATCACACCCACGTATCGTTTGGCACTACAACTCCGCGAACTGGGAAGAAATGCGACATTACTTTTCATCATTTCCATGGGCGTATGTCCGCTTCTCTTATCCTGACCCCTCTGATATCTCACAAAACCGAAATTATCCAAGCTGGCATGGAATTATAATAATAATAATAATAATAAAATAGCCTTTATTCACACAGTAGATAATACAATACTCAAGTGCACAATTAAAAAGAACAAAAAAATACAACAATACAACGTAGTTTACAAAAACACAGTTCCATGTACATAATTAAAAGAAAAATAATAAGAAACTGTGTGAATTGGGCGAAGTTCAGACGGATGTATAATCATCCCCTGCTCTCCCACTTACGCCCATATGCAAAACTGGTAGCCAACAGCCAGCCCGGAAACCTGCTTAAAGACCACGCATAATCAGCAACAGTTTCTTTTTGAAGGAACGCACAGAACAGCTCTTAACACTCTCATCAAGACCATTGTATATAGCGTATATCTGATAGGTAAAAGATCGTTTAAACAGTGTTAGCCTGTACTTAGGTGGTGAAATTAAGCCCTTCGACCGTATGTTAATGCTATGAACATCAGTTCTGTGCGTTACCTTTCTATACAAGTATGTTGGGACTCTAGACACAATAATAGAATGAAACAATGTTGCTGCTCTCAGAGTGAAACCATTACGCATATTAAGCCACTTCGCTTCATTTAGTTTATGCGAGATATGTTCGAATTTTCGAGCAATAGGCAAACTGCGAGAGGACTAAGGTATTCCCAAGCATTAGCTTAACACCAGTCGGAAGATAAGTTATTTGCGGGTACAGCAGACGCAGGTTGTTGTAGGCCCGCTGAAGGCAGGCATCAACATGCCGCTTATATCTAAACTTGTTATCCATTATCACACCCAAGTTTCGCACCTCATCCAAAAGCTCCAGAGGCTCCCCATTGATCATGACCCTCACATTTACCTTTAAGCGCTCTACAAGAATCTGACTCCCAAACAAAATAGCAGCCGACTTCTTCGCATTTAGACACACATTATTTATTCCATGTACACAGAAAACCTCTTCAGCCACTCAAAAGCCCTGGTTCTCTAAATCCTGTGACGAGGCCAGACTTGAAAAGGCCAAAGCTCACAAAACCATTCCACACAATCCCAGTCAAGAAAACCGTCAATCATTTAACGACGCACGAAACCGCTATGTCCGCATTCTTTCTGAGGCAAAAAACTGGTTTAACAACCACATCAAAAACAAAGTCCTCTCAAGCTACGACGGCAGCAAATCCTTCTGGACTTTGAAATTTTTTCTACCACCCTGGGCTAGGCTGAACTTTTGGCTCGTTGTTCGCCGGCAATTCTACCCTCAACCCACCTTCAAAAGTTCAACCACCAACAGTCCCCAATATTGCGCATAGAATGACCGATATCATTTTCAAAACTAAAAAGGTACGAAAGATGCCCTCTTCTCTTAATAGCAGGAAAGCTTCTGGCCTTGACGAGATCCCAGCAATTGTTCTAAAAATGCGCACCAAAACTTGCTCCTTTCTGACTCATCTGTTTCAGACATCTTGCAATAGAGGCACATGCCCTAGTAACTGGAAAACTGCTCGAGTACAACTTGTCCCCAGAAAGGATCCAAAGCGCTTCATAGCAACTACAGGCCTATTTATCTCCTCTCAGTCGTCTCTAAAGTGATGGAAAAGTATATAAACACCGAATTAGAAAAATTTCTTAAAAAAGGCAGGCAGTATGGATTCCATCAGCGCAGATCAACTGCCGACCTCCTTTCCTTTGTCACCCATTCTTGGAACAAGTATATGGACCTACACGGTGAATCTCAGATTGTCACTCTGGACATATCCAAAGCATTCGACCAGGTCTGCTACGCAGCGTTGCTTAAGAATCTTCCGGCCTATGGCCTATCACCAAAACTCTGTACCTGGACAGCAAATTTCCTCTCGAACCGGAGCATTTCTGTTGTCGTGGATGGCCATTCCTCTAAACTGTATCCAATTAATGCAGAGGTCGCTCAAGGTTCAGCTTTAGCCCATACTTTGTTTCTCCTCCACATCAATGACCTCCTCTCTAGCACATTAAACCCAGTTCACAGTTACGCGAACAACAGCACCCTCTACTCAAATATACAACATTCTAAGCCTATCCCCTTAGTCCAATTAAATGATGATATCAGACTCATGCAGGGTTCTGTCTCTGTGGATCTTCAAAAAATATTAGACTGGGGAAGTATAAATCTTGTACAATGCAACTTCACCAAATCTCAGTCTTGCTTTCTATCTCATAAGAGATACACCAGCCCTAGACCCATCACAATGAACAACCAAGTTATTTAACATATTGAGTCATTTTCACTTGCTGGCTTTCCTGTGGATCAAAATCTCAATTGGCACCAACATGTTACATCAGTTGGAGAAGCGGCTGCTAAGAAATTAGGTTTGCTTTTCCGGGCTCGCAAATTCTTTTTACCAGCTAATCTCTATACATTATATACTTAACAAATAAGGCCACACTTCGATTACTGCTCCCACATCTGTGGTGCTGCTGCCGCTTCTACACTCGCTATCCTGGACTCCATTCAGAAGAGAGCTATACGTCTTATCGGTGAACCTACCCTTACCCAAAGGCTGCCACCCCTTGCCCACCGACGTGTCGTTGATGACCCCTCTCTCTTTTATAGATATCTGCACGGGCACTGCTCAGAGGAGCTTTCTTCCATAGTTCCTCCACCTTCTGCCCACAACAGATCTACCAGGGGAACAGAGCGAATGCACCCTTTTACTGTACAGGTCGCCAGACATAGGAGATCTTGTTATGCCAGCTCTTTTGCCCAGAGGACTTCTAAGTTGTGGAATTCCTTGCCGACACGTTTTTCCATCTCCTCCGAACCTCCAAACCTTCAAGTCCAGAATTAACAAGTTGCCCCTTTCCTCCTTGTCGACACCCACGGTACGATAGTATTTAGGCTGTAAGTCCTGTGTGATGTTGAAATATAAAAAAAGGAAGACATTTCTAACACCTGTTAGAACACAACCGTCCAGGATAGTGAGGTGAAACTGCTCCCTGGCGTCGGTGATTTGCCATAGTCGCGAAAATAGGCCGACGTTAAAGAAACAAAAAACACAACACAAGTTTCCAGGAAACTGAACCCAGTCAAATATATATATATATATATATATATATATATATATATATATATATATATATATATATATATATATATATATATATATATATATATATATATATATATCACACCGATACCGATAACTCAAAAGATAATGACCCCATTGGGATAAAATTTGTCGTGTACCTTCCCATTGTAAGTATCTTGGATAAGTTCGTCAATCAGTCAAATCGGACCCGGCTTTCTGAGAAAATTTGGAGTTTACTTTCGAAAAAAAAAATTACCTCAAAAAAATTAAAAAACTAAGGTAACCAAATTCGGCAAGTAGGTTTATGTTTTAGAAAGTAAACTTCAAACGAAAATTTAGATTTCTGTTACAAGAAAAAAAGATATAAGAAATATTTTGTCCAGATGATTTCTATGGAAATTGACTGCCATAACGCACTTGCTGCGTCCAGACTTTTTTGTTAGTGAAGCGATCCTCAAGTCTTTAAAAGATTTGTTGTGGTGAGTTGGGTTCACCGAGTGTACTTATCAGTGCTCACCACTCGTTCCACTCTTCACTTAGTGAAAACTTATTTATTTTAAACGCTGTATATTTAATTTTAGTGACAATTACAGTAAATTTGTAATAAACACAAAAACCTGTTCATTATGTATTCGTTTGTATAATATGGACAACTTGTTTCATACACAACAGCACACCATTTATTATTATGTAATAATTTATGTCATTTACAGAACCTCTTTTTTATTATTTATATAAATATTTGATATTAAACTGCATTTCAGCTGCCGTTGGACTGGTTATAATAATTATAATAGAGCAAATGTAGAAATTGCGGATTAATCAACTGGAAAATATTTATTATAAGATTACGATATACAACTGAGAACAGAATAATAAAATCTCTGTGACACCTGTAAACAATGTGGTAGTTATTATAATTATAGTCATTTGGCATGTGTAAGTAATATAGACACTTTTTTTCTTTGCAGAATTGTCTCAATTACTTTAATGGCTTTAGGGAATAATTATGAGCTTCAACTTTTCAAAAAAACCAGCACGCAGTTAAGTGTTTGCCTTCAGCATGTTGCATACCGTATTCTTATTTTTGTTTTATATTCAATAAGACAGACTATTAAACTGTAAACGCTCATGTTTAGAAAATAATTTTAAAATATAATAACTTAATTAGTATACTGCTAACTAAATGAGTTAAAATGTGCCTACAGTGTCTTCGCCTTTGAAATACAAGCAATATCATGGCTAACATCAAAGGTTTCGACACTTTTAGTCTTGCTTTTCTTGCACAGAAATTTCTTGCACTTGGATTTGGGGGTAATGTAAGTCAATTCCTGATGTAATTCTTGAGAAGTCAAAAGGTTTAAGAATCTTCGTAAGTAGCTGTGAGTGTGGCCAACATTCCCAAATATTTGGAGTGCCTCAGAGATTTGTGCTTGGGCCACTTATATTTTTGTTATATATTAATGATTTATCATCTCATGTCAGATTAGAATGTACTATCTTATTTGCGGATGACGTGATCTCGACAGTGACAGGTGATACTGACGAGACCTTGTATATGAAGGTCACCAATACCTGTAACGAAGTTCAGTTGTGGTGTCGTAGAAGCAAATAAGTTTACAATAATGTTAAAATGAAGTGTATGTACTATGTGAAAACTGGAACCTGTGATGAGCACTAATAAGTCCACTTGGAGAACACCCAATTCACCACAAAACATGTATTGTGGTGATTTGGGTGTTCTCCAAGTGTACTTATGAAGTGTATGTACTTTAGTAGTAGATGTAGTGATTCCCAGCCGAAACAGACATATTCCGTAGAATTCCACGTAAGGTTTTCTAATATTGCCAAGTTTGTATATGTTTATAATCATTTGCGATGAGAAAACCATATTAATCATGTTTTCAAGAGTATGTATAAAAGTTTATATGCTCTCTTGCTCATTATTTGTGTTAAGTTTTGATGGTCTGTGGCCAGCTTGTTGACTCGCTGCTGTTCTACAACATTATCTTGTGAGGGAATTTTGTTCGTGTCTATAGAGTTCTTATTTTGCAAAAAATAAACACGGATTTTCCTAAATCTCTTCAAGAATCATGTTGACCATTCTTTAGGAAGTACAATATAATGACTATTCATACATAAATAGGTGTGTTTTATATGCTGTGAGAAATATCCAGTGATTTAACAGAAATTCAGCTAATCATGCCTACAACACTCAGGGTAGTCATGATCTGCGTTCGGTGGAGTATAATACTACGGGATAAGAAAGATCTTTTGCCCATAAAGGAGGTAAATTTTAGAATAAGCTACCCAAGAAACTGAAACAAATTTTCATTAACAATTTATTTAAACGAAACCTAAAGGAGATGCTACTGACAAGATGCCATTACAGTGTTCAGGAGTTATTAAATGACACCATGTAGCATTATTTGTTTTGTTTTTCTGTGACGAGCATGCACTTGTATATTGTGTGTGGCACTGGCAGCTCGCAGTGCTGTTTGGTCCAAGTAATTTACGGGCTTCTTTTAACGGCTAATGGAGCGAGTCCTGGAAGGCTTCACCTGGGATTGTACATTTTCAAAAAAGCAATGGACTCACGTCGCCTTCTCTGGAAGCAGCTCCAACAGTTTTTGAAGGAGAAGCAACGCCAGACTGGAAATGGAAATCTGTTGGTGGATAGCTTAATCAGAGAAATGAAATATTAGGTCATCATTGTGTTTAAGCAACTTAAATATCTGCACGTTCCACCATTCAAGACTGAGATGATAAAGAAAAGATTGGACGCAGCAAGCGTGTTATAGTAGAGAATTTTAATAAACATGATCTACACCTTGTTACTGGCCTCGGTAATCCTACAATTTAACTCCCCTTATTCCCTTTAATCATTAACTCCCATTTTTTTGTCAGATTCTTACGTATACGAATTTCTGTGTTCAAGTGTATATGGTGTTTCTATTTTCTTTCTTTTTATCGACTTAATAGGGTATTATAATTATAACATTGAACTATAGAAGGTTCACTGTTTTATGATTACTTTACTGCCCCCCTTCGTGAAAAAAACATTTAAACAGCAATTACGTTATGGCAACAAAAAAGGCATATAGAATGAGGAAGCACTTGAAATCCGTTTAGTTTTACTATGAATCTTATGGTAAAAGTGTATACACGTTAGGTACTTTACGTTTCCTTCTTTTTTTTTTGACAAAATGAAAATACAATTCAGAAATTATGGAAAGCATAACGCACCTGCTATGTCTGTATTTCTTTCATACGTATTGATATCATATTCGATGACGTAACACAATTGTTACTGGGCCCTGGGCATCAACTGCCAGGTTATCAATACGGTGCTAGTACGGGTACCTACGCATTTATACGGTTTCTTATATATTCATGTGCTGCAGACGTTGTTTCTGATATTGTGCGTTGTTTACCTTCTTCTGTTAATGACCATTAGTGTTGTAGTGGTCTAAGATACATGTGTGGCATGTACTTAGTCGGTTACATGTTATTTGTTTTCTACGTTGTTTTTGCGATGAGAAAAGTGCCATGTCGCAGGCTGTAAAATGACAAGGTCAAGGTGGTGGTCACGGCTTCAGGATGTGAAAAAGACAGCTTTCAGGAAGCCGTTTTCTTCGCATTCTCTGCTCATATATCCTTTCCACTACCTACCCCGCCCAGCACCCGTAACATCCTTGTGGGGTGTGAACAAGAAATTTTCCCTGTGGTTTGGGCACCCTGGGAGGGGGTGGGGGGATTCTAGGCACGATTTAAAAAAAAAGCGCTCGGGAGGTAATCTGCAAATTTACCACAAAAACAGTTTTATTAAACCGCTTCAGATATAAATTTTTACCTTTAGGTCGTCATATTTTAGAAATTATTAGAGATAAGTACCTACTAAGGTATATAAACTCATATTACAATTTAACAGGAATTCGAAAAATGTAATAATATATAGAGTATTCCATGTGAAATAATGAAGTTGGTGGTCACATCCGGTATAACCGGAAATGATCTGAAGCTATAACTATTTTCTTTGAACAGATAATTATAGAAAACATACATCTAAAAATTTTCAGATTTAAAATCAGAGTAGTTCCTTATATACGGCCAACAGTCCAAATTCATCATCCTGACCCCTCTGATATCTCACAAAACGTCACCGAAATTATCCAAGCTGGCATGAAATTATTTATCCCACGTACACAGAAAACCTCTTCAGCCACTCATAAGCCCTGATTCTCTAAATCATGTGACAAGGCCAGACTTGAAAAGGTCAAAGCTCACAAAACGCTTCTACACAATCCCACTCAAGAAAATTGTCAAGCATTTAACGACGCAAGAAACCGCTATGTCCGTATTCTTTCTGAGGCAAAAACTCGTTTAACAACCACATCAAAAACAAGGTACTCTCAAGCTCCAACTGCAGCAAACTCTTCTGGACTCTTGCTAAATCTATTGGGAATAATTTCTGCAAGAGCACGTTCCCACCTCTTGTTTCACGAGATCAAATTATTTCTACAGCCCTGAGCAAGACTGAACTTTTTGTCTTGTTGTTCGCCGGCAATTCTACTCTCAACCCACCTCCAAATGTTCAACCACCAACAGTCCCCAATGTCGCGCATAAAATGACGGATCTCATTTTCAAAACTAAAACGGTACGAAAGATGCTCTCGTCTTTTAATACCAGGAAAGCCCCTGGCCTTGACTAGATCCCAGCAATTGTTCTCAAAAAATGCACATCAGAACTTGCTCCTGTCCTGACTCATCTGTTTCAGACATCTTACAATAGAGGCATATTCCCTAGTAACTGGAAAGCTGCTCGAGTACAACCCATCCCAAAGAAAGGATCCACAGCGCTTCCTAGCAACAACAGGCCGATTTCCCTCCTTTCAGTCGTTTCTAAAGTGATAGAAAAATATATAAACACCGAATTACTAAAATTTCTTGAAAAACACAGTATAATCCACGACAGGCAGTATGGATTCCGTCAGTGCAGATCAACTGCCGACCTCCTTTCCTTTGTCACCCATTCTTGTAACAAGTCTATGGAACTACACGGTGAATCCCAGATTGTCGCTCTAGACATATTCAAAGCATTCGAACAGGTCTGGCACGCAGCGCTGCTTAATAAACTTCCGGCCTATGGCCTACCACCATAACCCTGTACCTGGACAGCAAATTTCCTCTTCAACCGGAGCATTTCTGTTGCCGTGGATGGCCGTTCCTCTAAACTGTATCCAATTAATGCAAGAGTCCCTCAAGGTTCAATTTTAGCCCCTACTTTGTTTCTTCTCCACGTAAATGACCTCATCTATAGCACATACAACCCAGTTCACAGTTCTGCGGATGACAGTACCCTCCACTCAAATATACAATATTCTAAGCCTGTCTCTTCATCCCAATTAGATGAGGATCGCAAACTCATGGAGGGTTCTGTCTCTGTGGACCTATAAAAAATATTAGACTGGGGAAGTAGAAATCTTGTACAATTCAACTCCACCAAATCTTTCTATCTCATAAGAGATACACCAGCCCTAGACCCACCACAATGAACAACCAAGTTATTCAAAGTAACGAGTCATTTTCACTTGTTGGCATTTCTGTGGAACTAAATCTCAATTGTCACCAACATTCCACATCAATTGCAGAAGCAGCTGCTAAGAAATTACGTTTCCTCTCCCGGGCTTGCAAATACTTCTCACCAGCTAATCTTTATACCTTATATACTTTACAAATAAGGGCAAACCTTGAATACTGCTTCCACATCTGGGGTGCCGCTGCCGCTTCTAAACTCGCTATCCTGGAGTCGATTCAGAAGAGAGCTATACATCTCATCGGTGACCCTACCCTCATCCAAAGCTCCCATCCCTTGCCCACCGACGTGCCGTTGGTGACCTCTCTCTCCTTTATAGATATCTGCACGAGCACTGCTCAGAGAAGCTTTCTTCCATCCACCTGCTGTCCCCAACAGATCTACCAAGGGAACAGAGCTAATCCACCCTTTTATGCTGTCCAGGTCACCAGACATAGAACATCTTGTTATGCCCG
Organism: Tillus elongatus; assembly: GCA_964006375.1. Classification (NCBI taxonomy): domain Eukaryota; kingdom Metazoa; phylum Arthropoda; class Insecta; order Coleoptera; family Cleridae; genus Tillus; species Tillus elongatus. The sequence goes on from OZ023265.1 coordinate 177,040,123, forward strand.
TTCTTTTGTCCCGAGGACTACCAAGTTGTGGAATGCCTTGCCGGCACATCTTTTTCCTTCTCCTGCGAATCACCAAACCTTTAAGTCCAGAATTAACAAGTTGCCTCTTTCCTCCTTGTCGACACCCACGGTACGATAGTATTTAGGCTGTGAGCCCTCGTGGTGTGTTGTTGAAAAAAATATATTCGTAGAACAGCCTGTATTATATATATATATATATATATATATATATATATATATATATATATATATATATATATATATATATATATATATATATATATATATATATATATATATATATATATATATATATATATATATATATATATATATATATATATATATATATATATATATATATATATATATATATATATATATATATATAAATGACGCTGAATATGGGTCTTAGGTGTTCTAGTTCGCACATATTTGAACATTGTTTTTTTAAATTCAAAAGTCGTAATCTCAAACACCAAATGCTACCATTTGCCTGGGGAATAAAATAAATGAATTTTTTAAGCTTAAAAGCATTGTCTCTGGAAAAGAAAGAGTCTATACATGTATAATACCATGACATATTCAATACCAAGTTATTTTGCATTCATAATTTACATGTCAGTGAAAAGGGAAACGAGAAGAAGAGGTACAAAATAATATCTATGCCCTTATATCGTATTCATATATCAAACTAGCAAACCACGTAACAACTGGTATAATATGAAAACCGTAATACCAGCAAAGTCTGTTCCAAGAAGCAGAATAACATAATATGACGCCTGTGGTTAATAAGAAAATGATAAGTATCAGCTAGCACGTTCAACCACAATAATGAAAGTCTTCAGCTACTGTTCGACCACAGCACGCGTAATATTATGAAGTATGCACAAGTGAATCACTTAAAACCGCCGCGAATACGCGCTCAAGAATTATTGGTGGTCATTGTGAACTACCCGGCTTAGGTATTCCGGTTATGTTATCACATGTAAATCACGGGCGATTTATTTGTAAACAAATGTGGCTTTTTGCGGATATAAATAGCTTTTGAATTCGTAAAATTTAAATGGTTAATCCTATTTTTGTATTTCAACGAAACTGTGTCACCCAAATAACGTAAATGGTTATCACATGGGTAGTCAACAGCGTCTAAAAATAAGCATATTCTAATTAAGTCTGGATGCAGGAAGGGCGTTATGTTGGAGAGTTTTCTTACAAATCATGTACGCAGTTTTTTTACGAACTACAGGGTGTTTCGCATAAGAACACACACAGGACAGGGCATTGATAGGTGGTAGTGGTAGTGGACTTTTCCTTTACGTGACAGTAAAGAATTTTTTCACGCCCGAGCAGGTACCACTCCTTACATCAAGCGGCCGATGAAGTCGCAACGGACGTTTCCGGTTATGGCGTATGAGTCGGTTTCCCTTATAAATAAAAATGATGATGGCTCCTCCTTATACAAAAGATTCCGGAGATAAAATACCCCCCAATTTGGATCTCCGACAAAAGGGTGTGCAAGGGGCGCCGGCATCAAGATTTAACATATCCTTCACGAATATATGTGGCCTAAATTCTAACCTGAGCTCCGTCCACCATTTTCTCCAGGCTAATAGGCCCCAACTCCTCTTCCTCGCCGAAACCCAAATCAGTTCCAAAACAGCCACTAATCACCTAAATTTCTCGGGGTATGAGCTCCTTACTACCTTTAGATTGCATGGAGGCGTATGCGCATACGTCCGTAGCAATCTACCCTACACCAGACTCTCCAATTTAGAAGCTGGAAGAAAAGACATACTTTGGATGAAACTATCTCTCACGGCTGCAACTAAATTCATCTGTTGCATTTACCGGTCGCCTTCCGAAAACAAGTTTGTCCAGCTCTTTGACTGCCTTCCTGAAAAAACCGACTATCTGAATTCTGAATTTCCTTTCTTCGAGGTCACTATTCTTGGCGACTTCAATGTCCATAATAAGGAATGGCTAGGATCTTCAAAAACCGATCCACAAGGAAGAGCAACGATGACCTTTGCAGTCAGCAATTCTTTAGCCAATATGGTTCAGCAACCTACTTACTTTCCTCGCATCCCAACACTCAAATCACTTGGATCTCCTTCTTACTATAAAACCTGAATGCTATAAGATATCAGTCACCGCCCCTTTTGGTCGCTTAGACCACGGCATTGTTACTGCTTCCTGTGCAATGCAACCCGAGGTCACACAGTCATCACACTCACGTATCGTTTGGCACTACAACCCCGCGAACTGGGACGAAATGCGGGATTACATTCCCTCATTTCCATGGGCGTCTGTCTGCTTCTCTCATCCTGACCCCTCTGATATCTCACAAAACGTCACCAAAATTATCCAAGCTGGCATGGGAGTATTTATTCCACGTACGCAGAAAACCTCTTCAGCCACTCAAAAGTCCTGGTTCTCTAAATCCTGGGCAAGCCCAGACTTTAAAAGGTCTCAGCTCACAAAACGCTTCTACACAATTCCAGTCAAGAAAACCGTCAAGCATTTAACGACGCAAGAAACCCATATGCCCGCATTCTTTCTGAGGCAAAAAAACTCGTTTAATAACCACATCAAAAACAAAGTCCTCTCAAGCTCCAACGGCAGCAAATCCTTCTGGGCTCTTCCTAACTCTGTTGGGAATAATTTCTGCAAGAGCACGTTCCCGCCTCTTGTTTCTGGGGATGAAATTGTTTCTGCCGCCTTGGGCAAGGCTGAGCTTTTTGCCCCGTTGTTCGCCGGCAATTCTACTCTCAACCCACCTCCAAATGTTCAACCACCAACAGTCCCCAATGTCGCGCATAAAATAACGATATCTTTTTCAAAACTAAAAAGGTACGAAAGATGCGCTCTTCTCTTAATACCAGGAAAGCATCTGGCCTCGACGAGATCCCAGCAATTGTTCTCAAAAAATGCGCACCAAAATTTGCTTCTGTCCTGACTAGTATGTTTCTGACATCTTACAATAGAGGCATGTTCCCTAGTAACTGGAAAACTGCTCGAGTACAACCCGTCCCCAAGAATGGGTCCAAAGCGCTTCCTAGCAAATACAGACCTATTTCTGTCCTTTCAGTTGTCTCTAAAATAATGGAAAAGTATATAAACACCAAATTACTAAAATTTCTTGGAAAACACAGTCTACTCCACGACAGGCAGTATGGATTCCATCAGGGCCGATCAACTGCCATCCTCCTTTCCTTTGTCACCCATTCTTCGAACAAGTCGATGGAACTACACGGTGAATCCCAGATTGTCGCTCTAGATATATCCAAAGCATTCGACCAGGTCTGACACTCAGCGCTGCTTAATAAACTTCCGGCCTATGGCCTACCACCAAAACTCTGTACCTGGACAGCAAATTTCCTCTCCAACCGCATTTCTGTCGTGGATGGCAATTTCTCTAAACTGCATCCATTTAATGCAGGAGTCACCCAAGGTTCAGCTTTAGCCCCTACTTTGTTTCTTCTCCACATCAATGACCTCCTCTCTATCACATTCAACCCAGTTCAGTTAAGCGGACGACAGCACCCTCCACTCAAATATACAATATTCTAAGCCTGTCTCATTATCCCAATTAGATGAGGATCGCAGACTCATGGAGGGTTCTATCTCTGTGGATTTTCAAAAAATATTCGATTGGGGAAGCAGAAATCTTGTACAATTAAACTCCAGCAAATCTCAGTCTTGCTTTCTATCTCATAGGATATACGCCAGCCCTAGACCCATCACAATGAACAACCAAGTTATTCAAAGTAATGAGTCCTTTTCACTTGTTGGCATTTCTGTGGATCGCAATCTAAATTGGCGACAACATGTCACATCAATTGCAGAAGCGGCTGCTAAGAAACTAGGTTTCCTCTTCCGGACTCGCAAATACTTATCACCAGCTAATGTCTATACCTTATATACTTCACAAATAAGACCAAACCTCGAATACTGCTCCCACATCTGGGGTGAAGCTGCCGCTTCTACACTCGCTATCCTGGACTCCATTCAGAAGAGAGCTATACGTTTCATCGGTGACCCTACTCTTACCCAAAGGCTGCCATCCCGTACCCACTGGCGTGCCGTTGGTGACCTCTCTCTCTCTTTTATAGATATCTGCACGGGCACTGCTCAGAGAAGTTTTCTTCCATAGTTCCCCTACCTGCTGCTCCCAACAGATCTACCAGGGGACAGAGCGAATGCACCCTTTTACTGTCCAGGTCACCAGACATAGAACATCTTGTTATGCCCCCTCTTTTGCCTCGTGGACTTCCAAGTTGTGGAATTCCTTGCCGGCATATGTTTTTCCTTCTCCTCCGAACCTCCAAACCTTCAAGTCCAGAATTAACAAGTTGCCTCTTTCCTCCTTGTCGACACCCACGGTGCGATAGTATTTAGGCTGTAAGCCCTCGTGGTGTGTTGTTGAAATATAAAAAAATATATAGGGGAACCAAAAACATGGTGATTTAACGCAACTTACGCCTATACTAAGTTGCACCTCTGTTCTCAATGAAAATTCACTAAAAAGAGGAATGCAGGAATGTGGCATAAATGGTGCAAATAAAACCTATGTTGTGAATTTTAAGTAATTTGGTTCAGAATATTTAGTTTTTTTCAAATTAAAAATAAAATATGAAAGACATGTGTTGGAACGACTTAGTAGTTAAAGTCCAAAGCCTGAGAGACATATTAGTTAACTGCCATGCGTAGGTTGATTCGTACAACAGGTATAAACCATACATCAACGGTTTCGAAACAAACTAAATAGCAGGCATAAAACATACTACCCAAACCAACAATCGTAAAATCTCGGCCAGAAATATCGCAAATGATAGACGACATGAAATGAAAAATTCGCCAAGTAATTGTTATTAAACTGAGGAATTCAATCAATACACTATATTTGTGCTTGAGAAATGGCCCAAAATACAGTTTTCGAATGAAAGTGTAGCATAGTATAGAGGAAACGTAAAACAAATCACGTCAAGTCTCTATAAAAATATTTTTTATCTGTTTTATCCTTAAACTTAAACATAAGACGTCATATGAGATCGAAACAGTCATTGAATGTGTTTCAATGACAATTCTACTAATTCTGTAATTAATTGTTACGTATACTTTAAAATATAATATATCCGGGGCATGAAAGGTCATGCAAACAAAACGTTAGTTAACGCATCTTTAGATAGCTCGGTGGTAGAGTGCTAGTCTTCTACGCAGAAGGTTGCGTAATCGATTCCGGCTCGACGAAAGTATGGTTTCTTTTTATTTTATTTTGACATTTGGAGAAACAATAGTGTAGAGATTTAATACGTTTCGAACAAGCTCTCATTTTTGTTTAAAACGCCTGAATAACTTTGTCACCTTTGAGTCTGAAATTATAATTTTCAGCAGACATTTTGCTATTGTTGATAAAGAAAAAACCTGTCTGATTAGGTTGTCTAAAACTAAATCATTCACGTGATTAGTAAGCAAAAATAACTGCTTCGTCTATAATTTTGCAGATACTTTGCTTTTCTAAACATGAATAAAGTTTCCTTCTGGAAAGCTTTTGGAACTTTAATGAAATTTGTTATATAAGTTTCTTTTAAAGAGACTTACACTATCTACAGATATAACACAATTTAATTTTGTAGCTTCATAGAAAATTGAGTTTCCGGCAATTGGTTCAAATGGAGTTAGAACACAAGATTTTTTTGATAATAAAGAGAAATCGATGGTAACACTTTTGAAAGAATTCTTCAAATGTGCGCGTACTAGGACCTCTAAACTCGATCTTCAGGGTCTGTGTAAGTTTAAAGTATTAATTTTAGTAATATGCCGTATAATTATAGTCTGCAGTTCTTATGAAAATTCACTACCATACCACTTGCTGCGTCCAGAAATTTATTTTTTTCTGAGCCATAGGTACAGGGTGCTGAAAGTGTCATAAATTAAATGGATTTTGCTTCAAAGAGTTGTCAGTATTGCATTGTTCTCTTTTGTCGTTATATAAATTTACAACCCATGATTTCCAGGCTTTCAGTTCTTTCTACAGTTGTGACTAATTTTCCAGCATTATCATTTAGGGATTTATTCTAGGATTCTCTTTATTTCTCAACAATCTTTATTTCTGTTAAAACCACTTTCAAACTTTAATTAAACAGTGCGAATATTTGGTTATATTGTGACCTTACGCATTGAGCTCTGACGTCACAATAACATGACGAATTATAAGTTAGTCGGGACACATATGTTAAATTTAATAATTTGTGTAAATTACCCACAAATGTCATGCCGGCTGTGTTATCAGGTTACTGTTTTCAACTATAAATATGTTTTCATTTTTATTTACAATAAACCACAGTTTCTATTTTTATACGGTTTCCAAGAAACATTTGCATGTAATGTGTTTTCACATACTATCATACCCATAATTTAATTATAGTTAGGTGTACGTTTTCTTGGACTCATTGCAGTTTTCCCAGGCAATAACGAGTACTTGGAAAGCTCCATTCAAACTTCCACAAAAAGCTGAAATCAAAAATTACAAATCAAGAGTTGTAAACCGCAAAGTATGACAATAAGGAAAGGATGCTAAAAAATCAGACAAATTTAATTTTAAAATACCAAACCAGAATTGTATATAGTGTCCAAAAAATGTGTCACAAACTTAGAGCTGAAAAGTCATAACCATAAATATGCAAAAAGTCTTAATGAACATGGGTTTGGAAATGTATAAGCATAAGCGTTTCCGAGCAATGAAGCATTCTTTTTTTTGTGACATTTGTGTAATATTTTATTTATGCCTTAATCTATATACAAAAACCTGCGTTATCTTATTGTCATCGACTTTCGTACATACAACTCACTGTAATTAGTATTTTTTTTTATTAGCAATTTTCTTTTAAATTCGCTAATGAAGAGATCTGTGTTTATATATATATATATATATATATATATATATATATATATATATATATATATATATATATATATATATATATATATATATATATATATATATATATATATATATATATATCCGACCGATATCTCAAAAAATAATGGATCAATCGTAATCAAATTTGGTGAGTACCTGCCTTTTGCAAGTGGCTTGGATAAGTTTCGCCAGGAAAATCGGATCAGGTTTTCCCGGAAAATTTTGTGTTTTCCTTCTAAAAAAATTCATATCTCCGGAAATAACAAAGTAAGAGCAACCAAATTTGATAAGCCTGTTTGTACTATAAAGGGTGAACTCTGCACCAAAATTTAGGTCTCTAGTCTTAAAGGCCAAGAAGTTATGGGGACTTAAAGAAATAAATTTTGGAGTTTTCCTCAAAACGTCAAACTCGCAATTTTAAACGTCAAAATTGGTAATGTTTCGGCAAAGAACGTGAAACAAATACAGATTTTGAAAAGAAAATGTTGCAAGAAGAGTGTTCTGCAAACCCTTAAGTTTCAGATTCAACCCTCATTGCCCTTCATTTTGCTAAAATGTTTACAGAAAATTTATTTCAAATAGACCCTTTCTGTGATGTTTTGGCTGTCGGTTTAGTTAATTTGATGCTTTCGCTGTAGGTTAAGTGAAGTTTATGGTTTAACGGTCTATAATTTTTTTAAGCTAATGTTCGTAGAACAAATTCGTAAATACACTTTTGCATTTTTTATCGAAATATGATGCGTTTGTAAGAAAAAATCTGGACGCAGTAAGTGCGTTTTGGTAGCGAATTCTCAGTAAATTTGCAGTTTAGCTCCCGAACGCATTTCAAAAAACTGTTTTTAGAAACCTGCCTAGTGCCCACTCCTGGATCCACAAACCCCAAGAAAAATTTCTTGTTCACACCCCCCAAGGAAGTTACGGGACCAGGAGTGAGTAGGGGTGTATAGTTTTTTTAGCTAATTTTCGTAGAACAAATTCGTTAATGCATTTTTGCATTTTGTATCGAAATATGCGTTTGTAAGAAAGAATCTGGACGCAGTAAGTGCGTTTTGGTAGTGAATTTCGGAACGCTTTTCAAAAAACTGTTTTCAGAAACCTGACTAGGCCCCCGCCTGGATCCATAAACCCCAAGAAAAATGTATTGTTCACACTCCCCAAGGAAGTTACGGGACCAGGAGTGAGCAGGGGTGCTGGGCGGGGTAGGTAGTATAAAGGAAATATGAGCAGAAATTTCGAATAAAACGGGCTTAAAAGCTGTCTTTTTCACATCTTAAAGCCATATCACCCTTAAACACTGACTACCCCGCACAGCACCCCTATCCTCCCAGGTGCCGTAACTTCCTTGGCGGGTAGGAACAAGACATTTTTCTTGTGGTTTATGCAGCGAGGGTGGTTGTATGCACGCGAGGGGGAAGGAAAATCCCCACTACGAAGCAGCCACCCTCCAACCACTGCCACAAGTCGAACCAGGGGGGTCTGCTTCGTCGTAGGCATTCCCCCCCTCGTGTGCATACAATCACCCTCGTTGCATAAACCACCAGAAAAACTTCTTGTTCATACCCCCCAAGGAATTTACGTGACCTGGGGCAAATAGGGGTGCTGTGCGGGGTAGGCAGGGTTTAATGGGGATATGGCTTCAAATAGACAGCTTTTAGGCAGTTTTCTTCGCATTTTCTCATCATATTTCTTTTTTACTACCTACCCCGCCCAGCACCCCTATTCACTCCCAGTCCCGTAACTTCCTTGGGGGGTGTAAACAACATATTTTTCTTGTGGTGTGTGCATCCAGATGGGGTCCTAGTAATGTTTTTGAAAACAATTATTTGAAAAGCTTTCGGGAGCTAATCTGCAAATTTACCGAATTTTCATTAAATCCTTCAAATTTCAATAACTCAATTTGCTATTAACGTAAACTTTGTTGGTTAGGAAACCAACATTTAAGTTTATTTTCTGAAAATTCTTGTATATTTTCAAACCATAAGTAATTTGATAAAATATAGTACATTGTTTCTACTACATAGGCTATACCGGTAATCAGATTGATGCCTGTTCGCATTTGCTATTAAAAACATATTTATGGAAATTCACTTCCATAACACACCTGTTGCATCCAGACTTTTGAAAAATGTTTATATATTGTCAAACAATAAAGTTATTTTGATTAAATATGGTACATTGTTTCTACTATATAGGTAACCAAGTTTGATGGCTGCTTTCATCAAAGACATTTGCTATTAAAAATACTTTTAAAAAAATTCGCTACCATAACGCACTTGCTGCGTCCAGACTTTTTTCAACACACCACGAGGGATAACAGCCTAAATATTATCGTACCGTGGGTGTCGACAAGGAGGAAAGAGGCAACTTGTTAATTCTGTACTTGAAGGTTTGGAGATTGGGAGGAGAAGGAAAAACATGTGCCGGCCTGGAATTCCACAACTTGGAAGTCCTCGGGACAAAAGAGCGGACATAACAAGATGTTCTATGTCTGGTGACCTGGACAGTAAAAGGGTGCATTCGCTCTGTTCGCCTGGTAGATCTGCTGGGGCAGCAGGTGGAGAAACTATGGAAGAAAGCTCATCTGAGCAGTGCCCGTGCAAATATCTATAAAAGAGAGAGAGAGAGAGAGAGGTCACCAACGGCACTTCGGTGGGCAAGAGATGGCAGCCTTTGGGTGAGGGTACGGTCATCGATGAGAAGTATAGCTCTCTTCTAAATGGAGTCCAGGATAGCCAGTGTAGAAGCGGTAGCGGCACCCCAGATGTGGGAGAAGTATTCAAGGTTTGGCCTTATTTGTGAAGTATATAAGGTATAGAGATTAGCTGGTGAAAAGTATTTGCAAGCCCGGAAGAGGAAACCTAATTTCCTAGCAGCCGCTTCTGCAATTGATGTGAAATGTTGGTGCCAATTAAGATATCGATCCACAGAAATGCCAACAACTGAAAAGGACTCAGTGATGTATCTCTTATGAGATAGAAAGCAAGACTGAGATTTGGTGGGGTTGAATTGTACAATATTTCTACTTCCCCAGTCTAATATTTTTTGGTGATCCACGGAGACAGAACCCTCCATGAGTCTGCGATCCTCATCTAATTGGGCTAAAGAAACAGGCTTAGAATATTGTGTATGTGAGTGGAGGGTGCTGTCGTCGCGTAACTGTAAACTGGGTTGGATGTGCTAGAGAGGAGGTTATTGATGTGGAGAAGAAACAAAGTGGGGGCTAAAACAGAACCTTGAGGAACTCCTGCATTAATTGGATATACCGCACTGATAAGCTCTAATTAGAGCCAAACCGGTCTGCGGTTCTAATTATGGTGAGAATACATCTAGTCTTACATACATTGTCCCTTTATTAGGAAAGAAATGGGCCAAGGCTGATAATTCACAAAATTGTTAATTGGTTGTATGCATTCTCTATGTTATAAGATTTTGTGTTATTTGGAGCTGCCGTGACAACATACTACCCGATTCCGCACCGAGATGGCGACGCTGTAGAACATCTTACAATGTCCTACCATAGCTGTATTATTTTATAGGTGTGTTCTCGCTGTAATTGGTATACCGTACTGATGAGCTCTTAGTAGGGCGAAACCGATCTGCGGTTCTAATTGTTATGTTAGGTATCGTTATCTTTGATGTTATTTAGGACACAAACGTAAAATTTTTAATAATTATCAACAATTATATACTGTGTTGCTGATAATTACCTGCGGTCGGAACAGCTTCTCTTCAAATAAGAAAAATCAAAGAGCGTTTTAAAAAGGGTTAAGATGCCAGTATACAAGAAAAATCATGACGTGAAACGAGCTTCCGCCTGCCGTCATATTTTTATTAGATACTTGATGCTAATTACATCTAAGTAATGTTATCAACATTTTCAGAAAAACAACCTGGACAGGTATTAGAAAATGTAAGTAATAGTTAAGCTAATGTTGAATTCCCACATGCGGTATTGTTTCTAGAACCGCTGTTCTAACATATCGTGAAGATCGTAAATTCATTTATCCGGAAATAATATATCTACATATACGTACCTTATTTAAGTAATTACAGGTGATTTTAACCCACTGGTTATTGGTGTGTAAAATATGGTGTCGTTTTCTACTTTGAATAGTCATTGAGTTAAAGTCACCAGCCACAGTTTAATTGTACTAATGGCTTGCTGCCTCTGCCAAAACAGAGAAACAGACAGACGTCTATGCAGAAAGATGACTGTTTCTTCTTCTAAGGGATGCTATATGACAGTAAACTGAATTGGAGCTCGTATATACAAAACTTAGCCATCAAAAATGTAGACAGCATCTGAGTGTGTTTGGATGTCTAGGAGGAATCACATGGGGCAGCGAGGGGAAAATAATCACCAGAATTTATGAAAGAAAATAATCACCAGAATTTATGAAACTCTTATTCTCTCTAAGTTTCACCATGGATGTGCAGTAATTGCTTCAGCTAGACAATCTAGGCTGAAAGATTTGGACAGTGTATATGTTGTGGGTCTCAAGATAGCGTCAGGCTTATACAGAACTAGTCCGTTCATTCCAATATTTTGTGGTGAAGCAGGTGTACCACCCCTCAAATATCATATATTGTAATTTATGCTAAGCTACAGAGCAAAAATGCTGGCGCAACCAACACATTTGAACTACAATCTTTTCCGCGATAATACAGAATTATTCCATTTTAGAAACAAAGTGCAATCACAAGACCACTGTCAATTGCCACCCCTGAGTTTATAGAAACTAAGCCGCTGGGTATTCTACCTATCTATGAACTGCATCTATCTGAGATCCCATCATGAAAATTACATCAACAAAAAAGTCACTTGTACTGCTCTGGTTATAACAAACAGGAAACACAGCCATTATACAGTGCTTTCGAAAAGTAACGAATAAATTCAGTATCTCTGAAATTGAGTGTTTTTAGAAAAAATCTTCTGACACATCGATTTTGTTTTAAACAAAAACACTTTTTGGCATACCACTTATATTTGTGACGTCATCGTTTTTTGAGGTATGACGTCACCGACAATCTTTTTAAACAGCAAGCCCCACGACCACGCCATTTGAAAGAGCGTGTCATTCTACGTACACATCGTCAAAAATTATGGCTACCTGATAGTAGCCTAGGAGACCAAGAATGTTTTTTTTATTGTTGTTAGATAAAAACTTGAAATCGTACTTCGGTAAATAGTTTTTTTGGTTTTTTGAGTTATCTCTTTAGTTCTTATCTTTTGTTTGACAAAAGCAGTGTGTTTAAAGTGTTTATTGAGTAGTGACTTTTGTCATTTTATAAAAGAATGGTTGAATTAACTGAACGAGAACGAATTGAAATTCTTTGAATGATCGGATTTGGAGACAGGATGCGCACCCAAAAAGAAGTAGCTGAATTGTTTAATGAAACTCATCCTGATCGGCATCCCATTAGCCAAAGCATGGTACGCAATATTGAGTCTAAATACCGTAACTTTGGGCATGTTCGTGATCTTCCTAAATCTGGCCGACTTTCAACATCAGAAGAAGACCAACTTAATGTTTTGTTGGCAATACAGGAAAATCATCACTCAGCACTTAACCAATTGGCTTCTCATTTCAATATGGCAGCGTCCACAGTTCACAAAATTATGAAAAAGGCAAACTATCACCCTTATAAGTTATGCCTTGTTCATGAGCTATCTGAAGACGACTTTGATCAGCGAAATCAATTCTGCGAGAAAATGCAAGAACTATGCACTAATGATAATAGTTTCGTAAAAAACCTACATTTTGCTGACGACTAAGTTTGTTTTTCACGGCCATGTCAATAAGCAAAACTGCCGTTATTGGGCTACCGAGAATCCCCGATGGATGATGAAGTATCACACTCAACGTCCTCAGAAGGTTAATGTGTGGTGCGGTATAGTCGACGGAAGAATATTGGTTCCCTATTTCTTTTACGTGAACCTTACTGGTGCAAAATATTTGGATTATCTTCGCGACGACCTTATTCCTGAACCAATAACTCTATATCCAGATATAGAGGAACGTGATCCTCCGAGAAATGAAATTTTTTTCAACACGATGGTACACCTTTCCATTATGCAACACCTGTCTGTGCTTATTTAGATGTGGTGTTCCAGAATCGCTGGATAGGGAGAAGGGGGCCGATTGAGTATCCAGCTAGATTGCCAGATTTTACATCCCTAGATTACTCGTTGTGGGGATACTTGAAAAGTAACGTATACGTTAATAGACCGGGGAATTTAGAAGATTTAAAAGCAAGAATTTGTCAAGAGATACATCATAGTGTATACTTTTAGTGTTGCGGTAAAATACTTGATACTTACGTATCTCCAATTATCATTATGTGCATATAATTGTATTAAATAAAAATTCAAAACTAACACTTTTCTTTTAAAATAAATTACATCACACCGAATGGCGGAATCAACAGGCACGATGTTATACCAGCAAGAAGGCGCGGAAGGTGCGGAAGGCTAGGAAAAAGTGAAGGCGTCTAAACCTGTTGGACGGGTGTCAAGCGCGTGGGTCGACTCCTAGTGCCAGTCTGCGGTCGCTCTTCCACCGGGCATACAACAGACAGGTCTGCTCGCTCCTCTATACAATTTACACAGAGTATCTTCTCCTCTTCGATGGACTCTCATGGTCTGCGGAAATCGGCCCGGTGTACGCATGCATGCCTCAAGGACGATGAACCGGGTTTTGGAGGTATCAGATATCATGGACACACATAACTTGGCCCTCTTTTATGAATGTGTGAGTAAATAATCAAAATGTACAGTTAAAAGTAAATACAGAGTGTTCAAAAAATAAGAAAATGTCCGCTTGTATGAAGATTAGAACCTGTTATGAGCACTAATAAGTACACTTTGGAGAATTTTGATTCCTGCAATACATTTCTAGAACATACTATGGTTTCGCTGACAAAGTTGGCTTTATAATATATTAATATATATCTACTATTATTATAGTACAATATGTGTGTGTGTGTGTGTGTGTGCGTGTGTGTGTAAATTACGATGACTTTAACTCATTTTATTTAAAAATATATATAAAGGATAAATTCTCAAAATTTTGTACACCTCATCCATGGTACTCTGTTAGACTAAAATATTTTTGTTTCTCTGCCGTTTCCAGTTATACCGGAAGTGACTAACGGTTTCGTTATTTCAAGGAGCACATCATGTATATTTTCACAATTTGAAATACAACGAAAAATTTTAGTCCAACATTATGTAACCAAAATTACACGTAAATGATAGGCGATATTCATTCTTTATTTTTCAATACTAGACGCTAGAAGAAGTTTGTCTGTGGTCTCGTAGCTTATCACTAGGTATGCAATGCACAGCAATTGTTCTCAAAAAATGCGCACCTGAACTTGCTCCTGTCCTGACTCGTCTGTTTCAGACATCTTGCAATAGAGGCATATTCCCTAGTAACTGGAAAACTGCTCGAGTATCACTCGTCCACAAGAAAGGATCCAAAGCACTTCCTAGCAACTACAGGCCTATTTCTCTCCTTTCAGTCGTCTCTAAAGTGATGGAAAAGCATATAAACACCGAATTACTAAAATTTCTTGAAAAACACAGGCAGTATGGATTCCGTCAGCGCAGATCAACTGCCGACCTCCTGTCTTTTGTCACACATTCTTGGACCAAATCTATAGAAGTACAAGGTGAATCCCAGATTGTTGCTCTAGACATATCCAAAGCAATAGACCAGGTCTGGTACGCAGCGCTGCTTAATAAACTTTTGTCATATGGCCTACCACGAAAACTCTGTACCTAGACAGCAAATTTCCTCTCCAACCGGAGCATTTTTGTTGTCGTGGATGGCCATTCCTCTAAACTGTATCCAATTAATGCAGGAGTCCCTCAAGCTTCAGCTTTAGCCCCTATTTTGTTTCTGCTCCACATCAATGACCTCCTCTCTAGCACATTCAACCCAGTTCACAGTCACGCGGACGACAGCACCCTCCACACAAATATATAATGTTCTAAGCCTGTCTCTTTAGCCCAATTAGATGAGGATCGCAGACTCATGGAGGGTTCTGTCTCCGTGGAGTAGAAGTAGAAATCTTGTACAATTCAACCCCACCAAATCTCAGTATTGCTTTCTTTCTCATAAGAGATACACCAGATACACCACCTAGACCCATCAAAATGAACAACCAAGTTATTCAAAGTAATGAGTCCTTTTCACTTGTTGACATTTCTGTGGATCTAAATCTCAATTGGCACCAACATGTCACATCAATTGCAGAAGCGGCTGCCAAGAAATTAGGTTTCCTCTTCCGGGCTCGCAAATACTTTCACCAGCTAATCTCTATACCTTATGTACTTCACAAATGAGGCCGAACCTCGAATACTGCTCCCACATCTGGGGTGTTGCTGCCGCTTCTACACTCGCTATCCTGGACTCCATTCAGTCTATACGTCTCATCGATGAACCTACCCTCACCCAAAGGGCTGCCATCCCACCGACGTGCCGTTGGTGATCTTCCTCTCTCCCTCTCTCTGTTTTATAGATATCTGCACGGGCACTGCTCAGAGGAGCTTTCTTCTATAGTTCCTCCACCTGCTGCCCCCAACAGATCTACCAGGGGAACATTGCGAATGCACCCTTTTACTGTCCAGGTCACCAGACATAGAACATCTTGTTATGCCCGCTCTTTTGTCCCGAGGACTTCCAAGTTGTGGAATTCCTTGCCGACACATGTTTTTCCTTCTCCTCCGAACCTCCAAACCTTTAAGTCCAGACTTAACAACTTGCCTCTTTCTTCCTTGTTGACACCCACGGTACGATAGTATTTAGGCTGTAGGCCCTCGTGGTGTGTTGTTGAAATATAATATGTATGATTTTAAGCGGGCTATGTGAATTTCAAATGTTATATTCCGAGAAGGTTTAAGCCCATAATTAAAATCAGTTTATAACTTCCCCGATTTTTTCCCTATTTTCAATTTGTCTTTTTTTTTAATTATACGTAATTATTTTTACAGATGCTGGAAGTCAGAGCGGACAAATACATATCATACAGCTGTGGTTGAGTGAGATTGCAAAACACTGTGTCTATAAAGTAACGCATAAATTCAAGAAAATTAAAAGTGACCATTATTAAGGAAAATTCAAAAATAAGTCGATTTTTATTTCCAAAAAGTAACTTTTTTAAAATAAAAATATCACGTATATCGTTGCACGCCTTCAAGGGGTAGCTACCCGAGATTTTGAAATTGCATGGTGGGTAGTATGATACATCTTTTTAAAGCTAATTCAATTCTCTACTCAGCAACGCCAATTTTTTTTGGTAGGAATAAAAGAAAGTGAGGAATAACATTTTTATTATCAGTAACACCTAACACATGTGAAGCATATAGAGAATTACATAGTACAGTCTTATCTAATCAGATGTTCGAAATTCTCGCCTTCTTGTGACTGACAATATCCCAAACGGTCAACAAATTCTTGTTGCTCTATTTATAATCTCGGGGCAAATTTTTGTACATTCAGTTCTAATTCTTGTTTTCAATTTGTTGATAGTATCTGGTTTACTTTTGAATACCACATTCTTCAAACGACCCCACCAAAAAATATCTAAGTGAGTTAGGTCAGGTGATCTTGCTGGCCACTCAATTGCAGCACGCCTGCTAATCCATCTGTTGGGAAATTGTTGATCCAGATACTGTCGAACATAATGCGCCGAGGCATCATCTTATTAATACCACAAAATATGATTTACCATACCAGCATCGTGTCCATCAGGAAATAAGTTCAATAACGTCGGAATGAGATATTGCTGTAAAAATTGTAGATATCGTGGTCCATTTATGGTTCCATCAAAAAAGTAAGGACTCATAATCCTACTCATAACAATTCATGCACAAACATTTAGCTTTTGTGGATATTGTGTGCGAATCTGTTGCATCCATTTTGGATTTTTCCTTGCACATTGCACATATCTGCAGTTTTGACGGTTAACTTTTCCATGTAGTGTAAAAGTAGATTCATCTAGAAAACAGGATATTTGATACTTACAAAGAGTTGTGATTACATTTATCCATTAATGTTGCACATAACTGCATGTTTCCGTATGGATCGTCATCGGATAACACCTGCAAAAGCTGTATTTTATAAAGATGAAGCTTTTCAAGTTTCAATATTTTATGTGCCGCCTGAAATGAAATTTCATTCTCTCGGCAAAGTATTATTATTATTATTACTATTATTATTATTATTATTATTATTATTATTATTATTATTATTATTATTATTATTATTATTATTATTGACCGGACACCTATTTTTGGAAAATCTTCCACGCTGGACGATTTTATCGCAAAAATGATCAAGACTTGTGCTTGATTCGTTTTTATGACACCTGTCATACAGCAGATGATTATTAACAGCAGGCGATGGTTACAGATACGACATAGTATGCAACAATATCTCTAGAGTTCTTTTCGTACAAGAAGCCTAACATTTTGAACATTGTTTACAGACTTTGGGAGATTGAAGTATCATATCATAAGTATCATATCAGTATCATAAAACGGGACTATGTAATTCTTGACAGGCTTTACTTGCGTTAGGTGTTACTGGTAATAAAAATGTTATTACTCACTTCATTTTATTCCTAAAAAAAAAAATGGTGTTGCTGAATATAGAAATAGATTAGCTTTAAAGAGTAATGTATCACCAAGAGCTATACGCACAAGATTTTGAAATTTGCGTTACATTTTCCAATTGGGTCACCAGAAAAATACAAGTAATAACAGGTTCCCAAGCAAAGTAATTTTTCCGTCGAAGCTACTTTCCATAATTGTGGGAAGGTAGGATTTTAGGTTATCCCTTATCAGTAGAAATTTAATTTGTTTCCTTCTGTGTTTTTACAAGGTAAATAGAGGCCAATTTATATTTGTACATTTACTGAACACTCCACATTGAAAATTGAAGTAAAAGGACACATAACAAAAAATTCTCAAAACCTGACTATGGATTATCATAATTTTTACTTCATTTTACCAACTCGTAAATCGTTATCAGCGAAAAGACAAGATTAATTTTTTACGATATCCACTGACCACCAGAGATTTGATACATTTTCAAAAACTAATCGAAGGCTGCACGAAGGAACGCAAATTAATACTTCTATATTAGATTTTTTTTTGAGGTTTTAAAAGCAATTTTGTAAAAAAACTAGTTGTCAGATTTTAAAATGGCAGCTTTCAATAGAGAATCAAAAGAACTTCTGAAAAAGTTGCCACTCGACCTACCTACCCTATTCGAGTTAAGGGGGCACTCGTGGTTGGATGCTACCAATTTTGTTAGAAATTAAGAAGTGTCCCCCTATTAAAATAATCGACGTGTTTTAGGAATTGTCGAAATTGTCAGCAGATTTTGAGAAAATTCTAGTGAAACCTTTTATAATTAATATCCTGTATATATATATATATATATATATATATATATATATATATATATATATATATATATAGGGTAGCCCATTATTCTGAGATTGCTCGATATCTCCTAAGCTATTCATGTTATCAAAAAAAAAAATTAAAAACAAAGGTTGCTTTGTTTTTGAAGGTGTATAACCTAAAATTATTTAAAACTATACAGCATGTCTCATAAGTCACCGGCAGCATGCAACTTTGATATTTTAATTGGAACACCCTACATATTATTACATATTTCGATCCTACGTAAAATTTTAATGTTACTTTATACAAGGTACTATATGTCATAAATCAATAACATGCATTCTTGCAGTCATAACTTCACAAAACTCCAGCCGCCGATGAAAATCATCTTCACTCAGTTGTTGTAAAAGATGAGTTTTATACGGGTGAAATTTATGATGCTTCAATATTCGCTGAATAGTTCTTATTCTGATGTTTCAAACAGTGGCCAATTTTCTCGTGCTCAAAGTTGGGTCTGCAGCAATTTGTCCTAAAACTTCAATCTCGGTAGTCTCATTTCTAACCGGAGATTCACGTTCAGGATCCCGTTTTTTGTTGGCTACTGAACCACTTTGTCGAAACTTTGCAGCTAACTCCTAAATGTATTTTCTGTTAACATGTCTGTTCGGATGTCGTTCATTAAACAAATTTGCGGTACAGTTGCCACAGTCATCGTTTCTTTTTTAAAAAGAGTAATTATTTCAACTCTTTTGGAATACTCTACAGAATACACCATTGTGAAATTAATTTTCGGTAGTACTATCAAGTATCAAACTGACCGATAAACTGAAATAATAAACCGCATTTCTCTCATTCCGATAAGAAATATTCTGAAAGTCAATTTTTTGTTTACAAACCAACAAAACATTGACTATCAGTACAGTTCTTATGGGAATGAATGAAATGCGTTTTTGCATCTTCAACTGTGAATAAGTTGATAAAACTTCCAAAAAAATTTGTGTGTTGAATTCAGAAGAGAAAGTGCTTTCAAATGATGTAACACTCGTTCCATATTCCCTATTTAAAATATAAGGGTTGTTATCACCACCCTTAAGGGGTTGATGTGACAAAGTTGAGTTTTGTGTCAAAACATGTCCCCCTCAATATTAAAATTGACGTGTTTCAGCGTTTCTTAAAAAAAATCTCTGGACGCAAATTGGTCTGTTTTTCAATGCGCCACCCTATATATATATATATATATATATATATATATATATATATATATATATATATATATATATATATATATATATATATATTCGTGTGTGTGTGTGTGTGTGTGTGTGTGTGTGTGTGTGTGTTTCAGCGGGCCTCATTTGTTTCAGCGATTTAAAAAAAACTCTGGACGCAGCAAGTGCGTTATGGTAGTAAATTTTCATAAAAATGTTTTTAATTGCAAATATGTGTGTTTCCTTTTTAAGAAAGCAGGCATCAATTTTGGTTACCAGTATAACCTATATAGTAAAAATAATGTGCCATGTTTCATAAAAATAACTTTATTGTGTGAAAATGTACAAAAATTTCCAAAAGTAAACTTAAAGTGTTCCCGGAAAAACTCGTTTCTTGATCAACCTTATAGGTTAATAGCAAATTGAGCTATTCAAATTTGAAGCATTTAATGAAAATTCGCTACCATAACGCACTTGCTGCGTCCCGAATTTCTTTTCCAATAGCATAAGGCGTGTTTGATTAAAAAAAAAGAAAATTTGTATCACCAACGACTTATGGGCCATCCTGTGATTGTAGAAATATTTTTTAAGATGTAGCTCAAGACACCCTATAATTAATAAATACAAATTTTCTTCATATCTTGTATAATAACGGATATATTGAGCTTTATTGATTTTTTACGAAAATTCGACAAAAATTATATACCATTAAACGATAAACTCTAAAGCTAAGGCTACTGCCAAGCATCAGAGAAAGGGTCTATTTGAAATGAATTTTCTGGAAACATTTTAGTAAAATGAAGGACAACGACGGTTGAAACTAAGACTTCAGAGTTTGTAAAAGATCCTTCTTGAGACATTTGATTTCCATATCCCGTATTAGATTCAAGTTCTTTGCCTACATGTTGCCGATTTTGACGTTTTAAATCGCAACTTTGACGTTTTGAGGAAAACCCCAATTTATTTTTCTTTAAATGCCTATAACTTTTTTGTCTTTTGACCTACATAGCTAAATTTTGGTAGGTGTTTTACCTATAAGGATATTAACTAGCGTACCAAATTTGGTTGTCCTTACTTTGTTAATTCCGGAGATATAAATTTTTTTCGAAAGAAAACACAAAATTTTCCGGGAAAACCTGGGCAGATTTTCCTAGCTAACGAACTTATCCAAGCCATTTGCAAAAGGAATTTTTCCACCAAATTTAGTCAAAATCATCCTATTATTTTTTGAGTTATCGGTGTGATACATATATATATATATATATATATATATATATATATATATATATATATATATATATATATATATATATATATATATATATATATATATATATATATATATATATATATATATATATATATATATATATATATATATATATATATATATATATATATATATATATATATATATAAACATATAAAAATTGAAACGGACCCCGGATATGTGTTCTAGGGGGCCTAATTAGCGCTCATTTGAAGAAATTTTTTCAAAATTCAAAAGTCGGGATCTCCTCATTAGTGAATTTTTTTTCAGAAAATTCACTAAAAATGAACATAGAATGAGCTATTCATGATGAATCTTTTGGAACGGAGCACGCTGTATATTCTTTTGTACAAGATTCGATACCTAAGAAGCACCAACAAGAAAAAATGATCTTGTAAATCGATACGATGACACTCGAACTCTTCTTTTTTGCTTCACGGTCAAGAGCAATGATACCATATATGTATAACTATCTCTGGTAAAAATCAGATTTCAACACCAATTTCATGTAATTGGATACTTCATTTACTCAGTGAAGTGTTAGATAGATTAAACGACTGTTCATGAATGCCCATACTCACACATGATGGGTCAACGGTCGCCCGCTGATAGCCCATACTCTTAACATGTACTGCAACATTATAAAAAATTCCAACACACATAAGCACACACACATCAAATAAATCTTTCACTCTCCAGACGATTACAAGACGGGGAGAATTGACACAAAAACTGTATATACAAGAATGTGAAATAACGGTCTGGACAACACAAAGCGATAAGGTATTTCTTTTTATTTTGTAATGCTAAAAAGTTGTATCGTTCCAGAGCTTCTCTGAAGATAAGGCGTAGCATAGGTACATCGTTTCAGATATGTAATAAAACAACAAAAGGTGACAACTGTTTCACTAAAAAATTGAATGTATTATTCAAAATATACAGGGTGTGCCATTTAAAACTCCATACTCAGTTTTCTTCAAAACTAAATGCGATTTTTGAAAATTCCTGCATGTGTTAGATTATTGACGCGAAAGGCTTGCACCTTGCGGAAAAAAATATTTTTATTATCACACACGTGGGGGACGCTGCTGTGCGAAGAAACTTTTGGATCCTCAGATAATTGAAATAGGCTTCGTTTTATAGTGAATGAAATTCCGAATAAATTTGTCCCTATGCTTAACTTCCATAAAACTAACCATTTTTTAGATTGTTGCTCTAGACATATCAAAAGCATTCGACCAGGTCTGGCACCCAGCGCTGCTTAATAAACTTCCGGCCTATGGCCTACCACCAAAACTTTGTACCTGGACAGCAGATTTCCTCTCCAACAGGAGCATATCCGTTGTTGTGGATGGCCATTCCTCTAAACTGTATCCAATTAATGCAGGAGTTCCTCAAGGTTCAGCTTTAGGCCCTACTTTGTTTCTTCTCCACATCAATGACCTCCTCTCTAGCACATCCAACCCAGTTCACAGCTACGCGGACGACCGCACCCTCCATTCAAATATACAATATTCTAAGCCTGTCTCCTTAGCCCAATTAGATGAAGATCGCAGACTCATGGAGGGTTCTGTCTCCGTGGATCTCCAAAAAATATTAGACTGGGGAAGTAGAAATCTTGTACAATTCAACCCCACCAAAACTAAGTCTTGCTTTCTTTCTCACAAGAGATACACCAGCCCTAGATCCATCACAATGAATAACCAAGTTATTCAAAGTAATGAGTCCTTTTCGCTTGTTGGCATTTCTGTAGATCGAAATCTTAATTGGCACCAACATGTCACATCAATTGCAGAAGCAGCTGCCAAGAAATTAGGTTTCCTCTTCCGGGCTTGCAAATACTTTTCACCAGCTAATCTATATACCTTATATACTTCACAAATAAGGCCAAACCTCGAATACTGCTCCCACATCTGGGGTGCCGCTGCCGCTTCTACACTAGCTATCCTGGACTCCATTCAAAAGAGAGCTATACGTCTCATCGGTGACCCTACCCTCACGCAAAGGCTGCCATCCCTTGCCCACCGACGTGCCGTTGGTGACCTCTCTCCTTTTTATAGATATCTGCACGGGCACTGCTCAGAGGAGCTTTCCTCCATAGTTCCTCCACCTGCTGCCCCCAACAGATCTACCAGGGGAACAGACGAATGCACCCTTTTACTGTCCAGGTCACCAGACATAGAACATCTTGTTATGCCCGCTCTTTCGTCCCGAGGACTTCCAAGTTGTGGAATTCCTTGCCGGCACATGTTTTTCCTTCTCCTCCGAACCTCCAAACCTTCAAGTCCAGAATTGACAAGCTGCCTCTTTCCTCCTTGTCAACACCCACGGTACGATAGTATTTAGGCTGTAAGCCCTCGTGGTGTGTTGTTGAAATTTAAAAAAAATAATTAAGGTGAAGTGTAGCATTACAAGATAAAAACATCCGTAGCACTGGGTTCCTTGGAATATTTTACATAATTAAATGGATACTAGCAAACAGCGTGGTCAGGGTACTAAACTATCTCTGGTTTCACCCGAAAAGGCAATTTTTTAGTGAGTTTTTGCAGAAACGTGGATTGGGTGCGGTGGTAATTTTGAGTGGCCAGTTGGCTCTCCTGATTTGACGCCATGTAATTTTCTATTTGGGGTCGCTTGAATAATCTTGTCTACAAGGACAGGCCATTAAATCTGAAACATCTAAAAGCTAGAATTAATGGCGAAACAAGAGGAATTGTGTATTCCAGCTTAATTAATGATTGAAACGCGAGTTCAATAATTGTGTATTGATAATAATGGATAACCTATTAAACATTTAATTAGTTAATAACTATTATTGCCGTATTATTTTATTTTGCTGGTCAGTTTGTTTTAGAATTAAAGTTTATTTTGTCTCAATTTTTAGTGAATTTTCATTAAGAAAATTCATTAATAGAGAGGTGTCGATGGTGAGACTGTCGGAAAATTTCTTCAAATGAGCGCGAATTAGGGCCTCTGGAACCCATTTTCATGGTCAGTTAAAATGTTTATATATATATATATATATATATATATATATATATATATATATATATATATATATATATATATATCCAACCGATAACTCAAAAAATCCTCCACTGTTTGGGACCAAATTTGGAAAATATTTGTTTAAACGCAATATCTCTCAAATTGGCTAAGTGAGTGAAACGAATATTTTCAACTTAAAAGAACATAGACAGGCGTCGTTGGATACCAATTTTTAAGTCCTTTGATCAAAGGAAAATAAAGTTATTCGAAATTAATAACAAAATAACCCTCGACATCACTTCAGATTCTGTAATGCAATATCTGCAATGTTGGGCAAAGACAGATGACCTTATCTGGACTGCTATGCTATTTATATAAATCGTTGATAAAAATCTAAACAATGGAAGTTGTCGCAAGATGTCAGCCTCAAGAACGCTGTGAGAGATACGACATTTTATAGATAGAGCTGTGTACAATCAATTGTGTAAATTGACAGCCTTGAACCATTTCTTTCCTAATACCTGGACAAAGTTTGCGTTCAGAAGCGCTAAATTTTAGCATGCGAACGTATACTATAAATAAAACATCTCGGGATGCAGCAAGTGCGTTTTTTTTCAAATAATCGATAACATTTTGTTTTGAGTAACTGTGATGTGATAAGAACAACAAACTTCAAATTTCATACGTTTGGACCAAGATCTAACATTTTGTTTTTTTTTTCAACTTTAATAACGAATGTATTTTTGTGCCCAAAATTAAAAAGAAACTGCTAAAAAATGTTATGCCAATCAGGTTGGTTTTTTAATGATCTGACTCTGAAGTATTTATTGCATTCGCGCCAAAAACGGTCAAGTCAGGTCGATGCATTTAATCTTTTATAGAGTTATTGTGTTTACATAGGCATCTTATAGTATACATAAATCGCGTTTTTAGCTATGCTATTTTATGGTTTAACACTTTCTGGAATAAAAATTGCAGCAAAATTGAGCACTGTCTTGTGGTCACCAATAAATGTTTTCAGAGTGTTGGCTGGGCAGTTTAGTAATGCCTCTTTACTCACAAGTATCTTATCAATGGATGTAGGCGTCAAATGTGATGGTTTTTATGCGATAACTGCCCTGTATATGGTGAAATAGTTTATGAGGTGTGGTATTTATAATTACATGAAATCTAAAGTCGCCTCGATTTCAACTTGGGAGTACCAACCTCAGTTTATCATTTGATATATTATCTAATGTACTTGAAAATACTCCAATTAGATAATATCAACCAAATCATAAACTGAGCGAGCACGCGGTTTATATTATTTAGGTTCATATTCGTTTGAAAACAAAAATGACAGTTTTGGTGGTCCAGTAGTGGGAACTTGTTCTTCTGAACTCGAAGGTTTTGGGTTCGACTTTTTTAGTACATACCGAAAAATTACACATCTGAAAAACCTGGCCCAGTTGATTGACGGTGGAAGTTACAACTTACTGAAAAACACTACTAAAGATTGAGAGTTATGGTTTAGAAGACAAAGCGACGTTGCATTTAGACCATGATCAATTTCTATAAACTATCAATGGAATTCGTGAATTATCTCCAATCCTATGGCCAATCCTTTATATTCTCTGCTTTTAGTGGCGCAACAATACGGGCACGGTAATAGCAATAATACAGCAGTTTTACCATCCAATTATAAAGCAAAACGCTGCACATACAATAACATTTCATTTTACAAATTGTCGCCTCTGTAACCATTGCATTAACATAACACAAAGGAACATACCCCTATTTGTACTTAATTAGATTTCATATTTCATTATATTTATCTTGTCATGCCAATTACATCGTCTGTGGTATCGTAAAAGGTACAGTTTGTTTCAAGTGTCGCCCTTATTGCTTGTTCATAGCTCGCAAATGTCTTATGCAATGACATCTGACCAGATAAAATAAAGAAACAAAGAATGTGAACATAATAAAAAGCAAGGACGTGGTCTTATTATTAGCAACACTGTCCTATCTAAGTCGTATATGTTAATTTATTCTTTATTTGAGTGAATTTTCTTTAAAAAAATTCATTCATAAGGAGATCCCGACTTGAATTTTGAAAAAATTTCTTCAAATGAACTTTAATTAGGCCCCCTGGAACACAGATCCAGCGTCAGTTTCAATTTTTATATGTAAGGACACTCTAAGGCCTCAATCTGCCTACTCCTTAGAGTGGTGGACAAAGGTGGGTAAAGGAAATATGTAAGGACACTCTAAGGCCTCAATCTGCCTACTCCTTAGAGTGGTGGACAAAGGTGGGTAAAGGAAATATGTAAGGACACTCTAAGGCCTCAATCTGCCTACTCCTTAGAGTGATGGACAAAGGTGGGTAAAGGAAATATGTAAGGACACTCTAAGGCCTCAATCTGCCTACTCCTTAGAGTGGTGGAGAAAGGTAGGTAAAGGAAATATGTAAGGACACTCTAAGGCCTCAATCTGCCTACTCCTTAGAGTGGTGGAGAAAGGTAGGTAAAGGAAATATGTAAGGACACTCTAAGGCCAGAATCTGCCTACTCCTTAGAGTGGTGGAGAAAGGTAGGTAAAGGAAATATGTAAGGACACTCTAAGGCCTCAATCTGCCTACTCCTTAGAGCGGTGGATAAAGGTAGGTTGGGTTATTGTAGATCTCTCTTTAATCTGATCAGATCTCTCTGAGGCCTAGGGTTGAACACACTGAGACCTCACAGACGATCTCCGGCGAGATTTGGGGAGTAGGCAGATTGAGGCTCCGTAATCGAGCTACAACAACCCAACCTACCTTTGTCCACCGCTCTAAGGAGTAGGCAGATTGAGGCCTTAGAGTGTCCTTACATATTTCCTTTACCTACCTTTGTCCACCACTCTAAGGAGTAGGCAGATTGAGGCCTTAGAGTGTCCTTACATATTTCCTTTACCCACCTTTGTCCATCACTCTAAGGAGTAGGCAGATTGAGGCCTTAGAGTGTCCTTACATATTTCCTTTACCTCTTGAAAATGGCTCTGAAACAGGAGCCGAAACGTCGAGTTTCCATAAATTCTGGACGCGGTGTAACCCGAGAACCAAGCATGTCTCATATATATATATATATATATATATATATATATATATATATATATATATATATATATATATATATATATATATATATATATATATATATATATAACACCGATAACTTTGATTACACTTGGCAAATACCTTACTTTTGCAAGTGGTTTGGATAAATTCGTTAGCCAGGAAAATCGGCTCAGGTTTTCCCGGAAAATTTTCTGTTTTCTTTCGAAAAAAATATATCTCCGGAAATAACTGAGTAAGGGCAACCAAATTTGGTTCGCGGGTTTATCATTATAGGTAAATTACCTACCAAAAGTTACCTCTGTGGATTGAAAGACAAAAAAGTTTTTCCTTCTTCCCCGAACCTTCAAACCTTCAAGTCCAGAATTAACAAGTTGCCTCTTTCCTCCTTATCTACACCCACGGTACGATAGTATTTAGGCTGTAAGCCCTCGTGGTGTGTTGTTGAAATGTAAATAGGCATTTAAAGAAAAATAAAATGGGGTTTTCCTCAAAACGTCAAAGTCGTGGTTTAAAACGTCAAAATTGGCAACACGCAGGCAAAGAACTTGGAACTAATACGGGCTATAAAAAGAAAATGTCTCAAGAAGAATATTTTACAAACCCCCAAAGTCTTAGCTTCAACCGACATTGTCATTCATTTTACTAAAATATTTCCAGAAAATTCATTTCAAATAGACCCTTTCTCTGATGCTTTGGCAGTAGTCTTAGCTATAGAGTTTATCGTTTAATGGTAGGTATATAATTTTGTTGAATTTTCGTAAAAAATCAATAAAGCTTAATATATCCGTTATTCTACCTAATACGAAAAAAATCGTATACATTAATTATAGGGTGTATTTACCTACATATTAAAAAAATATTTCTACAATCACAGGCTGCCCTATAAGTCGTTGGTGACACAAACTTTCTTTTTTTTTTTTCGAACACGCCTTATGTTATTGAAATTTTGCATTTCCCATCGATATATAATGCATGTTAGTAAGAAAATAAATTCGAGACGCAGAAATTGTGTTACGGTAGCGAATTTTCATTAAATACTTCAAATTTGAATAGCTCAATTTGCTATTAACCTATTAGGTTGACCAAGAAATCAGTTTTTTCGGGAACACTCTAAGTTTACTTTCGGAAATTTTTGTATATTTTCAAACCATAAAATTATTTTGGTGAAACATGGTAGATTGTTTCTACTATACAGGTTATATTTGTAACCAAATTTGACACCTGCTTTCTTTAAAAAAACACACTTATTTGCTATTAAAAATATTTTGTGAAAATTTACTACCATAACGCATTTGCTGCGTCCAGACTTTTTATTACAGTAGTCAAAAATTAAAATGTAATCCTCATTAAAACTTCAGCTAAATACGCTAGTTATTTTGACTCTACCATCTTTGACCTCCGTTTTCGGGAAAAATACTCAGTGAAGTACCTACTATTTTTTTGAATTATTTTGAGACCTAAGGAACCACTAAAGTTTTTTCAATAATAAGTCGTTTAACCTGGTGTAGGTGTTTTATTTTTCAATTTGAAGTCAAGTGTAAATTCCTTTTTAAAAAGATCCAAACTTGTGATCTAATTGTGAGCTTTTAGAATATGGGTTTCTTGTATTTTTACACGCGATTACACATTCTGGCAATAACACTGACAAAGAAAAAGTCTCAACGAGACACTACTTACAAAAGTTTAAACTAAAACCGTCAACAATGGAACAAAATCTAAAAATATAGAAAAAAAAATCGGGACGCAGCAAGTGCCTTATAGTAGTGATTTTTTTTTAAATGCTTCAAATTTGAATAACTCCATTTTCTATAAACTTAGAAAGTTTAATTTTGGTATATAGTAAGGTCTTTCCTAGGGCAATATATGCACTAAATTTCATTAAAATAACTTTGTAATTTTCGGAGAAAAAAATTTGTTCGACAGAAAATTTAAAATTTGAATAACTCAATTTTCTACAAACTTAGAAAGTTGAATTTTGGTACTAAGTAAAGTCTTTCCCAAGGCAACATATATAGTACATTTAATTAAAGCAACTTTGTTACTTTCTGAGAAAAAATTTTTTTTTGAAAGAAAACTCAAAATTTTTCGGGTAAACCTCGTCCGATTTTCTTGGCTAACGAACTCATCCAAGCCATTAATAAAATAAAGGCATTTGCCGAGTTTCATTGAGATCGGTTAATTATTTTTTGAGTTATCAGACGGATACATATATATATATATATATATATATATATATATATATATATATATATATATATATATATATATATATATATATATATATATATATATATATATATAATTGAAACTGACCCCGGATATGGGTTCTAGGGGTCCTATTTCGCGCTCACTTGAAAAATTTTTTGCAAAGTCTTACCATCGATACCTCTTTATTAGTGAATTTTCATTTAAAAAAATTCAAAATCATATTTTGAAAACGACAAAGAATCACATAACATACAAGGGGATTAAATCGATAAGTATTAGTGTCTCCTAACCCCAGACTTTCGCTGATACACTCTTTGTGGGACGCCTGTTTATATGTAATTTTCGTAAAAACTATATACCATTTCTATGAATATTAGCTGCCATAACGCACTTGCTGCGTCCAGACTTTTATCTGATCTATTAATTTGCCATTGTTTTGTATTTTTAGTAAGATATGTTTTTATAACCTATTACGGGCTACTGGTATATTTAATTCTATATGGTAATTACCGCTTGCTAAAACTTGAGAACACCACCATTGTCATAATATCCGCGGGCGTACAACCTTAAGGTGTGTTGAATAACGCCTGTGGTGGGTGCTAGTCTCAGGATGGGTGAGTATGCAGGTGTGATAGAAGGAAGTGATGAAATATGTGCAGATCCTCGTATAAGATACCAAGTGATGATTCATATAGGCTATTTGGGTCGCACTCGATTAATTGTTGCTTTATAGAGACGGGCGATCGTAAATCCTTATGGTCTACGAAGCTGCTACATATGGCATTGTTTCATAAGAAAATCTATAAGGTAAGTTTATTGTAGACTGGTACTTCCAGACACACACCAGATAATGTACCTAAGTAATTTGGTTCGGGTCACGTATAAAAATAATCACAGGAAAACTTTGGTTATAATATTTTCCTAAATTTGTACAGTATTGTCGTAATTAAAAAATTCTTAATAATCGCGTAATAGTAAGATCCTATATCTGGAAAAATTTAGGTTAATTTTGTTGTTTTAATATACAGTAGAATCCGTATTTAACGGGAAGTCAAGGACAATCTCGTAAAAACCGGATCTCGTTATATTAGAACCAATAAGTAACTACAACAAATATACGTACATACCGAACTACCCCCCTATGAATCTTTCCATCAATACTGCCTACTTCGAACGAACAATTTTATTCACATAAAGAAATCACATGACTGTATACACTATACAATATTAATTAATCTAACATTATACACATGATAAAAAGTAGTCTGTGATTTTCATTTGTACTGTCGGTTTTTGTTTTTTCATTTCCGAAAAGTTTTCTATAGAAGTTTGTTACCAATCTTCCATTCTGGTGTAATAGCCTAATAAAAAATAATAGCAAAACAATCTAAAAAGTTAATGTAAACAGCACGCAACGCTTATGCTCCAGCTATCTCAGGGTGGTTCGGGTTAAACGTTTTCTTTCAACTCTGGTTGTATATTTATGGAAGGAGCATTAATTCAATAAACAATTTATAAGGGCGCCAGCAGTCTTAGATGCCCGCAGTCGACTGCAAACTATAGATGATCTGTGTTTATTCACGACACGGCTGAATTAGAAAAAATAATATAAATGTGCTTGGCCTAAAAGTAAATGTTACAATAACATCAATCGAAGGATGAAAAGCAAGACGCATCAAGTCATAGGTACGTCCAGTATACTTGCCTAAGCTTTAAATGAGGAGCAAAAAATTTATAGGACCTGTAGAACATGTAGTAAAACATTGACCAAAACAATTCACTGACTAAATTAAAGTTTTAGTTTTTCTTTATTAGAAAATAATAAAATAGATAATATACCTATATAAATAAAATACGTGCACAAATTAACATGTAAGTGTATAAATATTTGAATTACTGGGTAAAATTAAAATATAGACATTGTATGATAAGATTTTGATAAGGTATCGATTAAACCTGGTCAATTTAAAACAAAGGTATTATATCTGATGGGTTAACGATATCTGATGGGTTAACGGTGTATTGAGAATTATTAACTTCGTAAATTTGGAATATCAATAGTTATTATAATAATATGAGTTAAAGGTAAGCATCGAACAGTATTATCTTTGCCGTAATTGGCTGCCAAGAACGTTCACAAAAATTATTACAGAAGAGCAAAAAAAAATCGTATAGATTAAATATACAAGACTACCTAACATTTAATAAATTTTATGCGGAGGTTTACATTTAACCCGTGACGTATCTCCGAATAGTCAACATGCATGGTGTGAAGTGTATTTAATTCATTAGTATAATAGTCCACAAAACGATTCTCATTACTCCTGATAATCCCCTTAAATTCTGGGACAACGTAGTCGATATAAAATTGTGAGGTACTTATCTTAGGAACCAATCCTGGACAGTGCCGGGGAGGCCACGGGATCCAAATAGCATCTGCTAGCTAATTGCTGGACGAACCGTTTTCTAAAAAGACAATAAAATACAACAGCTCACAATAATATCTGCAGATCAAAAATGGCAAACCGACAGTTCTCGTAAGAAAACGGGAAGAGCAGCATAGAAAAAAACCATTTGAAGTAGGGTTTCGAAGAGTGGGAGATAAAAACTCTAGATTAAAATATTCAAAACTACGCAAATTTACGATGAGCAAAACTATAAACTTGACATGATGAACTCTGAATATATAACACATTCAAGTGTTACCTAAGTGGATGAAATGAAAGGCAGAAATTGCTTTTTAAAGAACTAGACATTTTATGAAAAATATTCAAATCGATCCATGGAGGTGGCAGTGGTCACATATTGCCAACAGAAATATGTTAAAGAACCTATATTTTAAACATCTGAACCATCCAGTAAATATCCCAGCGACGGGTATTGTTTCAACCTGTCTAATTGTATGATTAATTTCAAATTTCCCGGCGCTTTGAGCACAGATGTTATCGTTAACCGATAATACGTGACTGCAGCAGCTAACAAACTCTTATTCTCTGTTAACCTTATACGAATTCTATGTGTTCCTGAAAGTCAAATTTTCATTTAATTCCTTATCACAAGCTTATCTCCTACATGATACAGGCAAATAAATGTAAACAATAACACTAAAGCGTTAAAATGATTCACTATGTATTTCTCAGTGTTTAGAATCGGTATTAGACCAAACTGTTGCCGTGGGTGCAGTAAAAATAAATTTCACCTGTGAAAGACGTACGCTTTTCATAACATGATAAGCACACTGTCGGATGTGGATGTGCCTGTTCAACATAATAAATACAATCTGCAAATTTATTGGCCTTCATCTCGTCATTTGAACAATTATTGGATGCACAATCTAAGTTGTATTCATAAATTAGTATTATCCAGGTAAGTCATCTATTGCCAATTCCTATAAACTGTTTATTTAAGCAAATCTGAAACTACGGAAACTTATGTGTCAATAATTTAGTTAACCATATCTTTGCACCAATACAAAAATGAGCTCTGTATTTATTCGATATACAAAAGAAATAAAAAATTGTTGCCGCAACAAGTTAATAAACTCATTCTCGGAGTTTGAGACCCTTTCTAAAAATATTCTAAGCTTCTCTGCGGAATCTATGGTATCTTGCAGTGAAAAACATTTGCGCATTCGGGGCTTTCAGATTCGTTGTCCGAATCAGAATTTTCTATCACTTCTTGGGTAGTGTTCAAATTCGCAGCTTCGATTATCTCGTGACCTGTTGGAATACCTGAAGTCTCCACAGAATTATCTATATTTATATAATCCATCGCATCCGGCACTTTTGCCAATTTCGTAACCCTTGCATATTCGCTCAGAAAAATATCATCGTCTTCGTTGGCGATATCTTCGTCAGCAATAACATCTCCCAAAAAGCTTAAATCAACTTTTTCATTTCTGTGCTCCTGAAGCATGCCTGAAACAATTTTGCATCGTTTTTTGTGAGACACTTTTCCATGCACGATCAATGAGACGAATAGCTTCGAGGACATTTTCGAAAATTGACACTGATTTTTGTTCATGTTGTCAATTATCTTTCTGACGAGCTGTCTTCTGTAATTAAATTTCAGAGAGTTGATAATCCTACTCTAAAGGCTGCAGCACAGCTGTGGTATTACACAACAGAAAAACTTATCTGAACTTCTTCAAACTCGTCAATTGTGGATCCGCCGCACAATTCTCCACCACAAGCAAAATTTTTATTGAATTTTTATTTAGAACAATTCACTAATAGAGAGGTATCGATGGTGAGACTTTGCAAAAAATTTTTCAAATGAGCGCGAATTTGGGCCCCTAGAACCCATATCCGGGGTCAGTTTCGATTTTTATATGTTATATATATATATATATATATATATATATATATATATATATATATATATATATATATATATATATATATATATATATATATATATATATATATATATATATATATGTATCCAACCGATAACTCAAAAAATAATTAACCGATTATGATGAAACTCGGCAAGTGCCTTTCTTTTATTAATAGCTTGGATGAGTTCGTTAGCCAGGAAAATCAGACTAGGTTTTCCAGGAAAATTTTGAGTTTTCTTTCAAAAAAAAATTTTTTCTTCAAAAATTACAAAGCTATTTAAATGAAATTTGGTGTGCATGTTGCTTTAGGAAAGGCCTAACAATGTACCAAAATTGAGCTTTCTAGGTTTACAGAAAATTGAGCTATTAAAATTTAAAACATTTATTTTTAATATCACCGCGTTTCATTGACAATGGCAAACTTGGCTTGGTATATGAGATCTAGTATGCCTGGTAACGTATCATTTGATATTATTTCGCAGGTCTGTTACACGCTGTAACTGACGTTTATCGTATGGTACATGGTATTAGATTGTTTATCACAAATTATTTGTGTTATTTGGGAATTTTTATATACAAGTGCAAAATATTCCTTTACGATTTTATTAATGTTAGTGGATGGACTAAATAGTGTTTGTTATGTTTTGTCAACACATATAAAGGATCGAAGTTTTACAAAAGGGCTGATATGCAACAGGTTAGTTATTTTCTCTCTGATGCTTTGGCGGTAGTTTTACTTATGTTTATGGTTTAACAGTCCATAATTTTTAGCTAATTTTCGTACAAAAAATTCGTCAATGAGGAGACCGCGACTTTAAAATTTTAAAACTATTTCTTCAAATGAGCACAAACTGGGCCCATAGAATCCATATCCGGGTTTACGTTAAGTTTTTATCTGTTTACATATATACAGGTGACGCATACATAATTATTATTATACAAGAGACGAGAAAAATTGTATAAGTTAATTATAGGGTGTCTTGAACTGCATCTTATAAAATTATTTTCACAATCACAGGCTGGCCCATAAGTCGTTGGTGATCCCTACAATTTTTTTCGAACACCCTTATTTTATTGCATTTTTTATCCCACTATGTTTGTAAGAAAAAAAATCGAGACGCAGTAAGTACCTTTTGGTAGCAAATTTTCATTAAATGCTTCAAATTTCAATAACTCAATTTGCTATTAACCTAAGGTTTGTTTTCTAGAAAACCAACATTTAAAGTTCATTGTCGGAATTTTTTTGTACATTTTCAAACAATAAGTTGTTTTGATAAAATATGGCACATTCTTTCTACTATACCGGTAATCAAATTGATGACTGCTTGCATTAAAAAGACATATTTGCTATTCAAAGCATTTTTATAAAAATTCACTTCCATAACGCACTTGCTGCGTCCAGACTTTTCTATTCTTTCTTTCCAGTTCTCCATCCCATTCTTTGACTTCAGTTTTAAAAATATCGCCAGTTACCCTTTTTTTTTCTTCTTCAGGGCTCGTCCGCGGCTTTGCCGTCCCGATAGCACAGCAACCTGTAGCTTATTGTGCATCGCCAATCACCCATTCTAATAAAAAATTATTAGCCACATTCAGACTTTTTCTCTTGTTGCCGTGTTGGAACCATTAGTCTGGAGAATATAATCATTTCACTGTAAAATTGTATATATAAGGATATAAAAGTTGAAACTGCCCCAGATATGTGTTCTAGGTGTCCTAATTTGCACTAATTTGAATAAATTTTTTAAAGATTTAAAAGTCGCGTTTTCCTCTTTAGTGAATTAGTTCTACATAAGTGACTAAAGAAGCAAAAAAAAGAGAAAAAACCTGGACGCAGCAAGCGCTTTATGTTAGCGATTTTTCGTAAAAAATTTTTTAGTGGCAAATATGTATTCTCTCTAAAATAAGGACATTTGGTTGGCAGTATAACCTATATAGGGTGGCGCATTGAAAACGAAACAGACCGATTTGCGTCCAGAGAAATTTTACTTTTTTAAGAAAAGCTGAAACACGTCAATTTTAATATTGAGGGGAACATGTTTTGACATAAAACTCAACTTTGTCACATCAACCCCTTAAGGGTGGTGATAACAACCCTTATATTTTAAATAGGGAACATGGGTCGAGTGTTGCATCATTAGAAAGCTCTTTCTTTTCTCAATTCGGCACACTAATTTTTTTGCAAGTTTTATCAACTCGTTTAAAAATTATTTACAGTTGAAGATGCAAAAATACATTTTACTCATTCCGATAAGAAATGTGCTGATAGTTAATGTTTTGTTGGTTTGTTGGTTCTTGCAACTCCAAGTGTGAATAATTTTTAAACGAGTTGATAAAACTTCCAAAAAAATTAGTGTGCTGAATTCAGAAAAGAAAGAGCTTTCAAATGATGTAACACCTGATCCATGTTCCCTATTTAAAATATAAGGGTTGTTATCACCACCCATAAGGGGTTGAGGTGACGAAGTTGAGTTTTATATCAAAACATGTCCCCCTCAATATTAAAATTGACGTGTTACAGCGTTTCTTAAAAAAAAATTCTCTGTAAAACATTTCTAATTCAGCCACTATTTGAGAACACCTGTATATGGCAGCTCGATTTTTTCGACGAGTAATTTCCATTGAGCTCCTCTATCTATATTTGTAAAAACTTCGTATCACAGTTTTTGATATGTGTGAAAAGTTGCAAAAGAAAATAGTTCAAAAACAACGAAAGATGTCGATGTTTTTTCCTTATAAACATGCGTGATAGTTCGATGGAAAATACAAAAATGCAATAACATAAGGGGTTTTTATTAAAAAAATAAAGTGTGTATCACCAACGACTTATGGGCGACCTGTAATTGTCAAAAGAGGTTTATAAGATGCAGCCCGAGACACCATCCTATAACTAACGTATATCATTTTTTCATATCTGGTATAATAACGGATATATTGAGCTTTACCGTAGAAATGCCTCACCTGTATGGGTATAAACAAAAAAACTGAAACTGACTGCGTAAATGGGTTTTAGGGGTCACTTGAAGATATTTTTTTTAATCCATAAGTGGCGGTCTTCTCAATAACGAACTTTTTTTTCTACGAAAATTGGATAAAACATAGACTACTAAACCATAAACACTATGGCTAAAACTACTGCCAAAGTATCAGAAACAGGGTCTATTTGAAATGCAGTTTCCGAAATTATTTTAGTGAAATGAAGGACAATGATGGTCGAAGCTGAAACTAAAGGCTTTATAGAACACACTTATTATGAAATTTCTTCTAAATAGTCCGTATTTGTTTCATATTCGTTGTCTGAAAATTGCAAATTTTGACGTTTCAAGTCGCGTTTAAGAAGAAAAATTATAACATGTTTAAAATATGTTTTCTGCTACTTTTTGACATATTTGCGTCACGAAAACTTAACCGTTCCGTGTAAGAATCAATTGGTTTTGTTAATCACACAAAAATTTTGTTCTTGTTCTTTTCTTTGATCACCTTTAAATGCCAATAACTTTTTCTTAACTTAGAGATCTGAATTTCGGTACGTGGAGCAATTTTGATAGTATAAACGGATGTGCTAACTTTCGTTGTCATAACTCTGTTATTTTCGGAGATACAAAATTTTTCCGAAAGAAAACCCAAAATTTTCGCGGAAAACTGTTGCGATTTTCCTGGTAACGAACTCGTCCAAGCCACTTCCAAAAGGAAGGTACATACCAAATTTCATCAAAATCAGTCCAGTATTTTGTTTTACGAAAAATTCGCTAAAAGAAAAAAAAATCGAAACGCAGCCAGTGCGTTACGGTAACGTATTTTCTTTAAATGCTTCAAATGTCAATAATGTTCTGAAAATAACGCGGAAGATTTCAAGGAATGCGGTAAATTATTACAGTAGCTCTGATAACAAAACTTTATTGACTTATTTTTTTCTTGGAATCATATCTCAACAGGTATCGCACGGACAGTATTTGTTGCTTCTTTGTTTTTACAGATAACAACAGTCTAGATGCAGCAAGTGCGTGATGGTAGTGAATATTCATAAAAATAGTTTTTTGCAGATATGTCTTTTTTTAATGAAAGCAGGCATCAAATTGGGCTAAATATTTTTTACACAAATTTCTGCTAAAAGCATACATAAAATTCAAATTATATACCTAATCTGTAATTAAAATTGAAAATAAAATAATTTGTTTGCACGAAAATCCATTAAAACCTTATTTTCGCCGAATTTGATTTAAAAAATGTTCCATCAATTGATTAAGTTTTCATACAAAAATTCTCAAATGTTTCTTCAATAAAAATTCATTTAACTCATTTCTAAGAAAAATCGCTATTAAAGAACATTCTGCACAAGAAAATTCGCTAATAAAAATATAATAAATAAATTTAAAAAACTGGTCCGATTTTCCTGGCCAACCAACCATTTTAAGTTATTTACCCACCTGCCAAAAAATAATTTTTCACAAATACGTTTTCGACGACACAACAACAATTTCATGAAAACTTGCAAACCATTTTTTAAGAAAATTCGTAAAAAAAATAATTTATAATAACTTGTTAAACATTTAATATTAATTACCAAAATTTTACAAAAAAACATCTTACAAAAAATGATTTCTACGAATCACAAAAAAATTTCGGCAAAAACTGGCTAAAAGTCTTTTTACAAAAAATTTTGCAAAAAGAATTCATAAAATTCAAATAATATACCTAATCTGTAATTAAAATTGAAAATGAAATAATTTGTTTGCACGAAAATCCATTAAAACCTTATTTTCGATGAATTTCGTTTAAAAAATATTCCATCAATTGAATAATTTTTCACAGAAAATTTCTCTTCAAAGAAAATTCATTAAATTCATTTATAAGAAAATTTGCTAATAAAATAACATTTTGTAGAAGAAAATTCACTAATAACAAATCGCGACTTTTTACGTTTTGAGGAAAACCCCAATTTTTTCTTTCTTTTAATCCCTAACTTTTTTGTCTTTAAACTTACAGACCTAAATTTTGGTTAATTATTCACCCTTTATATATATATATATATATATATATATATATATATATATATATATATATATATATATATATATATAACTGACCCTGGATATGGGTGCAGGATCTCATCGTTAGTGATTTTTTTTTAAGAACATTCCCTAAAACAAGCACTTGTGAAGCCACGAGAAAGTCTACGACTGTATTAAATATGGAACGGCTTCACTAAGTTGTGGCAAGAACAAACAACCAGATATGCTATTCAAATTGAATTAAATCTTAGAACTTTCATCTCCTCTTTATCAAATTATTTTTATACAAAAACTCGCTATAAAATTCATCGGAATAACAACAATCATATTAGATAACTGTAAAGTGAAATAAAACTGAAAACAATTGATAAAAGTAAAGTCACTAACCAGGATTAGAACTCGTCATCTGGGAGTCGATCATACGATGTACAGGGACCTAGACCACCGAGCTACGCACTATATGGATTTACTAGCAGGAATATTCTATTGTTCAAGGTTTTACAATTTACATAAAATCATTTCGATTTACAATCGAGTTTTTGCTTATGTTTTAACGAAATCAAGAAAAATCACGACTTAGACACATATCTAGGAGATTATTAGTCATTTCTTGTAGTATTTTTCACTCACATTCTGATCAATCAATTTTTACGTTTTAACTTTCTTGCATCAGATTTACTTAATAAAAAAAAAAATTACCTCTAACGTTTTTGTCCTTTAAGATAGAGATCTGATTTTCGCACATAGGATACTCTGTATGACAGAAACCAGTGTACCAACTTTGGTTGCCCTAGCTTTGTTATTTCCAGAGATATAAATTTTTTTCGAAAGAAAACGTAAAATTTTCCGGGAAAACCCTGGCCGATTTACCTGACTAACGAACTTGTCCAAGCCACTTGCAAAAGAAAGGTATTTGCCAAATTTAATCAAAATCGGAACTTTATTTTTTGAGTTATCCGTGTGATACCTATATATATATATATATATATATATATATATATATATATATATATATATATATATATATATATATATATATATATATATATATATATATATATATATATATATATATAAACTGAAACTGACCCTATATATGGGTTCTAGGGAGCCTAGTTCGCGGTCATTTGAATTTTTTTTTTCAAAATTCAAAAGTCGAGATCTCCTCATTAGTGAATTTTATTTAAAGAAAATTCAGTAAAATATGTATGACTTCATATATGGTGTATTTATTGTGTCTACATTAGTTTCTACATTGCCTTTGCACTTTTATCGCATATCGTCGTAACAGCAAATTTTATCTACAACAGAATCAAATATACAAGACTGATTTGAGTCATTAGTGCACTTTCAAGAACCGATATCATTAATTCTCTAGGAACACGTGTTAGCAAAGGTGTCATAGGCGTGCAACAATTACTGTAACTATTCAATAATGAATCTTATAGATGCAGTAGGCTGAGGAAAACGTAGGAAGAATTCTTCGGCACATTTTCTTGTGCAATATTAGTCAGAAGAACCCTCCTTTGCCAGTGATTTATAGTTAAATTAAATTTTAATTTACTTGCAATGAGAAGATTGTGTCGCCCATCAATATTTATCACGTTTTGCAATCCACGTAACAAACAAGAAGAATATTACCGCTCCTTGACATGAATAATATTGTCTTTTTTAAGGTATATAAATGTTTATTGTGGTCCGCCGCGGACATATATGTAGCAATTTTAAGACACATTCAGAGATAAACATCAGAAGAGCTTAATAACATAAAAATAATGAGCACGTGCCTTGTAAGTTTTTTTTTCCGCCGTGAAATGCAAATGTTGTTGGACATTATGTTGGACTTGACTCGACGTGGTAATAAATTTGGCAGATATGGGTTCAAAATTAAGGCACGTGAAGGCTAAGTTTAAAATTACATCAGATTATAGTACATGTATGCTATGTGTTATGTAAAAAAACGACAGTAGCTAATCAAACTTATTTAGGGCTAAAAAATAGTGTCACTTTAGTTGAGCGTGAAATTTGGTAATCGTGAGATACGTTTTGTACAAAAATAGATGATGGGTGATATCAAAAAAAATAATTCGGATGCAGCAAGTGCGTTATAGTAGAGAATTTTCCTAAGAATTGCACATAAGATTATACAGCATATTAGTAAAGTTAATACTTTGAACTTACACAGACCTTGAAGATCGATTTTAGAGGTCCTAGTATGTGCACATTTGAAGAATTCTTTCGAAAGTGTTACCATCGCTTTCTTTCTATTATCAAAAGAATCTTGCCTTCTAACTCATTTTGCGAAAAATGCCCAAAACTCAATTCTCTATGAAGCTAAAGAACTAAATTTTGCTAAATCTATAGATAGTTTAAGTATCTTTAAAAGAAACTTATATTACAAATTTCATTAAAGTTATACAGAATATTTCCAGAAGGAAACTTAATTTATATTTAGAAAAGTAAAGTATCTGTCAAATTATAAACGAAGCAGTTATTTTTCCTTATTAATCGCCAGTATGATTTCGTTTTAGTCAACCTAATCAAACCGGTTTTTTCATTATCAACAAAATTATAATTTTAGGCTCAAAGGTGACAAACTTATTTAGACGTTTTATAATAAAAATGAGAGCTTGTTCAAAACGTATGAAATCTGTGCACTTTTGTTTCTCCAAATGTCTAAATGAAACATAAAAAAACATACATTCGTCGAGCTGGATTCGATGGTGTAGCCTTCTGCTTAGGAGGCAGGGGCGATGGCCCCTGCGCCATCTAGGCACATGTCAACTAACCTTTTATTTGAGTCATAGATCGACTTCATGCCCCGGATATTATATTTAAAGTATACGTAACAACAACAGAATTAGTAGAATTACCATTGAAACACATCCCACGACTGTTTCGGTCTTATATGACGTCTTATGTTTAAGTTTAAAGATAAAAGAAACTATTTTAGAATCATTTTTATAGGGACTTGATTTTATTTAAATTTCTGCTATATTATGCGACAGCATAATATATCTATGCTGCGCTAAAACTGTATTTGGGGCCATTAATAAAGCTACAAATATAGTATGTATTTTAATAATAGACTGAATTCCCCAGTTAAATAACAGTCACTTTTGTTTCATGTCGTCTGTCATTTTCCATAATTGCGTCCGAGATTGCACGATTGTTGGTTCAGGTAGTATGTTTATGCATGGTATATATTTAGTTTGGTTACCGTTGATGTATTGTTTATACCTGTTGTATGAATTAATCTACGCGTGGCAGTTAACTACTCTGTCTGTCGGGCAATGGACTTTAACCACTAAGTTGGTTCAACGCATGTCTTTGGGATTTTATTTTTAATTTCGAAAAACTAAATACTGTCTACCGAATTACTTAAAATTTACAACATAGGCTTACTTGCACTATTTCTAGTTACATGTAAAGTCTCATTCCAGTTGCTCTGATACTTACAAAAATATAGCGTTTTCAAAAAGTTTTCCCCGATTTTCCACCGGAGAAACTTGAGCATAAAGGCTGATTAACGAAGTCGACCCCGGTTTGGGCCCAAACAAGATTTATGCCAAGTTTGATTGACATGAGTTTAGTATTTTTTGAGTTATCGCTCGGATACATACATACATACATACATATATATATATATATATATATATATATATATATATATATATATATATATATATATATATATATATATATATATATATATATATATATATATATATATATATATATATATATATATATATATATATATATATATATATATATATATATATATATATATATATATATATAAAATTTAACGGACCTTGGTTTTGGGTTCTAGGGACCCAAATTCGCGCTCATCTGAAGAAACTTTTTCAAAAGCTTTTCATCGTGACCTTCGTATTAGCGAATTTTTCTTAATAAAAATTCACTGATATTAGTAAATAGAGGCTTGAATTGGAAGTGCTGGAAAAGAAAATTTATATCTAAAATTTTTATATTTAATAGCATATAATTTTAAAGTGTGTCGTTCACGCCTCTGGTTGTAACAAATACGATTTAAATTCTTAAAGATTCCAAGTCAAACGGCCAAACCTGTCTGCTGCTACTATCACTTCTAAAATTTGTTCCGATCTTTGCCCACTTCCACATTTATTCCAGTGCTTATATACCAAAAGTATCCTTCTTTCTTATAGATATGTAAGACTAGATGTATTCTGACCATAATTAGAACCACACACCGGTTTTGCTATAATTAGAGCTCATCAGTACGGTAAACTACAGCGAGAAGACGCCTATAAAGTAATACGGCTATGGTAGCCAGCCTCCTATAACATTGTAAAATGTACGATATGGTCGCCATCTCGGTGTGGAACCGGGTACTATGTTGTCACGACAGTTTCAAATAACACAAAATGTTATTTAATAGTGGCTTTGTACAACCAACTAACAATATTGTAAATCGTCAGCCCTGTCCCACTTCTTTCCTAATATAGGACAATGTATGTAAGGCTAGATGTATTCCCACCATAATTTGAGCCGCAGACCTGCTTCGCTCTAGTTAGAGGTCATTAATACGGTATACTAATTACAGCGAGAACACACCTATAAAGTAATATGGATATGGTATCCAGCCTCCTAGAATATTGTGAGATAACATTTTGTGTTATTTGGAGCTGTCGTGACAACATACTACCTGGTTCTGCACCGAGATGGCGGCCCTGTCGTACCTCTCACAATGTTCTAGGAGGTTGGCTCCAGAACCGCTCATCTATACCTACTCATAGCCATATTACTATAGAGTTGTGTTCTCGCTCTAATTGGTATACCGTACTAATGAACTGGTGAGAATACATCTAGCCTTACATACGTTGTCCCTATGTGAAGAAAAATATGGGTCAGGGCTGACAATTTACAAAATTGTTAGTTGGTTGTACACAGTCTCTATTTTATAACATTTTTTGTTATTTGGCGCTGTCGTGACAACATACTGCCTGGTTCCGCAGCGAAATAGAGACCCTGTCGTACATCTCACAATGTTCTTATCCATATCTTGTCAGGAAAAGTTTTATTCGATATCTAATAAAATACTATTGAAAAAAGATTATTTTTTAAATACAAAAATTTTGAAGTTTACTCAGAAAATCATAAAAATGGTACATAAACACTTTCTTGGAGGTTAACGTCGGTCTGTTTCAGCGAGCCAATCAGCGACGTCAGGGAGCATTTTCACCCCAATATCCTGGAAACTATGCCGAACCCCTGCTTTTCTGTAAGGAGGGTGGGGATATTTAACGTGCACAACATCGCATAGTACACAGGACCGACGGATTTACGTCCCCTCCAAACATCAGAACGTGCAGACATTCAACTTGCTCAAAAACAATGCCGGAACTTCGGTTGGTGTTAATTTTCCCGTATGTACTGAAAGAGTAAAAGGGGAAACCTGGAATAGAACCCAGTACACCAGGGTCCATGTTCTCACCACTGGAGTATATATCAGTTGACAAGCAATCGCAGACAACGTGCTCTACGAAGGTATACAGACAAACCCCGACTGCTTAGTTGAAAGTAATAAACCCTATCTACCTATATATATATATATATATATATATATATATATATATATATATATATATATATATATATATATATATATATATATATATATATATATATATATATATATATGTGTGTGTGTGTGTGTGTGTGTGTGTGTATGTATGTGCTAGGGCCGTTTTCGAGATTTTATCTATATCGGCACCCACTATGTTTTTATAATAAATTTTGTATTTTAGGTCAAATCCAGCCTAATTAAACATGAAAGCGGACCCCATTGGTTAACGAGGCGAATTATGTTCTCTTTTGGTATTTAGTGCTGAAGAATATCTCTATACCTCGCGATATTTTTGAGATTTTGTTGATATTGCGTTCCATTGTTTTTGAGGTCAAATTTGACTCTTAACCACTTTGTTGTGTTTTTTTTCGCAAAACACCCCAATAGTCAAAAAGTCTAGACGCAGCAATTGCGTTATGGAAGGGAATTTTCTTAAAATGTTTTTAATAAAAAATATGTCTGTTTAATGCAAGCAGGAATCAATTTGGTCACCGGTATAACCTATATAGTATGAACAATGTACCATATTTTACCAAAATAACTTGTTCAAAAATGTACAACAACTTTCCGAAAATAAACTTAAAATATTTTCGAGAAAACTCATTTCCTAGCTGGACGAACCTTATGTTAATAACAAATTGCGTTATTGAATTTTGAAGC
Source organism: Tillus elongatus (assembly GCA_964006375.1). Classification (NCBI taxonomy): domain Eukaryota; kingdom Metazoa; phylum Arthropoda; class Insecta; order Coleoptera; family Cleridae; genus Tillus; species Tillus elongatus. Next base: position 177,084,851 of record OZ023265.1, read on the forward strand.
ATTTAATGAAAATTCGCTACTAAAACGCACTTACTGCGTCTCGATTTTTTTTACAAACATGGATCATATTTCGATAAAAAATAAAAAAAATGCAATAAGGAATGTTCAAAAAAATGTAGGTAGCACCAACGGCTTATGGGCCCGCCCTGTGGTTGTCAAAATAATTTTATAAGATGCAGCTTAAAACACCCTATAGGTAACGTATACAATTTTTTCTCGTATCTTTCATAATAACAATTATATTGAGCTTTACCGTAGAAATGCGTCCCACTGTATATATGTAAACAGAAAGTAAACCCGGATATGGATCCTAAGGGGCCTAGTTTGCGCTCATTAGAAGAAATCTTTTTAGAGTTCAAAAGCCGCGGTCTTCTCAATAATGAATTTGTTCTAGGAAAATTAGCTAAAAATTTTAGACCGTTAAATCATAAATTTAACTAAAACTACTTCCAAAGCATCAGAGAAAGTGTCTATTTGAAATGAATTTTCTGGGAATATTTTATTAAAATGAAGGGCACTGCTGGTTTAAGCTGAAACTTAATGGTTTGCAGAACACTCTAATCCGTATTTCTGTCAGGTTCTTTGCCTAAATGTTGCTAATTTTGACGTTTCAAATCGCGACTTTACGTTTTGAGGAAAACCCCCTTTTTTTTTCTTTAAATACCTCTAACTTTTTTGTCTTTAAACTTACAGACCTAAATTTTGGTAAATTGTTCACCCTTTATATATATATATATATATATATATATATATATATATATATATATATATATATATATATATATATATAAAATTGAAACTGACCCTGGATATGGGTTCTAGGGGGCCTAGTTCGCACCCATTTGAAGAAATTTTTTCTAAATTAAAAAGTCGGGATGTCCTCGTTAATTAATTTTTTTTAAAAGAAAATTCACAAAAACAAGTACTTGTGAAGCCACGGGAAAAGTCTACGACTGTATTAAATATGGAACGGTTTCACTAAGTTAGGGCAAGAACAAACAACCAGATATGCTATTCAAATTGAATAAAGTCTTAAAACTTTCATCTCCTCTTTATCAAATTCTTTTGATACAAAAACTCGCTAAAAAATTCATCGGAATAACAACTATCAAATTAGATAACTGTAAAGTGAAATGAGGCTAAAAAATTGATAAAAAGCAAAGTCACTAACCAGGATTAGAACTCGTCAGCTGCGAGTCGATTATACGATGTAAAGTGATCACTCTACACCTAGCCCACTGAGCTACGCACTATATGCATTTACCAGCAGGAATAGCCTATTGTTCAAGGTTTTACAATTTACATAAAACCATTTTGTTTTACAATGGATATTTTGCTTATATTTTAACGAAATCAAGAAAAATAACGACTTAGACACTAATCTAGGAGCTTGTTAGTCATTTCTTGTAGTATTTTTCACTCACATTCTGATCAATCAATTTTTACATTTTTAACTTTCTTAAATCAGATTTAATTGATTAACAATTAATTTACCTCTAACTTTCATGTATGTTAAGATATATCTGAATTTTGGCACATATAATACTCTTTATGATAGAAATCAGCGTTGCCCTCACTTTGTTATTTCCAGAGATATAAATTTTTTTAGAAAGAAAACACAAAATTTTCCGGGAAAACCCTGGCCGATTTACCTGACTAACTAACTTGTCCAAGCCACTTGTAAAGGGAAGGTATCTGCCAAACTTGATCAAAATCGGACTATTATTTTTTGAGCTATCGGTATAAACATATAAAAACTGAAACTCCCTGGATATGGGTTCTAAAGGGCCTAGTTCGCGGTCATTTGAATACATTTTTTCAAAATTCAAAAGTCGGGATCTCCACATTAGTGATTTTTTTTAACGAAAATTCACTAAAAAGTTGGGTTAAATGAATTTTCGTATGCAATTCAGAAAAACACCTTAATACCTCCGGCATTCCCGATATTTTATTACTATCGTGGCCCACTACATTTATATCATCCATTTTTTTCTCTTTTATCATTGATCGACAGGGAGGTTTACGCTAATTTTTGGTATTATATTCTGAAGAATATCTCTATACCTTGTGGGATTTGTGAGATTCTATTGACATCGCATCTGACTACGTTTTTTTCTCTCTCTTGGGGCTCGTCCGCGTCTTTGCCTCCCCGATAGTACCGCAGCCTTTGGCTTAGTGTGCATTCCCTTTGTTTTTTCTACTCCACCCATTCCAAAATCACTGTGCCTTGAACTAATCTGCACAGCAATTGGTAGGGTGAAGTTTTATTATGCTCTGTCTCCGGTCTAGACTGACAGTAGATCAGTTGTCTTTTGCGGTCCAGGCCTTTACACTCGCACAAGATGTGCTGGGCCGATTCTTTCCCCTCGCCGCAGAGTCTGCATGCAAGGTCCCCCTCAAACCGCCCCAATTCGACTACATTGCTGTCAGCAAATTTGCCTTCTAAGTTTCTCCCAAAACGCGCATCACAGTAGTCGGTGATTTGGGTTAGGTGAATTTTGGGTATGCGGCTGAGAAACCTTCAATATTTCGGGACGTTTCTAATATTATATTAGTATCACAGCCTACTATGTTGATGCCATTGTTTTTTTTTAACAAAATGGCATCTTCAAAAAAAATTTGCTATTCATCATTAAAATCTTTGAATCAAAATTTGCTGCCATAACTTATTTATTTGGACTAGAGCTTGTAATTGAATTTATAATTTTTGAACATTAGGTTAGTTCCTGGGAGAGATGCAAAGTGTGGTAGAAGTTGGTTAAAAATGTGAAGTGGAACATTCTTTTCTAATGATAATTTATGTTTGGCTGGTGATATAAATTAAATAAATAATAAAATACATTTTCTTCGCTTTTCAATTCTGGCGGTATTCGACACAGATACTTAAATTTATTTTGTGCACAGAAACCATATACATCTAGGCATAACGGTAAAGTTTCTAATATGTCACAAATTTTCAGTTTGATTAGAAATTATCACCACATAAATATACTTTATTGAAGCAGGATGTCACTTCGGAATTATGTTATATCTATGTAAATATATGTGTTGACCATGCCACTTTGATTTCGTCATATCAAACGTTGTTTCTAACGCATAAATGTTGTGAAATTTTAAAAATGCGGTTTAACCTAGAAAAAAAGTCCAGTTCGGACACATAAGACCTCTAACACCATTTCTGGATGGACGTTAGTTTTATATATGGCAAGGCATATAAACTTATCTACTCCGTCTTATCTATCGCCGACTATAAAGGTATATGCAATTCAGTTATAACAGTGCTTGACCACATACATGTATGTGTAACCTGATATGAGTATTTATAGAATATCTTCTTTATAAATCTCGTTGACTGTCCCCGTCTTACTTTTATGTAGAAGAGAATTTTAAACTGATTAAATCTAATTTAGAACGAAATGGTTTTGGCGGTCCTTCTTAAAAGGTTATAAGATACTGAAGCTTAATGTTTTCTCTAATTTCGTTAACATATGCACATGGTTTAAGCAACTATCACTTGCACCACAACGGTGAGCTCCTTTTTTGAGATATTTCAAGAACTCCTCAAAAGACAAAAAGTCTGGAGGCAGCAAGCGGGCTATGATAGCGAATTTTCACAAAAATATTTTTAATAGAAAATATGTATTTTTTTAGTGAAAGTAGGCATCAAATTTATTTATGAGTATGACCTATATAGTATATACAATGTACCACATTTCATCAAAATAACTTTATTGTTTGAAATAGTACAAAAATATTGCAAAAATAAACTTTAAATGTTGCCGACAAACTTTTTCGACAAGCCTTATTGTTGAGTTGTTGTTGTTCGCGCTTTTTTGGCTGCGGATAATTATCCATTAGCCCATTGTCCGATTTAATTTTCCGGTCGAGCGTTAGGTCATCCACTTCCGTTTTTTTTTTTCGACAAACCTTAAAACAAAAATTTTTCATGAAAATTTGCAAACCATTTTTTGACGAAAATCCGAAAACAATTTTGTTCTGCCTTTTTTTATAGCAAATATCTACTTTTTTATTGAAAGCAGGCATCAAATTTGGTTACCAATATAACCTATATAGTAGAAACAATGTACCATATTTCATCAAAATAACTTTATTGTTTGAAAATGTCCAAAATTTTCTGAAAACAAATTAAAAATGTTCCAGAAAAAACTGGTTTCCTGGCGAACGAACCTTAAGTTAATTGCAAATTCAGCTATTGAACTTGGAAACATGTAAAGAAATTTCGCTACCACAACGCACCCTTTGAGTGCCTAATTTATTTTCTTACAGACACGCATTATATTTTGATGGAAAATGCAAAAATGCAATAATAAGGCGTGTTCTATTTAAAAAAAAAAGAAACTTTGTATTACCAATGACTAATGGGCCAGCCTGTGATCGTAAAAGTAATTTTATAAGATGCAGCTCAAGACATCCTATAATTAACCTGCACAATTTTTTCTCTTATCTAGTATAATTGATACATTGAGCTTTACCGTAGAAATGAGTCACCCAGTATAGGTATATAAAAACAGATAAAAACTGAAATTAACCCCGTATATGGGTTTTAGGGGGCATAGTTTGCGCTCAATTGAAAAAGAAGAAATCAGTTCAAAATACAAAAGTGGCGGTCTTCTGGTAAACGATTTTTTTCTGTGAAAATTCACTAAAAATTAAAAACCATTAAACGATGAACTTTATAACTAAAACTATTGCCAAACCACTAGAGAAAGGGTCTGTTTAAAATCAGTATTCTGGAAAGATTTTATTTAAATGAAGGACAACGGCTTTTGAAGCTGAAACTTAAGTGTTTGCATAACACTCTTCTTGCGAAATTTTCTTTACATAACCGGTATTTGTTTCAGGTTCTTTGCCGAAATGTTGCCAAGTTTGACCTTTTATATGGCGACTTTGTCATTTTAAGAGGAAAATCCCAAGTTTTTTTCTCTAAATGCCTATAACTTTTTTGTCTTTTAACTTAAAAAAATCTAAATGTTGGTAAATAGTTTGATTTTTATTATATATATATATATATATATATATATATATATATATATATATATATATATATATATATATATATATATATATATATGTTTGTATGTATCACGCCGATACACAATGATGCACAATAAGCCAAAGGCTGCGGTGCTATCGGGGCGACAAAGACGCGGACGAGCCCTAAGGGAGAAAAAAGTTCGAGACGCAGCAAGTGCATTATGGTAGTGATTTTTTCCTTAGAATTGTACACCGTTAGTAAGGTACATTATTCAAATTAATTCTTTAAATTTAAATGGATCTTGGAGATTGGTTTTAGAGGTCCCAGTAAGCAATTACTTGAAGAAATTTATTTTTTCTATGGAGCTAGAAAATTTAAATTTGGTGCATATATGTAATATACTGCAAGTCGCTTTAAAAAATTTTGTAACAAATTTGATTAGTTACAAAAGTTTTCTAGAAAAAAATAATATTTACAAACAGAATTTACCTGCCAAATTATCAATATGGCAAGTATTTTTCTGTAGTAATTGCTTGGATGGTTTTGTTTTAGTCCTCCCAGTCAAACTAGCTTTTGCAAACAAAACAACCAAAAAGATATTTTACATAGGTTTTACTATGGCCCAAGACTGAGGAGTACCTATAGCTTAATGGGAATGAGTGGTCGGATTTGAAATCTTTTTACGAAAATACTCTACCACAACGTACCTGCTACACCCAGACCCTCTTCATTGCTTATTAACTGTTGCTGTATACATACTTTTTAAATGATAAAATATTGTAGCTCTCTATGTTAGACTGACAAACAAGGCAACCTCAAATTTGTTTTTGGAAAAATATTTTAAACAAATGAAATGAGGTAAAAACTTAAACATAAATTGAAAATCTTGGTTCACGGCTTCGTCGCGGGGGTTCTCCCCCTTATACATGCCTACAACCACTCCAATGCATAAGCAAGAACAATATAAACAAGTAAAATTTCTTCGGAACAACCCCTAAGAAAGTTGAGGGATCTGCGATGAATAAGGGTTCTGGGCGAAGTAAATAGGATGTTAAGAAAGTATACCTGCAAAATGGGTAAAAGGTAGTTTATGGAGGTCCAGCAAAGCTGGTTTTTTCTAACTTTCCGCTCACATTTTCTTTTTATCTTCTTCCCTTCCCAGCACCCCGATTCATTTCTGGTCGTGTAACATTCTTAGGGGCCGTTCGTAAAAAAAAATTAATTGTGGTATGTGCATTCAGAAAGGGTTCTAAGCACCTTTCTGATTTTTTTTTTCTAAAAGTCGCCCGTGTGCTAAACTGCAAATTTACTAAAAAATTTATTTTTATTCAAAAAGGAATGTACCTGCTAAATTATAAACGTGGCAGGTGTTTTTCCTTAGTACTCGCTTAGATGATCCATGTTAGTCAACTCAATCGAACCAGTTTCTGCAAATCAAATAACAAAAAAGATTTTTTAAAGGAAATTTGTAGTTATTTTTCAAATCTAGCACCCACTCTGCCTTTATATGGGTTTTACTATGTATCAAAACTGAAGATTATAGCTTATGGGAAATTGAGTTATCACTATTTGAAATATTAAAAAAAAATTCGCTACCATAACTTGCTGCACCTAAACTCCTTTAAACACTTATTTACTATTACTGTGAAATATATATAAACCGTACAAAATGTTGAAATTTTAATTTTAATAATTTACACTGTACATCTGATTATGTACGTAATTTAAACTGCTTTATGATATTATGTAATTTCCTTTACTTTAAGTGTTCCATAAAGAGTAAAAGCTAAGAGTAAAGAAACGATAAGTACCTAGGTCCCCTAGGTATATAATTATATTAGTCAATATATTTCTTCTTAAAAAAATTTTGTTTCAGTACCTACATGCATTGATTAAGAACCTCAATCTGATGTACACAACCACTTTCTTATTTGTTTGATTGGATGTTAGAATCAGAATATACTACAGTCACAGTCGACGCCCGATAGCATTTGTTAAAGTTATGCTGAAATTAAAAGTTGGGTTATTATTTACCTACTACTTATATTAACCGTTGAATATAGGTAGTTGTTTTATATTCTGAGATTCTAAGGTATTAGCGGAGTCGAAATCGAGGTTATGCGCAGAACGTACACGTTTCTCTCATGACTCCTGTCAGTTAACAGATGACAAATAGTGGTGTTGTTAGATTAAACGAGAGAGGTGGTGATGGCTTTTAAATACCGTGAAAATAGAAAGCTTAATATATATACTCGTATGTATAATATAAATATAATGCAATAAAACGTAGTTCTAGATTGCTTTTAAAGAAATGTAATCACCTTCATTCAAATTTTTATTTATTTACATGTTTCTGATATCTACAGATTTAGATGAGAGTTACCATAAATGGCCACCCTGCGGATTGTTTATTGTGACATATTTTCGTAACCTGTCCGTTTAAAACTTAATTTGGAGATTTTGTTTGCAATGGCAGCGAAACCCTGATTTATTTGTCTGACCTTGTCTAACATTATAGATACCCATTTAGAGGTAATTTCAGGTCATATAGTTGATTATTGATTTTTAATTTAGTTATAACTAAAGATCTACTGAACCAATTCAGTTAAAATTTGGTAGATAGGACCATGTGGACAATGTGTGTGTGCTTGTCAAGTTTTAGTTTAATATTTCTAATAGTATGAAGGTATTGCGTTTTCAAACAGTTTTTTTTCTTCATTTTTTCCTAAAAGTATCAAAAGTGGCAAAACTGTCTAACGAACTCATCCCAAGGTATTAACAAAATGAAGGGAATTGCCAAATTTGGTTACGATTGGTGAAGTATGTTTCCAGTTATCTGTTGGATATATATATATATATATATATATATATATATATATATATATATATATATATATAGTATAGTAGTATAGTATGTTTATTGATTTAAATTTTACAGTATGTTCCACAAATAAGCATAAGCTTGTGCTTGCAGTTAACACAATTTTATGTTATGTTCCAAACTAAACTGCCAAAATATTTTTATAAAATGTCACTTTAAAAATTTTGTTCAGCGTATGTTTCTTTTTCATCATTTCTACCAATAACACCTGTGCAGCTGCCACTAGTATTCATCTACCATTATTAGAGAACTCATTCCAATATAACACCAAATTTTTAACTAATATTCAAATTCTCATCATATAAATAAATAAATAAACTTTTTAACTGACCTTGGATTTGGGTTCTAGGGGCCTTAATTTGCGCTAATTTGAAGAAATCTATATATATATATATATATATATATATATATATATATATATATATATATATATATATATATATATATATATATATATATATAAACAAAAAATAAATAAACTGACCTCGGATATGTGTTTTAGGGGATCTAGTTTGCGCTCATTCGAAAAAATAATTTTTCCCAAAAAGTTTGTGTGTGCAATTTTTGACAAGCCTTATTGCCTAGTATAGTGAAACGATTAACTATACTTAATAGGAAGGTGTAACTGTTTTCCCGCTAACTAAAGAGACATGTATTTTATTTAGTCTATAGTAGAATTTGCAGAGGGTCTATAGTGAACTGCAGTTCCCTGGACCAGTTTTTACAATAGGTATCTTCCCGTGGCTCAATAGAAAAGTCCAGGTAAGTAATAGGGAGATACGTTAGGGTCTTAAGAATAATAGCAGTGGTACAATGATTTTGTAGACGCATCTGTTGAACTTAAAGTTATTTCACTACGCTGTGGAAAATAATTTATATATATTGTCGATATGGGGCGCTAGCAGTACTTTTCTTGAAGCAAAAAAAAATTAGAATTCAAGGCCTACTAATTAACACACCAAATATTATATAGCAAATATTGTGGGTAATAAAACTAAAACGGGTTGGACGGTTTTAAATGAGTGAAGATTGGAACATGTGATGAGCACTGATAAGTACAATTTGGAGAACCCAATTCATCACACAACAGTTTTTAGACCTGACGATCGTTTCGCTAACAAAGTTATCATCATCAGAGGGATGGACGAATCACGCTGACTTCGTTAAAGCGATAGTCAGGTCTACAAACCGTATTGTGATGAATTGGGTTCTCCAAATTGTACTTGTTGTGCAGCTTTCTTGTTTTAGCTAATAATAATAATAATAATAATAATAATATTAATAATAATAGTAATAATATTAATATTAATAATAATAATAATAATAATAATAATAATAATAATAATAATAATAATAATAATAATAATAATAATAATAATAATAATAATAATAATAATAATAATAATAATAATAATAATAATAAACACCATTGCTTAAAATTGTACAGTATCTCAATAAGTCCTGTGACTTGTGGAGTATCCAGACATAATTTTAGAGGGAAAACAATTTCAACATTTAATGAAATAACATTCTTTAATTCATTGATACTTTGGATTATTTTTTAATTGACAATTTTATTGCCATATCCAAATCAATGCATGAATAAAAAGTCGTATGTTGACGTGAGTAAAATTGAAAAAGCTTTAAAATGAAGTGTTACTCAACATAGGGTGCCATTTAAAATTTAAAGGTACTTAACGCCGCTGCCGAAGGGGTAGGTTCCAAGACACAAAACTTACGCCATTATGTGCCATTAAGTGAAAATTGGAACCTGCTATGGGCACTGATAAGTACACTTGGAGAACCCAAATCACAACAACACATTTTAAAAGACCTGACGATCGTTTAACTAACCAAATTAGCGTTATCAGGGGATGAATAATTCTAAATATCTCATATCCGCACCTAAATTAACATATTTTCGTTTGGCGGAAATATCTGTATTCTTTTATTATCTCTCTGACGTGCTTTTGTCGGAATTTATTTTCACTGCTCATAGGCAGCGGAGCGAGGTTCATACATTTTTTATTATTACTATATATATATATATATATATATATATATATATATATATATATATATATATATATATATATATATATATATATATATATATACTCTCGAAGGCGTTAGCTGTCCTGGTTGTCTAAAATTTTTAATTAATTTTAGATTCTCCTCATTAACGTGGTGATTGTTATCGCAAATATGTCGGGCGACGGAAGATCTATCTATAGTACCATATCTTGATTGTGCTAAATGCTCTTTGAGTCTAATTCCAATAGATCTTTTTGTTTGTACGACGTACTTAAGATCGCAATCTTTACAACTTATTTCATAAATTCCCGACATTTTGACCTAGCAAGTTTTTTAAAGTATTTGGGTATCAAAAATGTTAGCTGCAAGTTGGCTTTCTTAAAAATGCTATCTAGACCCCTTGTGATTCGAGGTTCAAATGGTAAGCAAACAAAATTTTTTCGGCTTTCTCTCTTCTTAACATCGTTGATTCCGCTAACGTTTTCTTTGTTTTCCGTTTGTTTATTTATTTCTTCACTAGGCCAGCAGTGCATCCGTTATTTTGGGCCACATTCTTAATATAATTTAATTCTTTGGTATATCTTCTTTTACTTGAAGGAAAATTAATTAACCTGTTTACTAAAAAATTCAGGTTGGCCATTTTTTGTGCGTACGTATAATGTGAAGCATTCGGAATATAGTTTAGAGTGGTGGTTTCTATTCTATGGATCTCGAATTCTAAAGTATTCTAAAGGTTACAGACTTGGAGAATACTTCTCTGGCTTCACTGTGAAATATAATGTAGAAACTATTGTGGGTAATAAAACTAAAACAGGTTGGACAGTTTAAAATGAGTGAAGATTGGAACCTGTGATGAGCACTGATAAGTACAATTTGGATAAGTATTCTCCAAGTCTGTATGCAGTATGGACAAGTTTCACCAAGTAAGGGCAACAACAATCAATGAATATTCTAAAGGTTTTTGCAGAAAATTGGTCTAATTTCAGCTGCAAAAGTATGTCGAAACAAGTTTGTGTAGCAAGTGAACTTTGAGCTGCAAAAATACCTGGAAAAATTTGTGTATGAAATGGATCTAACTTGAACTGCAATATATCTAGAAAAAAGTTTGTGTATAAAATGAACCTAACTTGAACTGCAAAAGTATCTGGAAAAAAGTTTGTGCAGAAAGTGAACCTAACTTGGGTTGCAAGAATATCTGCAAAAAAGTTTGTGTAGGAACTGGACCTAATCTTGAGCTGCAAAAGTGTCTAAAAAAGTTTTGAGACACTTAAAAGGTCGTTAAACGCATTTAAAATTTGTGCTTCTGAATATGGACACAGAAAATGTTGTAATATGTATTTGCCCACAACTAGCTAAATGGCAATGTTGTTTACTAAACCAGAAAATTAATACACAATAAATCATACACAAAATTTTGCTCACTATTTACGGCGATAAAATCATCTCCATATTATTAATACCTCCATTCCTTCGTTTGCGTGAACTTTATAGAGTTTGAAAGCAAATTTAGTACCAGTCGATTAACGTTTATTAACAGCCAGTATTACCTGTGAATTATAGGCATGTGCTGCTTGAGTTTCATGTGATTATATATTACTGATAATAACTACATTGAAGTATTTGCAACCTTCTACATTTATTACATGATTGCTATACTATTACAAAATCGATATCTTTAATGACTGATTAACTTCTATAAAGCAGTTTTAACTTACCTACTTGTTCCATCAGAGCCCCATGCACATCACACACTCAGAGAGGTTTTCGTTTCAATTAGTGAATTTTCTTAAAAAAATTCACTAATGAGGAGATCCCGACTTTTGAATTTTGAAAAAATTTCTTCAAATGAGTGCTAATTTAAGAAAATTCACTACCATAACGCACTTGCTGCGTCCCGAGTTTTATTTCATGAACAAATCGTGATGCCTTATACAGAGCGCTCTTAAATAGTGACTAAATTCAAAGTTCGGGACGCAGCAAGTGCATTATAGTAGTGAATTTTCATAAGAATTGTACACAATTATTACTAACTTATATTATTAAAACTAATTCTTTAAATTTAAATGAATCTTGGAGATCGGTTAAAAAAAAGGTAAAGGTAAGATGCTTACTGGCCATTAGGCCATTGCTGACCCCTTTTGCTCATCTAAACTAACCTACCCTCCACCTTGAGCTCGATCTCAACGACGACAGTGATTTGAAAAATCATCCGCCGCCGGTGAGGCTCGAACCGTCGTCCCCCGAGTCCGTATTGGAAAGTCATCGACTTTCCCGCACGGCCACGGAGATCGGTTTTAGAGGTCCCAGTAACCAATTACTAGAAAACATTTCTATTTTCTGTGGAGAGAGAAAATTAGAAGTGTGTACATATATGTAAGTACTGCAAGTCTCTCTAGTTACAAATTTCATTAAAGGTACAAAAGTTCTCCAGAAAAAAAAATGTATTATTTGCAAGGGGAATTTACCTGCCAAATTATAAATATAGCAGGTATTTTTCCTTATTAATTTCATGTACGGTTTTGTTTTAGTCACCCCAATCAAACTAGTTT